>ML682013.1:1091434-1114011 GCA_007922195.1 Podocnemis expansa | reverse complement strand
GCTGGGCTTATATAGGCAGTGGCGGCGGCGCCACTCCAGGGGGCGCTGCAGCCGACCCTATGGGTACTCTAAGGGAAAAGTTTCCGGTGAGCTGTGCACGTGGCGTGCAGACACCTAAGGTGGAATGGACAGGAGCAGCACTCGAAGAAGAATAAAAATTTACAATAAGATTTTTTCAACACAAATACACACACTGATATGAAGTAGACACCACACATGCTCCTAAAAAGGGTTAAAATGGGCCTCAGAGGTCAATTAAAAAGCCCAGCTGCCTCTGTATGTACCTCCTTGTTTAAATGAGGATCAAGCCCAGCTCGAGAGGGCTGGGAGAGGGTTATAAACAGATGAAGTTCAGAGCAGAAAGGGCTTGCAGGGAGAGAATTTAAATTTACTTTGTGTCTAGGGAAAGACAGCAGGAGGATTTCCATGGGGTAGAATAAGCCCTGGATAGAAAAAGAGAAGAAGAGAGATATAGCAGCCACTGGGAATGGAGCAGACTGTAGTGCTAAACCCTGATAAAAGGGCATGATCCAGACTTTCTGACAGAGAGCTCCAGGTTGTGTTCAGTGGAGGAACAGCAAAAGGAACTAAGAGGTATGAAAGGCCAATCTGAAGAGGGCAAAAGTTGGTTTAAGTTGTACCTTTTGCTTGGGTTTGTTAGGAAATTCCAGGGAAGGGTGAACCTAGGCAGGCTGCAGGGAAGAAAGCCTCAGAAAGGCTAAATAGGAAGAGATGTCCAGAGAGGTAACGGTAAGGTGCTGGCTGCTGGTTATGGGGTTCCTGGGCTGGAACCCAGGTAGCAGAGACTGGGGTCCCTTACCAGCCATTGCTTTGGTGCATGAAGTTGGGGAATGGGATGACAGAGTCCTGAAAAAGGGGAGAGAGGACCAGGGCCCCAGAGGTAGAGCCAAAGACCTGAAAAAGGGTCTTGGAGTTTGCTTTTTTGGACTTTCTCTTACTCTGGTGGTTGTGAATTTTTAAAATGACCCAGCTGGAAGGCCAAATTACAGGAAGAGGTGGACCACAAGAGAACTAGAGTGGCTGTTGACAAGGGTTACTGGATGGAAACAGAACCGCTACACTATACCTAGCCATGAGGAAGTGCTCTTCTGGTGAATCGACCAATTTACAAAACTTACTATGCTATAGAATAGTTGTAGAAAATGGATCTTGGACCTGTAACTCACATTTTGTTATGCATAAATATGCAGCTCTAAATTACATTTTGTTGACAGGTTTGCAGTCTCCATTTTTAATAGCATCTTTAGCTTTAGGCAATAATTTACATAATTAAAACCTGCTAATAGGAAAACTGTTATATGAGCAGGTATTTTCTAAGATCATCAACACTGAGAGTGAGCTCAAAGGCAGGAGTACTTCCAAGCAATTAGTCTTTGGTAAAAGCCAAAAAAACTTGCACAAATAATTGTTCACCATACCTACAAAGTATTGACAATGTGATGAGCAGGGTCTAGGGTCTTCTTGTGGGGGTGTGTGCTTTTAGAATTGGCAGGTCACCCAGTGCACCCCTTCCCTTCCTCCAACCTGTTCAGTTCAGTCCCCTCCCAGGCCTTAGGCCCAGCTGTAGGGTCTTGCCCCTAGGGCACTGAGCCCTCTTGGGTTCCTGGGAGACTTAGTCAGAGCCAGCTTCTCTACTGCTCACCAGTCTGTGCTCCAAACACACCACCTTGACTGTTTCCTTTTTATAAAGCCTGGTTGGACACCCTGATTTGCTCAGGTGTTGCAATCAACTCCTAGCCCAGGTGTTATGAATTAGCCTTTTCTGCTATGCTGCAAACTACCCCAACTGCTGAGTCTAGCAGTCTGCTTCAGTCCCCTGGGAATAAGGATTTGGTAAGTCTGGGTATGATACTTCTATTGTCCCATACTCTCTTGTAACCTTCTGCTCTGAACCTATCACAATAGACAGATAGATAGATATCATCTCAGAAAAGTGAATTGTGTGTAATTATTTAAAATAATATTTTTATTCAGATAAAAACCTCATAGATTTACAGACTTTAAGCTGAGAAGGGACCATTATGGTTATCACATTTGACCCCTGAATATTGCAGGCCATGGAATCTCACCCACCCACTCCTGTAATAGACTTATAACCTCAGTTACCAAAGTATTCAAATCATAATTTAAAGACTTCAATTTATAGAGAATCCATCATTTATACTCATTTAAACCTGCAGGTGATTTATGTCCCATGCTGCAACAGAAGGCAACCCCCCCAATTCACCAATCTGACTTCAGGAAAATTCCTTCACAACCCAAAATTTGGTGATCATCCAGGCACCTGGGTAAGAATTTTCTGTAGTAACTCAAAGCCTTCCTCATCTGGTGTCCCATCATCCATCCCTGAGACTGTATGATCTTAGTAGTTACAGAACATCTACATGTCATTATAGACAGTCTCATCATGCCATACCCTTCATAAATTTACTAAGTTCAATCTTGAAGCCAGTTAGGTTTTTCTGACCCCCAAATTCTCCCCTTCAAAGCATGTTCCGGAATTTCACTCCTCTGATAGTTTATGTCTGCACTTACAAAATTAATTCTAAGTAGTTAATTTGAAATAACGTCTTTGAATTTAAATCAAAGTTATTTCTAATAAGCACCATTTCAAAGTTATTATTTTGAATTTAGGAGTCCAGTGAAGACTCTCTAATTCGAAATAAAGTGGGCTTTATTAATTCAAAGTAGAGAGTCTTCACTAGACCCTCTAATTTCAAATAGGGAAAGGCAGGCAAAAGAATAGAGAAAATTGTTCAAATTAAGCCTATTCCACAGCTTAAAATGGCTTAATTCAAACCAATAACTTCAAAGTAAGCAATACTTTGAAGTAAAAAGAGGTTTTATTATATCAAATTATCTGATACTTATTTTGAATTAAGAAACTGCTTGATTTGATGTAATAAAATGCCTTCTTGACCAGGGAATAAGTTATTTTGAAGTAAGCCTCCTTAATTCAAAATAACATTTAAGTGTAGACATAGCCATAGTGAGAAACCTTCATATAATATTAAGCCTAATCTTGTTGAGTTTGCTCATCTAATGCAACTAGCTTCTTCCTGTGCATGCTACACAATGTCATGTTTTAAAATAATTAAATAATTATTTTATTAAAATTTTAAATGTTGAGACAAATAGTTTTCTCATTTTATACCCAGGCAACCCTAGTGAGCTGAATGGCTGCATAGTCACACCTGACCTGCACAGCCTACAGCAAGCATATCACACATACCCTCCGTTCTCTATCCTGGGTTCTCCTAGAATTTAGAATAAAATCCAAAGCCTTGGGTCTCATCTTCAAAGACCTCTCTGGTGTGGGCCCAGAGTAGCTAAGATTGTCTAACTGGCAGGCCCCAAACGGGCGGACAGCTACAATTCTTCGGTACATTGGAACTCTCAACAATAAGAGTAAAGCTCATCTATGAGAGAGAGAACTTTTTCCAGGGCAAGTCAGAGAGTGAAATAAACTCCTTGAAGAGCTATCGACCATCACAAACTGCATCACTTTCTGTCTTAAATGCAAGTTTCTTTGTCCCAGCCTTCCATAACAAACATATACAGCAATAGGTATTTTAATTTTTTTAAAAATGAAAAAAAAATCTCTCTATCAAAACAAGAGATTCCACAGCACACCCATCTTCCTCACGGCAGAGGAGGAGAGAACACATGACAGATGCATTGTCATGTTGCTTAATGCATTATTGAAAGACACACTGATACTACAGTGATGGGCACAGCAGAAAAACGTACATAAAATAAAATAGATTTGAGGATGGTTGGTGCTGAGCACTTGGGAGATAGGAGTCATCTTTAATTTCTGCACACTTTCATAAGTGTTAAAAGGCTATACTGTACCTCATAGGAATATTCAGCACATTTCAGGTCAATGGTTAAAGGCCCTCCTGACTTTCTCAGGATGGACCCCAATTCTGTCTGCTTTCATTGTGGGGAAGTCATAAATTCCGTTAACGTAATTCGAGGAGTAATTCCACTGAAGTCAAAACCACCAGGACGGAGAGTATTACTGGAATGTGAAATTTATTCTGGAAGCTGAACAACTTTCACATGACAGTGGTTTTAGAGGAAAGGATTAGCAGTGAGCAGAGTAATCATACTAAGTCTCTGTTATATTGAGACAAAGTCATAAAAGTCATGACTTCACTTAATAAATCATCCATGATATTGGAAAAACTAAAACTAAAACTTATACAATAAATATTGTATTTACATAAGATATCTGTACTTCCAATAAATAGATTTACCTTACTGGATTGAATGATTCCCCTCCAAAATTGCCGCAATATATTCTTCAAATATTTTTGACTGAGGGCTGAGTTTTAATGACTGGTGGAAGACAGAATAGTAGCCAATGACACAAAGTAAAATAAACTCATTTTCTGCTCAAGGACTGTTTGGGCACATTTCACATAATACAAACATGTTGGTAGTATACTTAAGTATTCCTGCATGTCTTTGACCTAGTTTTAACCCTGAACTTCGTCAAATATGCTATGCATTAATGTAGTTAAACCAAAAATTGGAAAGTTTCAGTAATATGTATTTAGTTGCCTACTAAAGTACAGCATACACAAGGAAACATATTTAAAACAATAATTTCTGTACACAAATTCTTCTGAGAGAACAGTCAGAATGTTGAGCTCAAATCCAAAGGGTTGGGCGGACATATTAGATTGAAGATCCCTTGAACTGAATCTGTCTCTTTAATTTTGGTTCTGTTCTGTGTTACACCCAAATCACGACAGTGTAACTTCCTAATGTCTGCTCATTGTCAGTAGAAATCCTGTAAGACCATCTACCAGCGTTTCAGTTTTATCTAAACTGAACACAATCACTGGATTTGATTCAATGTCCAATGCTAAATCTAATCTCAAGCATGAATATTGTTGTGAAGTTGGTGAAATGTTGTTACAGGTTGTTAAAACTTCATTCATTTTGATATGTTAATATCTTCTTGACTCAAGAGAGTTGAAAGAAACACTTTGGGGGCCACACCTAAAATAAGGGCTAATTGTTTGACCAAAAATTAGGTATATTCTGTGTGGAGGCTCATTTACTGGGTATTGTGAGTGCAGGGTTGGGGGAGGGTATGTATGTGTGAGAAAAAGACAAACTCACAGACTCACAGAAGGTCAGAAGGAACCATTATGATCATCTAGTCTGACTTTCTGCATAATGCAAGCAGTAGAACTTCACCCAGATCCTTAACCTACGATTGAGTTGTGCCAGCAAATGACCTTCCTGCCTTACAAAAGAGGAAGGCAAGGAGAGAGATAGAAAGCAGACAAAAAGAGAAAGAGGCAAAAAGCAAGAAAGCCAAACAGTACACTGTAAGCTAGAGAAAGTGCTTTTAGGTTTGTTGGTTAATTAGGCTTGGTGCTGTATGCTAAGATCCTGCTTCTTTCGGTTTTTGTTCTTCCTGGATTTAGACAACGGGGACTTGGTATATTCCCTGTGAACAAACAAGGCTGCATCAAGGAAAATATGAGACTCCATCAATTTCTAATTTCAAATGGAAGATACCCAGGGCTTTGGAATTTTAGTAGATGCTTGGGTCAAAAAGGAGCTATACTAATCTCCTTGAACGAAAGGTAATTTTTATGAAAGATTTGACTACTATCAAACATTTTGAAAGGCTACTTTGCTTTTATAGTTGGGTTGACTATTAACTTTTATTTTAATGCAGGTCAGTAATTTGAATGTTCCTGATTTTAATAACTGTTATAGATAGAGGGAGCAATTAATAAAGCATTCTTTAAAAATAATTACATTTAAAAAGTTGAAACTATGCTCATTTCCAGTACCAAATACAGAAAGGACATTTGTATCTTTAGCACTAAAAATCCTAGCTACAACCCCCATCAGTAAAACATACAGTTTATTTGAGACTCTGTGCCCTTCATCGTAAATACGAAGAACGTGATATAGTGTTAAATGTAATTAATGCAGATTCTTTCTTGCTTTAGTGTTAAGTGTGATGAAAATGGAATTATCAGTTACAGTAGTCTGTGTAGTGAAACCAAGACTTCTACTTTGGGGGATATTAATGACCACATAATTTGCCATGATAATTTTATATAGACTCTTGTAATTAACTGAGTGGTACATGTAGTACTACTAAATTAATCACTGCTACCTACTGGATGAAATGAGAATTCTTCATATATGTATTATGATTCCATACAGTGGACTCTGCCATCTTCCTATTGCTTCTTGGGTGGCCTCTTCTGGAGCCTTCAAGGCTTGTGAATTTCCATATCAGGAAAGTATGTAGTAGGCAGGGACACCACCATACCGAGAGTCTTCTGAACATTTGGTGGGCACAAGAATTGGTTTGATCCACTATACACAGAGGGCAAGGGAACATAGAAATCCTTCACCTCCCCTGTGCAGTCGGCCCTGCAATAGCAGGTAGTTTTTTACATTTTTGCAGTTGTTAGTACACCTGGGAGGTTTGGGATTCTGTGTTTTGTTTTCTTTAAATCAGTCCCATGTTTGACTCTTCTTTCCCTCTCAAACCATTGCTCCATTACCTCGAAAAGCACTGACATTTTTGTGTACAATAGCTATTTTAAGGACAGTTCCTCTAATTTTGTCCCAGAGCTTCTGAAATCTGAGTTTCAGTCCCTAAGCTGCTCTAAAATTATTGCCCCCAAGATCACCAATGATTCATAGATTATAAAGCCAGAAGGGACCACTGGCTGATTAATCTGACCTCCACAGGCCATAGAACTTCCCTGAATTGCTACTGTTTGAACTATAGCATATCTTTTAGATCCAAATGGACAGCCATTAGTCTAGTTCAGTAAAACACATAAACAAGGAGTCCTGTGGCACTTAAAGACTAACAAACTTTATTGCATGAGCTTTTGTGGGAGAAAATCTTACTTTGTCAGAAAATCCCACTTCTTCAAAGCATTTGACAAAATGGGATTTTCTCCAACGAAAGCTCATGCAATAAATGTATTTGTTAGTCTTTAAGTGCTACAGGACTCCTTGTTTGGTTGTTTTACCTATCTTTTAGAAAAACCTGACTTCCTTCTAGCCAAACTTCAAGCTTGTCATGGGGTCTTCAGAGTCCATATTAAGTATAGATAGTGGGTGGGGAGAGAACTTCTGTTTACAAGCAAATAGCTTAATTACAGCCCCTTGCAGCTGCCAATCATAGAGACAGGCACTCACAGAGGCAACCAGGGATGAATTAACTGGCATGCAGCCCCAAGCTGCATCCCACTGTAGGCCCCCCTCCTGCCTGGGACACCCTGACCATAGCCCCCCTGCCTGGGCACTGTAGGGGAAAATTTAACTCTGGCCCTCAACTTCAGAAAGAGACACACCAGAGCCTCCCCAATGAAGCAGACCCGTTCCCAGCCGAGACTCCAATAAGCAGAGAACGAGGTGTGGTTCAAAGTTTATTATTCAGCTGAATAATAAAAGGAACTGCAGCAGAGGGAAGCAAAGAGAAGCTAGCCTCTCTGAGCAAGAACCCCCAGTGTAGGGGTTAGAGGTCATACATACTTTCTAACATGCAAAATACAATATGCATAATGCAACAAGCTCGTGCATAATACAACAAGTTACATCATGTCTAAAATCCATACACGGTATTACTACTTTTAATATGCAGGTTACATAATTAGATTATACTTAATAGGTAGCATATAGTTAGCCCGCCTCTGTTGTTGTTTACAGCTTATTTGTGTAACAGTTACTGTCCTTGACCAATGAGAGTGGCCAGACTCCTGTGACCCCTCAGCTACCTAGCCCCCACCAACCTGTTTACCAGACTAGGGTGATAGCTTCCCATCAGGGTCCAGACAGGAGGGATTGTCTTATAATCAACCTTTGTGGATTACCTCTTATCTATAGAAACAGTCTACCTTCTTCTCAGTCTAAACCCCTAGCTCTCCTGACTGATGCCTTAATAAACTTGTCTAAGCAAACACAGAGCCTTGGACACAGAACTTCCAGACCAAACTTACTCCATCTTTAAACTTCCTTTATAGCACACACCCCTACCACATGTGCTGACCCCCACCCTCCCCTTGCTGAGCCAGGAGGGGATATTGTATGGTTAGGGATTTAGGGGCTGGTGCATGTGGCCCCCTTTTTTGTCCAGGCATGGGTCTTAAGCCCCTAAAGCCCTTCAATAATCCAGGCCTGGCTGCAACCAATGGAAGAAATAAAAGAGGGAATGAAAGAGGAGGCAGAAGGACTTGAATAGCAAATGGTAAGACAATCATGTTCCAAACTGCCTCCAAGAAAGTAGCCTAGACACCAGAGCAGATTGCAAGCTCTAAAATTAAAGGACTGTTAGTCTTAATTGGAGGTGAGGATCCAGTTATAGATCTGATTGAAGATAAGTTAAGGAAGGTCAGCCAAGAAAAGTTCTGGACTCTTAAAGGATCACAGTGACAATGCCTATATTTTATTCTCATCCTCCATGTCCAATCAGCAGGCTTTGTACCATCTATCTGTCTCAGTCTCAAAAACTTTAATTTATTGGCTTTTATGACTCTGTCTTCTCTTGGTTCCCACTAACCCTTCAAAACAACTCCTTCAGTGGGTCCTCCTCCTCTTCCCTTCTGGGTCTTTTGATGGGCATCTCTGTAGCTCTGTCTGTGGCCCATTTCTTCTTCCTCTAAATTCTATTTTTATGTGATCTTATCCAGTTTGCCTTTGTTTCCCCTCTTTATACTGAGGACTCACTAATCTATTCCATTCTGGCCAAATTAAAAATCTCAGTTTGTCTTTCTTGCATGTCCTCATGGGTGTCCAATTAGTAACTAAAACTACCAGGCCTAACCAACATCTTCATCTTCCCTCTCCATTTCTCTGTGGTGGTGGACAGTGCCACCAACCTTATTATTGCTCAAGTTTATAATCTTGGCTTCATCTGTGACTTGTCTCTCTGATGAGCCTTATATATACACAGTATCTTACTATGTTTTTTTCACTTTTCCTTTCACTCACAATGGATTAATGTCCAATCCCTGATCATTTACTCATTACCAACACTGATCTCAGCTGCCTTCTCCCATCACGAGTCCATTCAAAATGCTGGCTGCTAAAATGGTGAGATCAATGTGCCTAGAAGATTACATGTGATCCCCTTCTTTAAGTATACCTCTTCCACTGCTATTTGAAATAACAGTATGCAAAACACATTACCTGCAGTTTGCAGCAGTAGGGTTCACAGGGCTAGTTAATAAGCAACACAACAGAGTGCTGTAAATTGATACCCCAGATGGTCACAAGACAAGCTCCAAGACTTATTGAAAGTCAGTGAGTCATGGTCTCCTAAATCACATCTGAAAATGAGACATCAGAGGCTAAGTCACTTAGGCAGCTGGAAAACTTTACTTTGAGCAGGTAAGCTCCCACATTTGCAAACGTATTCAGAGCTCCTGTTAGATTTATGGCTACTCGCCTTGCTCCTTCATGATAACTGAACTCATTTACTTTGGCTAAATGCAGCACCATGGCTACCTAAAGCAACTTCCCTGAGCAGTCTGGTCTATTTTTGTATTGACGCAGTTGATGAAATTTGGTGCTAAGGTGTGGCAGCCAAATTGGAGGAAGCACCTTATGAGATTAAACTTTAACATTTCTGAAATATTGGTATGGGCTGCAGCAAATAAAAAAAAAAATGGGATTGGGATTCCTAGGATGGGGGAATAAATAAGCTGCTTTTTTTTTTAAATTAGTCAGGTCATAATAATGGGATCAGGTGGGTTGTTTTCATTTTAAATGAATGTGTTCATCATTGTGGGATTTTGCTGCCTAGGGAGTAGGGCAGAAAGATTAATTGTTTTTTAGATCTGTCAGTAAGATATACTTATTTACTCTTTGAGGCTGCTTTCATGGAGCCTGAAGCAAAAGGTTGTTTGAGCAGCATTAACAAACAAGTGAGCATATTTTAAAGTAAAAGTCAGTATCATGAATAATATATTCAAGACTTCTGAGTTAGCAGCTCCCCCCCTCTAATCCTCCTGAAAGGGCATATTAGAATAGAATAGAACCATAGTGCTGGAAGGGACCTCATGAGATCATCAAGTCCAACCCCCTGAGGCTTGAACTAAGGACCTTCAGCATATTAAGAAGTGCTAGCCACTACACTATTAAGCAAATAGGATCGCCCAACTCCACACAATTTGAAATTTTGAAGCCTCAGATATCAACACCTCAACACAATCATCCCATTAAAAGGAAATTGTTAAAGTATGCTCATTTTAAGTCCTGCCCATAAAAGATTTCCAAGTTAAAGACGTTTGTGAGAGCAATATAGCAATACCAAGCAGAAAATAAACAGCTGGAAGATGTACACAGGAGGATGAAAAAGGGTACAAAAATTACCGAGGATTATAATCACATAGTTAAGAAGAGTCAGACTCCATGAAGATTACAAACATTCAAACAAGCTACAAGTACAAGACTCCATAATTTTCAAATCATCTTATGCAAATAAATGCGGCTGTTTTCACGAGGAAAATACAAACATGTGTTGGGTGGATGGGGATAAAAATCACAATCTCTTCTGGTGTATGTACTTCAGAGATAGCAACATCTGAAACATTGGAGATACATGATGAAAGTAATGGTGGTTATGACCTTGGCAGTCAATGATTTGTTTAGCTTTTCCTTTTCTTATCTCCAAAAGGACATATGCTACCAGTTTCAAATCTGGTGCTTTTCTTAGTGCACAAGTAAATATTTTATACTCCATCAGTGCATGCCTCATTTTGATCATTTTTATTGCAGCTTTTTTAAATAGTCACCCAGTAATAACATACACTTCATGTTCCTAGTGATCTGATAAGTGCAGGAAACAGGGCCATATCACATCCTACTGGCTACAAATTCATCTTGTCAAGTCTCCATCCTGCTCAGAGTTGTGACTTGAAATTATGAGTTGCAGAGACAAGATTTATTTAGTGCATTCCTGGTATTCCCTATCATTATATACAGCCGAATCATTGGTATCCTGAGGCAGTGGAAAACCTCAGCCACCAACTCTTTGTACTGCTGTTGCACCATGCACTGAAACACACAATGAACTTCTGATTCTCCTTAGCCCCAGGCAAGGCTTATTACAAAGGTTGTTCTTTTTCTGTCCTACTTTCAGTTCCTTTTATCATGCAGAGCTTAAAGCTCTTCTTCTAATTTATTTATTGGTCTGAACACCAAGGAAGCTTTCTATTATGATCTGCAGCCATCGTTGCTTTTGAAACAGTTTTTAATCTTAACATCCTGCTGAAACTAGCAGACGTAATGCTTAAGAGTGTGTGTGAAAAACAGTGACCTAGCCTAAGAGTGATTTAAAATACATTCAATAGGAAAAGGTAAAAGTTAATGAGAAGCTACTGGCATAGTCAATTCTCTGATTGAATAATGCATTCCATTTCCCTTATTTGGGTCAGCCTGGCTCAAATAATAAGTAAACTAATGCAGACCACCGTCTAATAAAAAATGAAAATTAAAATTCCTCACTCCATTAGCCCTATAAAGCACTCTAAAACAGCAATTAGCAGGTTCTCTCCCTTCAATCCCATTGGCTGTTCCCAGAAAAACTTAAACCAAATGAAAAGGATTGTGCTGACTGTATTACTGATCTCGCACACGGCTCTGGAAATAAAACATTCTGTTGTAGGGAGACTGGACAGTGTTGCAGTTCTGCAAATACCATTAAGTGCCTTATGACCATAACAGAACAAGACAATCAACTGCACTGGTCTCTTAGATTAAAAAGATTTATCTGGACCCAGTACTTGGAGGCTTCCTTATAAGAGGGCCAAGCAAAACAGGTAACTATTGAGGAAATGAAAAATGTCAGAATTTTCAAATTTTCTAGTGATATTACATAAAGAACAAAAATATTTGAAGATGAAAACCATGTCAACTTTATCAGCAAAGCCCACAGCCCACATTAATTTGATTTATCTTGTAATATGGGGACTAAGGAACGTGTAAAAAACCTTAATATTTCTAAGTTCCATGAAACTGAATTTGAATTTAAATATAGTTGCTTAAAGTGAACAAATACAGATACACATTAAATTAAAAGTCTAATAAAGCATATTCACCAAAGTCACAAAATGCCAAGATTGCAATTTCTCCCTTAAAATAATTTTAAAATAGAATTGAGCAGCAGAAATCTAAGAAATAAAATGTTCTAGAAAGCACCTCTAGAAGTGAGAGCCTTAATAATTCCTCTAGTATGTAGAACAACGTGAATCTTTTCTTGCCTGAATGCCAAAATCTATGTTAACTTAATTCTAACTTCCATTGTTATAAGGTTTTTTTTTTGTTAAAATCTGTTTCCTACCAGCATATGGAAATAATACCAAATTTGTTGGCATACATCAATATTGATGTTCTAACAAACACAGTTAATAGCATCACAAACCCCCTTTTGTCTGTCCTCATCCATCCCTGAAGAACAATAAAAAAAAGTAAAGTTAATAAAAACCCAAATTGAAGTGTCTACGTCATTCCAACATCACAGTACTTTGCTAAAAATGCACTTTGTTAAAAACTTAAGTCTGTAAATCAAAAAGTAGGTCACATTTGAAAAACACATTAGTGGCTAAATTCCGAATAACACATCACTTTGAAAATCAGCAATAATTACTAAATTAGCAGGTTTCTAAGAGTAATATGTTAAGGAAGAACTGGGAGAAAAAATCAATAGGTTTGACTAACTCAGTCATAAAGACGGATTTTGTACCCAAAGAAGGTATTGTCTGTCGTCATTAATTGGATTTCAAGTGGAAAATTGGCTTGTTTAATTCATCCGACTTCTGATAGCTGTTTTGATTGCAGTTTGGATGAAAACACCTCACTTACAGCCAAATTCTGCTTTGATTTACAATGGTGAAAAGCTAGCCATACCCGCCAAGTTTTGCCCCATTCCATATACGCCATTTTATGCAATTTTATTTATATGATTTATATGTTGGCAAATAATCCTAAACTTCCATTTCTAATCAGTATACCTTTCTGCAGGCAATGGCAGGGACAGAAAGGGGTAAGGGACTGAATGAAACCTGTGCATCTGTGAAGCTGGGGCAGGTAGGGGTTTATAGGGGAGGAGGTGTCAGAGTACTAAATCAGGTAAAAAAACAACAAGGAGTTGTGTGGCACTTTAAGACTAACAGATTTATTTTTGCTGTTAGGTGTCTGCAGTTGCTGATGTGTGTTTGGATGGTGTCTAAGGCTTTCTAGGGTATCAGTGCTGGATTCTGTCATGACTGGCATACTGGGATGCCTGGAAACACTAGGGGTGGAGGAGCTGGTGTCTGTGATCTACTTCTGGTCTCTGTGTGGGGCTGTGGTATCTTTGAAGATCTGTGGTAACAAGGAGTGAGTGTCGTCTCTGGGGCTGTGGCTGGAGGAGGCTAGACTATCTGACAACTTTCATCTCCACCAGTCAAGCTGCTGATTGCTGCTTTTTCCCTCCTGCCCCTCATTCCTGCCACTGCTTCCCCCTTCTTCCCCACTCACAGAGGTAGGGGGAGCCACTAGAGAGGAGGCCTGCAGGCTATCTGAATCTAGGCTAAAAAAGAGCATCTAACGATCAGCTGGGGGAACTGCAGCTTCTGCTACAGGCGTGACATTACCTGGCAGAACAAGTTTCATAATGCTGCTAAATGGATGAATACCATGCAAGATGTGAAACATATGGGAGCATTGCAGGGTAATTCCCTTAATATCAATTTGCCTGGTTTGCAGGAATGGCTCCAGAGGCTGTAGCACCCTGAGCTGGCTTTTGATTTTGCACCTCTCAGGAGGGTGGAGGAGGGACAGGACAGGTGCACTGAACCCAGCCTCTGCTCTGAGCTGGTTTGCCCTGCCCCAAGGGCGGGGAATAGT
This sequence comes from Podocnemis expansa, assembly GCA_007922195.1. Lineage (NCBI taxonomy): Eukaryota > Metazoa > Chordata > Testudines > Podocnemididae > Podocnemis > Podocnemis expansa. Next base: position 1,100,100 of record ML682013.1, on the reverse strand, counting down.
CCGTCCATCGGTGGAGTGGGCCAGCCCAGAAGCAGGGCTCCACTCTCCTGCCCCTCCCCAGGGCTGGCTGTTCCTTTCTGGGGCAGGGAGGGCCAGCCGAGTGTCGGGGTGAGAGAGCGGAGTCTGCCCTATTGGCTGTCCAGCTCTGCCCCCAGAGGTAGAGTGGCTGGCTTAAGGGAGGGGTGAGAGCACGGGGCCCAGCTTCTGGGCCAGTCTGCCCCACCCCTGGTGCCCTGAGCTACTGCCTCACTGGCTCCTGATAGAGCTCACCCTGCTGCTTTGTAGCCCTTTTGCACCCACAGTCATCCATGCAAATTGGTAGCATGCTACCATCCTGGTCTGGAAGCATTTTTCAGTCCCACTGCATGGCTGTAAAACATGACCAATGTGCAAAGCAGTAGAGAATTAGGTCTGATCAATTAGCTGAGCAGGTGGTGGGAAATTAATTACATTAATTGCCTGGAAATTTTTCTGGCAAATGTTTAAAACTAATGGCTAAGCTTGAAAAGGCATCCCTGGCATCTTTTTTATTAAAATAATATCCTTTAGAAAAGGTTTTCTGAATGTCAAAGGGTAATTCACAGAGACTATACCTTGAAGAGTTTTAGAGGACACAGGACACAAGCCTCACTCTGATTATTTTCTTTTTGCATAATACAGGATATGGATGGTTATCTGAGCTTGCACAGTAGCAACTGAAACCCAATATCTAGGGTGACAGAATAGAAGGTAAACAGAAACAAAGCCACAAGTCACTTCTATTCGCCAAAGTCAGATTTATAACAAATAAACAATGTGAAGGACAGAACAAGAGCTGTGAAGCAATAAGCATACAGGGCATGGGATAATGAGGCCATATTTTTGGTATTAGTGTGAAATTGCAGAGAGCGTAATGAGACCCTAATCCTATGAACATGTTTAAGACAACCTTAAAATGAGTGGGTTTTTAATCTCTCATTTTAACTTTCCGCTTATAATTCCAAAACACTGAGAAGTACAAGAGTTCAGATTCAAAGATTCCTATTGACTCCAAGGCTAAATCTACACGTAAAATCTTAGCTCAGATTTGGTTAATCCAAACTAAGTAGTTAGTTCAAACTAAGCACAATTTTTTAGTTTGCACTAGTTTTTAGTTTGAACTAGCCATGCTTTTCTTCGTTCAAACTAAAAAGGCACGTTTAGTTTGAACTAAAAGTTAGTTTGAACTAAAAAAAAGCACTTACTTCAAACTAACCATTAGTTTGAACTTACTTAGTTGAAACTAGCATGAATACATTGTGCTAGTTCGAACTAAATTTCAAAATGAGTTCGAATGACACATTTAGTTCAGACTAACCAGCCAAACTAACTAGTTTGAAGTAAGCTTAATTTTTTTTTTTTTTTTTAGTTCCAACCAGGCAAAGTCTAGTGGAGACAGAGTTCAAATTAGTTTGCATTAATGCTCCTTAATTCATACTAATTTGTTAGTGTAGACATATCCCAAGGGACTCTGGATCACACCTTTAGAATAAGGGCACAATTAAAGTGGAGGAGAGTGGATGGTCACTCTCACAGCTTCAGAACAACTGCATCTGTATTCCTCTCTATGCTCAACAGAAGGCACACACTCTAGGTTACTGAACCACAGTCATCATCTCTCTTTGGTAGAGATTCACACCTCACTTCCACCTGCCCAGAGGTTTTATAGCTTCATAGCTCCCTGGATTTCACTGTGATACTACCAGCACGCCAGACTCCCCAAAAGGCCAGCACTTGTGCTTTGCTTTCTCTCTGAGGGCTATGACTCATGTTTTTCCTGCAGTTACGTTATTAAACAGCTTAATCTCAACAAGCATATTTATGCTTAAGGTAAAAGCATTAAAGAGAAAAATATTAAAACAATAAAAGAACATACACACATGCTAAAAAAGTACCAGAGATCACTCCAAACTTCAATCTAGGGCTTTGGTAGGTTTCAGTCCTTCTAAACCCACAACTTGATTGTCCCCAGAATTACAAATTCATCCATCTTAGATCTGGAACCAGAGTGGAGACTGGGCAGATCAGCTGTTTCTTTACATAGCTTGAGCTTTTGATCTTGGCATTCTATTACAGATAATCAGTACAGTGACTCCCTCCTCGCCTGTGTTTTTGCAAAACAGGAACTGTATAATTTGCATTTAATCTCTCCCTAGCAATTCTCCAGGAAATTCACTTAACACTTATTATCCCATCCCAAAAACTCTATATTTGTCTGGCACATTTTCAGTATAGTCTTTTGAACTCCTAGATCTTACCTTTTCCACATCTCCTCCTAGAGAGGTTGTATCGTAGCCCCTTAGAATGTATAAAATGAATACAAAAAGGGTATGCCTACACAGCACTTTTATTTCGAAATAACACTGGTTATTTTGAAATAAAAGATATGTGGTCCACATGATGTTTTCTTATTTAGAAAGGACAGATCCCATCCTTTTGAAATAAGAACTGCTGTTTCAAAACAGATTAAACCCCGATTGTTTTGAAACGGCTTCCCCCCAGGGTGCTAAGGATTGTTTTGAAATAACATGTCCAAACAGCTTATTTCGAAACAACTGGTTTCAAAATAACCCTCCTTTCGGAAGCAAAGTGGTTTAAGCTGTTTCAAAAGGAGGGCTCTTGTTTTGAAACAAGAAAACATTGTTTGGCGATAGGGACTTTTATTTTGAAACAACCGTGCTGTTTCAAAATAAAAGCACTATGTGGACATATCCTAACAGATTTATTTATCACATGAGCTTTTGTGGGAGAAATACCCACCTCGTCAGATGCTTTGAAGAGCGGGAACTTACAGAATTGGATGAGAATAAATGCAGGGGAGTGTAAGACATTGGATCAGGTCTCCTTGCTTTTTTGCTTTACGAAACTAACATGGCTGCCCCTTTGGAACTAGTCTGGCTAAAGTAGCCTTGAGCATTGCATCAAGACCAAGTTACAAAATAAAGAGAGTTTATTAGAGATTGAGTTATAAGGATTACAAACTCAGAACTGAAACAGTATTTGTTTAGAAGTAATACACTTAATCACCCTAATTCTCTTGTGGCAGAGTTGGGGAACCCATTATGGAGTGATTTATATCAGCATTTGACCAGAGCGATACAAAAGGCTAGTGAAACCTTTTGGACTGTTCCATTTGCCTGATAAATCTGAGCCCACGTATTTACCTCTTCATCCAGCTGAGCTAAGAATGATTTGAAGTATCATCAAAAGCTTGTGGAGACAATTTTGACAAATGTGATAGGGTTATAGTGTATTTGGGATGAAACTAAGCAATATATAGAAGTTAGTGACAAAATTTTGTGAGAGTGAATGAACCTCATCCCTATCTTAAAATGGATCTTCAATTAAAGATAAGGAAAACCATCTCCTCAGACACACTGTACCTATTGCAATGCAGAAAACTGAGACTGCAAAATAAAATTAAGGTTGTGTGAGGGGGGAATCTGCAATATTTACCATCTCAAGAGAATGGAAAAACAAAATCTCTCTAAATTTTCCCAGATATGCAAAGCATTTATTTCATATATTTAGTAATCATTTCCAATGTGTATCTTTAAGGTCTTGTCTATAACAAAAATTGCACTGCTTTAACTATACGATCACAGTATGTGGACATGATTATAACAATATAAAGGGGCTTCTAACAGAAATAAGGAAAAAGATAATTTATACTATATAACTGGATCCAAATAAGTTGTTGTACCAATTTAACTATTTTGATAGAAAATCACAGTTATAATCAAAAGGTAAATCAATACAAAAACCATATGTAAACCACATATTGGAAGCTGTTGAATACTAAGAATAAGGCAATGCCTGATATTTTGGGAAACCTTTGATGTGAAAGAGGCAATTTAGAAATTATATTCTATCTATCTGTCTGTCTATCTATCTATCTATCTGTGTGGTATTATCAAAGAGAGCTTTTCTTTTCACATAGGAAAATATTTAGCATTTGGTTAATTAGCAAGTAACACGTCATGAGTCAAAACACAGCAAAAGATTCTCTTATTCCACCACATCTCTGGCTATGTCCACACATACATCATTATTTCAAAATAAGTTATTTCGAAATGAACTATTACAAAATAAAGTCCTTATTTCAAAATAAGTTAATTCAAATTAAGAAAATGTTAATTCAAATTCAGGGAAAGCGTGCTTTTGAAACAGCTGTTATTTCAAAATGGTTATTTCAAAATAAGGCCATAAACAATCATGTTGTTTCGAAACAACATGTCCAAATGGTGTTATTTTGAAATAACCATTTTGAAATAGCAGCTGTTTTGAAATGAATGGGGTTTAAGCTGTTTCAAAATAACGGTTCTTATTTCGAAATGACAGAGCCTGTCATTTCGGAATTAGAAAACGTTGTGTGGACCTAATCTTTTTTATTTTGAAATAACCAGAGATATTTCAAAATAAAAGAGATGTATGGACATATCCTATATGAATTAAAATTAATGTGTGTATATCTATATCTATATCTATATATATAGATATATATATATATAAAAAATCCCCTCTCACCTCTATGGGTGGTATGTGTCATCCTCAACCTCGGATCCTCTACCAGAGGCCTGGGAGTTTGAGGGTAGTGCGCAGTATCTTCGCTGTTCCTAGCACTGCACTCTTCTGGACAGAGAGCTCTGAAGTTGTTCCTGGGATCTGTTGGAGCCACTCTCTCAGCTTAGGAGTCACAGCCCTGAGTGCTCCTACCACCACCAGGACCACTTTGGCCTTTACTTTCCACATCCTCTCTAGTTCCTCTTTCAGGCCCTGGTACTTCTCCAGCTTCTCATACTCCTTCTTCCTGATGTTGCTGTTACTTGGCACTGCTACATCGATCACCACCGCTGTCTTCTGGTCCTTGTCTATTACCACGATGTCTGGTTGATTGGCCAGTACCTGCCTGTCCGTCTGGATCTGGAAGTCCCACAGGATCTTAGCCCTGTTATTCTCCATGACCTTCTGTGGGATCTCCCATCTGGTCTTGGGAGGGTCTAGCCCATACACTGTGCAGATGTTCCTGTACACAATGCCAGCTACTTGGTTGTGCCATTCAGTGTATGCTGTTCCTGCTTGCATCTTACATCCTGCCACTATGCGTTGGACTGGCTCTGAGGCCTCTCTGCACAGTCTGCACCTTGGGTCCTGTCTAGCATGGTAGACCCCTGCTTCAATGGATCTGGTGCTCAGTGCCTGTTCTTGTGCTGCTATGATCAGTGCCTCAGTGCTGTCTTTTAGTCCAGCCTTTTCCAGCCACTGGTAGGATTTCCCAGTGTCAGCCACCTCAGCTATCTGTCGATGGTACATTCCATGCAGGGTCTTGTCTTGCCATGGCACTTCTTCTGCGTGATCTTCCTCCCATGTCTGCTGCTGCCTCAGGCATTCTCTCAGCAGCTCATCTTTGGGTGCCATCTTACTGATGTACTCCTGGATGCTCTGGGTTTCATCCAGGACAGTGGCTTTGACACTCACCAAACCCCGCCCGCCTTCTTTCCGGCTGGCGTACAGTCTCTGGGTGTTGGACTTGGGGTGGAAACCTCTGTACATTGTGAGGAGCTTCCGGGTCTTCACATCGGCAGCCTCCATGTCCTCCTTTGGCCAGCTCACTATACCGGCAGGGTATCTGATGACTGGCAGGGCATACCTGTTGGTGGCATGGATCTTGTTCTTCCCATTGAGCTGGCTCTTCAGGACCTGTCTTATCCTTTGGTGGTACTTGGATGTTGCTGTCTTCCTTGCCTCCTCATCGTGGTTCCCATGTGACTGTGGGATGCCAAGGTACTTGTAGCTGGTCTGTATGTCTGCTATGTGGCCTGCTGGTAGTTCCACCCCATCAGTCTTCACTACTTTCCCTCTCTTTACTACCATCCGGCCACACTTCTCCAGTCCGAATGACATCCCAATATCCTCACTGTAGATCCATGTCAGGTGGATTAGCGAGTCGATGTCTCGTTCATTCTTAGCATACTACTTGATGTGATCCATGTAGAGGAGGTGGCTGATGGTAGTTCCACTCTTGAACTTGTATCCATATCCAGTCCTTGAGATTATCTGGCTGAGGGGGTTCAAGCCAATGCAGAACAGCAGCGGGGACAGCGCATCACCTTGGTATATGCCACACTTGATGGCCACTTGTGCAAGCTGTCTTGAGTTGACTTCCAGCGTTGTCTTCCACAGTCCCATTGAGTTCTTGAGGAAGGTCCTTAGTGTCCTGTTGACTTCGTATAGCACCAGACATTCACAGATCCATGTATGCGGCATTGAGTCGTAGGCTTTCCTGTAGTCAATCCAGGCTGTGCTCAGATTGGTCTGTCTAGACCTTGAGTCTTGGGTGACTGCTCTGTCTATGAGCAACTGGTGTTTGGAGCCTCTGGTGTTGTTCCCAATGCCCTTCTGAGCTGTGCTCATGTACTGGCCCATATGGTCCTGTAGCTTGGCGGCTATGATGCCTGATAGGACTTTCCATGTTGTGGGGAGGCAGGTTATTGGCCGGTAGTTGGATGGTGCTGTTCCCTTGTGGGGGTCTTTCATGATCAGCACTGTCCTTCCTTGTGTTAGCCAGTCTGGGTGGGAGCCTGCTGCTAGCAGCTGGTTCATCTGTGCTGCTAGGCGTTCATGCACTGCTGTTAGTTTCTTTAGCCAGTAGGTGTGGAGCATGTCCGGTCCAGGTACTGTCCAGCTCTTCATGTTCTTGACCCGCTGTTGGATGTCGGCTACTGTGATGGTGACTGGTTCCTGTTCTGGGAGAGTGCTGTGGTATCTTCTGAGGTCCTGCAGCCACTTTGCACTGGTGTTATGAGTCTTCTCTTTCTCCCAGATGTTCTTCCAGTACTGTTCAGTTTCTGCTGTTGGTGGCTCTGCTGTTATTGTGTTGTTGCACTGCAGTTGGGAGTACACCTTGGATGGTTCTTTGGAGAACAGGGCATTTATCTTTTTGGCCTCTGCTTCTCTAGTGTATCTCCTTAGCCTGGTGGCCAGTGCTGTGAGCCTTTGTTTAGCAGTCTCTAGGGCTTCAGATGGAGTCGGGCCCTTGTATTTTTTCAGTAGCCGAGTCTTATCCTTAATCTCTACACCCTTCTGTAGTTCCACCAGCCGGCTAACTTCTCTCCGGGTTGCCTTGATCTTATCCTCCAACCTCATTTTCCAGGGGGGGTATGTACTGCTGTTCTTCTTGATTGTGTAGCCAAGCATTTCCAGGATTACAGAGGCTGTAGCGTATACCAGTTCATTGGTTTGAGTTATGGTGGTAGTAGGAATTTGTCTTTAGGGCTCTATTGGCATCTTCTAGCATACTAGCTGATGCTACTTCTCCCCCGAGCCTTGGTAATCGGTCTCGAGGGTTGACTGTTGCTACTTTATCCATGACCTTATGCCTCATATCAGCTGCTGTGTTCTGTAATGGAGGGGGTGGCAGTGAAGTTCCCGCTTCAGGTGTTGGCTGCATATCTAGTTGTTCTTCTGGGGCTTCTTCTTGAGTCCAGGAGGTAATGTGGAGTTGGTCTATCTCCACTTGTGAGAGCAGCTGCCTCTTTACCATGCTGAAGCATTGGGTAACTAGCTGTTTCTCGGTTAGTGTGGATGTAGGTCTTTTGTCCATCCATAGTTCCCTCATACATTTCATATATCCCCTCTCCTTAGGTCTGCTGGTGTAGTAGCGTTCCATCAATTCCAGGTTCTCTTGTCTCATCCATGCATGCTTTGTTCCAGTAGCCCACTTATCGTCAGATCGTCCTGGTTCCCCAGCATCTGGCGCGGACCTTGTTAATCCGGGCGACATCCGAGCCGGCATGACTCTCCTTGTTCATGTCACTCTCATATTTGAGGTAGGCAAGTGAGGCATTAGGGGGTCTTTTTACCCAAGGACCCCTACCGGGAAGGTAGACAGGTACCCACCGGGATTTGAATCTTCGTCTCCCGTATCAAAGGGCGTCGCTCTTAACCACTAGGGCGGTCTTAACCACTATGCTATCCAGTCACCTCTATATCTATATCTATATCTATATCTATATCTATATCTATATCTATAATGTTTGGGTATGTCCACACATCTCTTTTATTTCAAAATAACACTAGTTATTGCTAAATAAAAACCGTCATTTCAAAACAGCTGTTATTTCAAAACGGTTAGTTCAAAATAACGCCATTTGGACATGTTGTTTCGAAACAACACCATTGTTTCAAAACAACTGTTTCGAAACAACATGTCCAAATGGCCTTATTTCAAAGTAACCATTTCAAAATAACAGCCGTTTCGATAGCAGGGTTTCCCTTAATTTGAATTAACATTTTCTTAATTCAAATTAACTTATTTCGAAATAAGGACTTTATTTCAAAATAACTCATTTTGAAATAACAGAGGTTGTTTTGAAATAAGAATTGGCATGTCCAGACGACGTACTCCCATTTTGAAACACGGGGTTCCCTTGTTTTGAAATGGGAGCCATGTTTCAAAATGGCATAAACCTACTTCCGTTTCAAAACAAGGTTGTTTTGAAACCAGTGGTTTTGAAACAACCCCATGGGGACATGTTTGTTCTGAAACAACATTTGACCTTCTTCAAGGAGGAAGGGCCACCCCCTCTGCACCCTGGCCAGGGAACCCTCAGCACCCTGGCCAGGGTACTGAGGGGTGTCCCCTGGCC
>ML682013.1:978272-1091034 GCA_007922195.1 Podocnemis expansa | reverse complement strand
GTGTTTCGAAATAACACATTATTTCAAAACGGCTTGTTTCAAAACGTCTTGTTTCGAAACAAGCACTTTGTGTGTGAACATAGCCTAAGTGCCACAGGATTCCTTGTTTGTTTTGCTGAACTAGAGCTAGGGGTTTGAAACTGAAATCACCACAAGGGCCACATGTTATCCCGAGGGCCACACCTCTGAAACTTTCTTCATACAATGATAGTAAGTATAGTCAAAATGAAAAAATGAAGAGTAAGTAAGTAAGACTGACTTCTGTTCAAGATGGAAGTATCATGAGGAAGACAAACAATAAGTAAGCAAACACACTTTAAAATTTGCATTGTCAATTATCTGAGAAATTCTAAGTGTTGTTGCGGGCCGCAGGAAATAACTTTAGGGGTTGCATGTGGCCTACAGGCCACAAGTTTGAGATTCCTGAACTAGACTAACATGGCTGCTCCTTTGGAAGTTCACTTTTTTGGGTTGCCCATTACATTGCATCTTCAGGACCCATCTGTATGTTCATAACCAATTCTTCAAACTTCTACTATCAGGCATTGTGCTTCTTACTGTGAGCCTTACCATTGAGAACAACACCATTATGTACACTATTAAAATTAGACCCAGTAAAAAGCATTTACAAGACAGGTTGCTTCCACTGTAAGCTCTTGGAGCCAGCAACTCTATTTTTGGGTTATGTACAGCGCTCCAAACACTCAACATCCATGTATTCAAAAGCTAATAGACAATACAGTGTGTCCCATGTCAATTAATTTTATGAATTCTTGAATTTCAACTTTTTTCGTTTGGCATATTTAGGAACACTTTTTAAATTTGTTAAAGTGAAGAAAATTTTAAGTGGATTTATTAATATTTAAAAAAAAAGTAATAATCATTGATTTTTCTCCACAGAACCATTTCTTGATGTTCCTGTCTATTTAAACCAGTGATCTCAACCTGTGTGCCACTTACATTTTAGTCAGTACACAGCTGCAGCCCATGTGACATCTTCAGGAAATAGAAGGATGTGGCCTACATAACACAGAGAGCTGCATATGTGACCCACAATGGTAAATAGGTTGAGAACCACTGTATTAAACAATTTCTTTTATGGAGCAACTGTCTTCACTTCTGCATACTATTCAGCAATAACAAAAAAGAATTATAATGCATAATTATACATAAAAATTTGTAATTTTGTCACAATATATGGATGTCATCTATTGTGATAATGATATTGAACAACAAAGTAAAATGTAAAACTTTAAACAGTATTTGATGAATGATTATACCACTAATTTTAAAAGTTATTTTTAATGCCTCTGCCCTTTTTCAAAGCCTTACTAATCAGCACATTGCATTCTAAATTGACATCACTTTGAGAAACTGTAAATGATAACCACCAAAAATAACAACAGTTTAAAAAATCCCAACTTTGTGAGATCTCCTAATGTTTCTAATGCACAAAAGTTGCACAAGGACTCTGATTTCCAATATAGCAAGTCATCTGCCAATAAAATTTCATTAAAACTCTGTAAAGCCCACCAAAACAAAATGAAGATTGCCTTTTTAAAAATCACACTTGTATGCAGATGCATCCCTATGCCTTCCTCATATCAGCTGCCAAAGACAGAACGCACAGTAGAGCTAAATGGAACTGAGATGCCTATCTGTGTGCTTTAAATACAATTGTCTGCCGACAGCTTTAAACAATCACACCAACCTTCTTTATCCAGAAAAACCTAATCTGAAAAGAAGAAGCATGGTGGTGCTCCACAATGGTAACCTAAATTTACAATTGATCAGTTATGATGCAGTATGCACCATTAGGACAGAAAACATTACCATAACATAGCCATCAAAGCATCAAGAACATGTGTTGTCAGGGTTGGCTGTAGTGGAGAACAGAGCTTGAAAAGCTCCTCCTTCCTGGTGAAAATCAGTTGTCAGTTAAGCCAATTAATCAATGGAAATGTCTGAATTACATCGTTCAAGTGACTAACGGAAACAGAAGTCCATTGTCTTAGCTGTGCTTTCCTCCGTCTGTCTTCAAGAGTTAGACGGTTCTTTCACTGATTGCACTAGCACATGTGGAAGCATGGTAAAGATTAGTACGGATATTGAATGATGTTAGCTAAAGAACACACAGGATTTTTTGTATTCTCTACTAGAACGCTATTTTAGATTTGTATTCTAATATGCTTGGAATATTTGCAATTAGAGGGTTAAAAGAAGCACTGTATAAAACTACTAACATTCAATCCAAATATTGTGCCTTAATGCTACTTTTAAAAATTATTATTAAAGAACATTCTCCTGCGCTGCCAGATAAATATAACATGCACCTAAAAAAAGGCCCATAGTCAAAAAAGCAAAGTGATCAGGTTTGAAATATGTTCATTACCTATGAGCCCACTTCCACCTTTGCCTTATTCATTCTGACCTTAATTGTTTCTTGCCTTTGACCTTTTACAACACCCTTCATTGGAAGACAAGTCTTCTGTCTGTGTTCTTGGAGAAAGAGAAGAATGCAGCGTTCCAAGGTTTAGAATTTTTTTTTTTTTTTTTTTACTTACAGCTCACCTTTTCGAAGTAACCTGCATGATTTCCATTTCAGAGGTGAAACGCCATGACCATAACACTCAACCAACCATATTATTTTTACAAAGCATGTTTCATTAAAGGAGAGAGAAAAGAAATTTAAAACAAATTAAAATTATAATGTAGTTATTGCAGCTGCTCAGTACCCCCCTAGAGTGCCAATGAAAGGTTATTTTACTAGGACTGGCTGGAAAAGAAAGGCTTTTTCTTTTTCTTTATTTATTTAGTAAATGTTATAAAAGGTACAAACAATCAGGGTGTTGGATAGAGTGTTTGGGTAGCCAAGATTAGAATACAGGTCATTTAGGAAAGGACAGGTGCTACAGTTCAAAGTGAGCAGTAGCTGATCCTCCATACAGCTCCTCTAACCAGCTGTAAAATACAGGAGTCCTGTGACTCTGCGTAAAGTCCCTGAAAACTCTTCCCACCTTCTAGCTTCTTTTCAGCTGACTTGCTATGTGTCTGCTGCAGAGCCGTGATGCCATTTTTTGCCACCAGGGGCGCGTTCTGATTGGAATGCACCCCTTGCCATTAGCAGCACTTGGAGCTGGTGCCACAAAAGTCACCCTTTAATAGAGCGACTCTATTGAGCCACTCCGCGCCGCCTGGGGCTTTGCCCTGTTGGCCCTGTCATAGTTATGGCTCTGGTCTGTTGCCTCCCAAACTAGCCCAGCCACTTAATTGTTCAGGACCTTTCCTGTTATCTGGCCATTAGGAAGGCGATGTGGAGAAGGAGGAGGTCTGGTGGGCTTTGTAATGCCACACTTAGCAGATCAGCCACAATGATCTTAACATTAAAATATACCTATATTTAATCTTTGCCCCACCATTAAAAAAAGCTTGCTCTGTCTAGGTAACATTTTATAAATAACTTTTTAAAGGTTTTAATTTTCATTATTTGTTATATATTAGTATCAGAGAAGATTTGAGTCTGTCAGCATTCAGTCCCATGCTGGAGGTAAATTTTCCCAGACATGTCTTTTAGGCTTTATTAGGCCCACATTATGAAAGTTATTGGCATCTCCTAGAGGTTCACTTTGTCCCTACTCAACAATGGTTTCCTGAAACTCAGTGAAAAGCTAAAACTAACAACAGATTGCTTTGTGTGCTGGCTCTGCTATTGTACTTTAAAGGTTGTATTCAATGTCCTTGGTAACCCATTTATTTAGAAGGCCCAAAGAGGGTGTTTCTTACTCTCTTCATCTTCTGTCTGACAGAGGTGGTTGTTGTTGGTGTGTGTGTGTGTGTGTGTGTGTGTGTGTGTGTGTGTGTGTGTTTAAATAGAGCAGATTCACTCCAGCTTCCTAGTTCCCTACACAAATTAGGAAACAGCTTTGAAATCAGGGCTAGAAATATTCAGTTCCTGTGACACAGACACAGGCATACAGACAAAAAACAAAACAGTAAAATAATTTATCACAGTGTTGTAATTCTCATTGTGGTGTACACAAGATTTAGGATTATCATAGGTCAAATATTCCTACTATTAAAATTTGGTTATGTCCCTTAACAAAAGCTATTAAGAGATCAAAGTGGGATGTGTTCCCTTTGCAATGCAAATAATTTTCATAGTCTCAAACCAACTAGTTTGGGTTTCTTAGTAAATGTTAACCTTTTTAGTCCTCTTTTTTGAATATATATATTGAGGTCATCTACATATAAAATCCTGTTCTGGAACATCTGTGATATTAACAGACACTTCGTGTGTTTGAATTTTAACCCTAGAGTGTTGGTTCTTAACAAAAAAAAAAACAAAAAAAAAACCCACCAAGGTGTCTGGCAGCACTTTTAAAGACTAACAAATGTATTTATCACATGGGCTTTCATGGGAGAAAACCCCACTTTATCAGATGCTTGAAGATAAGGAACTTGCAGAATGGGAGCAAAATAAATGAAGGGCAGTGTAAGTATTAGGATCAGGTCAGATCGTTACTGCAAATCAGAGTCTTCCCTGCCGACTGACTGCTAATTACTGTACTCCACTGTTTGAATCCAAACAACTCCTTTGATTCGTTGTAACAGACTGACCTGATTCCATGAGTTACTTTCCCCTACATTTATTTTGCTTGTATTGTGTAAGCATTTGATGAAGGGGGATTGTCTCCCATGAAAGCTCATGTGATCAATTTGTTAGTCTTTAAAAGTGCCACCAGACTCCTTATTTATTTCATAGAATCATAGGGCTGGAAGGGACCTCATGAGGTCATCTAGCCTAAACCCCTGCTAAAAATCAGGACCACTCCCACTAAATCATCCCAGCCAGGGTTTTGTCTAACCAGACCTTAAATGTTTCCAAAAATGGACAGTCCACCACCTCCCTAGGTAATCCATTTCAATACTTCACCACCCTCCTAGTGAGAAAGTTTTTCCTAATATCTAACCTCAACTGCCCCAGCTGCACCTTGAAACCATGGCTCCTTGTTCTGTCCTCTGTTACTACTGAAAACAGTCTAGCTCTCTCCTCTCTGGAGCACCCCTTCAAGTTGTTGAAGGTTGCTATCAAATCCCCCCTCAATTTTCTCTTCTGCAGACTAAATAAGCCTAGTTCCTTTAGTCTCTCCTTGTAAATCATGTGCCCCAAGCCCCTAATCATTTTTGTTGCTCTCCATTGGACTCTTTCTAATTTGTCCATATCCTTTTTGTAGTGTGGAGCCAAAACTGGACACAGTATTCCAGATGTGGCCTCATCAGTCCCGAATAGAAGGGAATAATCACATCCCTGTATCTGGCAACACTCCTACCAATGCACCCAATATGCCATTGGCTGTTTTGGCAACAAGAGCACATTGTTGACTCATATCCAGCTTCCCATCCACCATAAAGCCCCAGTGCTTTTATACAGTGTTGCTACTTAGCCAACTGTCCCCAGCCTGTAGCAGTACATGGGACTTTTCCATTCTAAGTGCAGGGTTTTGCACTTGTCCTTGTTGACCCTCTTGAGATTTTATTTGGCCCAATGTTCCAATTTGTCTAGGTCTCTCTGAATCCTATCCCTGCCCTCCAGTGTGTTTACCATTCCCCCCAGCTTGGTGTCATCCATGAATTTACTGAGCATGCAATCTATCCCATCATCCAGATCATTAATGGCGATATTGAACAGAACTGGCCCCAGGACTGATCCCTGGGGCACACCACTAGTTACTGCTCACCAGCTAAACATTGAGTCATTGATCCCTACCCTCTGAGACCGATGATCTAGCCAGCTGTCTACCCATCTTACAGTCTATTCATTCAAACCATACTTCCTTAAATTGTTGACAAGAATGCTGTGCAAAACCATATCAAAAGCTTTGCTAAAGTTGAGGTATATCATATTGACACCTATTCCCACATCCACATATCCTGTGATCTCATCATAGAAGGCAATCAGGTTGGTCAAGCATGATTTGCCTTTAGTGAAGTAGACTATCACTAGCATCCTTGTTTTCCTTAACTTGCGAATGATGTGTACTCAAGAATTTCATGTGCTCGAGTATTGGCTGTACCTGACTTGTTGATGTCTCCAAGTCTGTGGGAATCTAAAGGTCTATGGTACAGGACACCAAAATTAATAAAAAGTCTGTTTCAAACGAGACTGGGATTGATAAGGAATACTTATGGTCTAATTATGTTCTGTGAGTGATAAGAGATACTTGTTACTGAAGATGTTTTCTGTCATGTCAGAAGTTATGATCCATTCAAAGATGACTTTTTAACTCATTAAACCGCCATTTGTCATAGCTGTCAGAAATAATAACTTGATTAGAATTTGGTTTAGCTTACCAGTCATGTACCCTAAAGATGCCATAAAAGAAACTCTGCAAGGCTGCCTATATTGTCTGGTCCAGTGGGAGACAAGTTCTGGGCTGCTGCCCCCTTGGGATTGCTGGTCCTCCGCTCCAGAACTTGAGATGACTGTACCTGGCATGGAGCTAAGGAGTCCAAATGGCCTCAATATTACTGAAGCCTCATGGCCCCCCTGTAGTCTTTGGTGGGAATTGTTGATCTACCAGGTGGTAAAATATATTTTATTTCTGTACAGTTCTCTATTAATCTTTGATTAATAATCTTTGATTAAATAATTTTATTTTAACATGTTATTTGACAATCTTAAGTAGTTATGAAATTCAAAAATGCAACACGTTCTCAAGAAACCATTTTTTTTATCAGAGCTCTTAAATGAATCCTACCTAGATGCATGTATACAATTCTGTGGAAATCACAGAAATTGGGGGAAAATGCACAGATGTACAGGAAGGCAGAAATTGGCTCTGACTTCATGTAAAAGGGGCCTGACATCCCAGAGAAGACACTTCTGTTTATTAAAGAACATTTTCAGGCAACCATTACACATTATTCTGAATATACTTTTAGGGCAAGATCCTTGCACCCATGACAGTCCCATTATCCCAAATTAAAAAGGGTCCAGAGTGGAGCAAAGGGTATCCTAAAAGTCATCCATGCTTCTAGAAATGATTTCTCAACACCAAGTTCCACAAAAGACAGTATTAAAACTATCCCCTTAGGATTCTCTCACAAACTGGGCATAGTGGACATGCCAGGCTCAGAGCTGGGGGTATGGGGCCCAGGGTTGCACACGTAGTGATGTGGAGATTACAAACAGTGCTGCAGCCTACAGGAAAATACCGGGAAATGTTAGTGAACTTTACTAGTATCCACACCAACAATTAATGCACAGTGGACTAGCTGCGGGCAAGATTCATAACCAGGTTTGCTGCAGACTGTAGGCAAGCCTTAAGTGTGTTGTTGGTTTTTGTGATTTGGACACAGGACTAGATTAAGACCACAAATGTGTTTCACAATGGGCATCAAACTCCTGCTTACCACTATCATAAGCTAGAATCAAATAATTGATGCAGGGGTCAGAGGTTGCATATTTCATTACCAATCTCTTAACATTCAATCTCCTAACAATAGAAACCAGTTCTGATATCACTAAGGTCCTCTCTAGACATGGAAAGTGATTGTAGCAGAATAAATTCACAAAGTTAAAACAATGAGAGTCTTATGGCACCTTAAAGACTAACAAATTTCTTCAGGCATAAGCTTTCATGGGCTCCAACCTTCCTCGTTACATGGCTACCTCTCTGGAAATTTTCAGAAAGTTGAGTGATTATTACATGATGAAGTCACTTTTATTCCAGAATAGTGTCCACATAGGGAGTTATTCTGGAACAGCAATGATATAATAGCTTATTTTTGTAAACTGCCCTAGGTAGACAAGCCCCTAAACTAGAGTAGCTTCAATATTTCAAAAGAACTACTCCAAGTTTCCCCTAGTATGAATTCAGACTAAGCTCCTAATGTTCAGATTACCTTCATCTTCTCCAAACTATATGCTAGTATTATGTTATCCTTTTCTGTTGTCTGTACACTTGACAGATTCCATCCATCTCAATAAATCCTCCAAAGTGCTGAAATTTTCAAACAGAAGGAATAAGACCAGTACAAGGCTTTATTCCTTATCTGTCTCAAGTTTTATTCAATATTAAATAATTTTAAGCATCAAGAACAGCAGTGAGTGCACTACATTCTTCAGTGTCAACTGGGACTCTAAATATCATCATCCCTTTTATCTAAGAAAACAGCAATAAATAGATGGATGCCATCATCGGAAGAATGTGCATTTTCACAAAAAAGGAAAAACCCAATTTGGTCTGAGGAACCCTTTTATGTGTGTAATTTAGGCAGACACGGACTGTCAAACCTTGCATACATCTGTCTTGAAAGCCCCTCTGAAGTACCCTGGGCAAATCTGTTGCTTTAAATCTTTTAGAATAAAGTAGCCTAGCAAATAAATTTGGCAAGATTATTTGTTCTTGAATGAGGCAGCATAGCTTTCTACACATATTCAAAGACTTGTGACAACATCTGAATTGTATGTAAATTCAAGGACTATTTCTTAGCCCACATTCCTCCCACCCTATCCACTTTAAGTCACTCATGTAGAATGTGCTTCTCTGTACATGGAAAACAAAGTCATAGAAACAAAATATTTGATCTATAAAAGCTGTTTTGTTGAAGAGATCCTTGGCATTTAATCAGCATAAGAAACTTCTGACATTATACCTATTAGCGTTAAAACAAACAAATGAACAATGCAAATACATAAAGGAGAGCTCAGAAGATCAGTCCTGTAAGAGAGAAATTTCCCTCTCAGGGAAGAAGTCAATTTAAATTAACAGCTGTAATGTCACAATGCAAGCTATAGCAGACCTATAAACACTATACTTGACCAAAACAGCTAAAAAAAATGCTAACAAGGGCCTTTACACAGAGGTTGTCATTGTTGCATTTTAGTGGATTTCTAATCATTTGTATTTTATATATAAAAATGCAACAGCAAATGATAAATTAAGATTCAGGAAAAGAAAGGGTTTTTTTTCCTCAAAAAATACTAAATTATTATAAGATTCAAAATGCAAGACTAGTTGGCACACCATGTAACTAGATTTTGATTTTTGAATAAAAAGTTGCATTTGTATGATTTTGTGACTGCAACCGAACAGGCTCCTTTCTGCCTTTCCAACTGACTGTAAGTATTCAAGTCTTTCATCCTACCACCAAACATCTTATGTGTAACTGGATACGTGTGGTAGGTTTCAACTGGGATGACCAAGTGTCCTTGTTTTATAGGGACAGCCCTGATATTTGCGTTTTTGTCTTATATAGACACACATTAGCCCCCACCCCTTGTCCCGATTTTTTACACCTGTATTCTGGTCACTTTAGTTTCAGCACAAGACCTTCCATATGTTCTGACAATTTTGTTTAAACTGTGTATAAAATTACATTCATAGCTCAACACTCCATTCACAATGGAAAGCCAATTATACCAGTTTTATACAGACTCTATTGACATGCTGTATACTGGAGTGATATTGACTGTATTCTGGATTTATACTAAAACTCCATTGACTTCAATAGAGCAATTGCTAATTTGGACTAATGCAAATGAGGGCAGAATCAGGCCTGATCAATGGCTATTAATTTTGGTCAGTCTTCAATAAACCAATTGCAAAGAGATTCCTCTAAAGGAAATTACTACTAATAGCTTTCTACGTTCTAGGACATGAGTTCATGTTTTTGAGTTAATGCTGTAGAGGCAACTTCACTGACACCTAACATATAGCTCAGGGGGTTGCACTGTGTGCAATCAAAGTAATACATACTCATTTTGTAGTTTTATTACTTGTAGTATGAGAAACAAAGGTTTAATCTCAGGCCTTTGCTGATTTTTCCAGGATTTTAAAATTCAAAAAATGATACCTAAATTTGAAGTGTACACACACTGCAAAGGACAATACTTCTTTTCATCCTCATTTTTGATGAGATGGAAGGCTCTAACTCCACAAAAGTGCTCTGATGTCATTTTGTAACACTTATGTGAGGTGACTGGGCAAGGGATTAAATCCTCTGTGCACTTCTCTGTGTGATATAAGGGGTTGAAATTGAGGGGTGGTTGATACCCAGCTATACAGATTTTTCAAATTCCCTCTCTCCGTCCCTCAGAGAAGAATGAAACACATCTGTAATCTACTGCAGCCCTGAGGCTACAATAATGACTGAAGTGAGAAATGACATTCTCTCTCTTCCTTCCTAGCCTGAAGACAAAACAATTTGATTTGTTTATAGAAGTATGTGTTTGTTTATGGAGGTATGGGTGCCAATGCTCACAAACACCACCTGAAGTGAAAGGCACTTAGAGGTATTCAGCACCCTAAAGATCTTTAGGATGTTTTCAAGGAGTTCTGTGGCACTTGTAAAGACTAACAAACTCATTTATCTCATGAGCTTTCATGGGATAAATAAATTTGTTAGCCTTTAAAAGTACTACAGAACTCCCTGTTTGTTTGCTGAAATAGACTTACACGGCTACTCCTCTAAGACATAAGTATGTGAAGTTGGGCATCCATAAAACCAAGATAAAAATAGAGATCACTTCTGAATATTTGGGAAAAATCAACTTGCTTAAGATCATACAGGAAGTAATGTAGAGCATTGTTTTGCAACCAGTGTGCCGTCAGGCCTGAGCAGGTGTGCCACAAATTTTTTTGAAAAACTACTCCAAGAGCTCTGGAGTGGCTCATTGGCTCATGAATATTCATGAGGTCATTTGGAAACTATATGGTGGTGTGCCTTAAATTAATTAAAGGTAGCAAGGTGTGCCACATCAGAGAAAATGTTGGGAACCACTAATGTGAAATAGAGAACAAAACTCTGATCTCCTGTCCCCCAATTTAATTAAAGCACAGGATTAAATCTTTACTAATTTGTTAATTGAAGACTGATTATTATTTACTCATGCTGATTACAGCAAGTTGCATTGAGTGGACACTAATTCAAGAAAATGTATGTGTTATATAATTATTATAGACCAATAATTGTCTTATTATCACTGCAGAAAATTCACTGAATTATAAATACATGTAATAATTGCTAACCACAAGTCATTCCACTGTATAATTTGGCATTTAGGGAAAAAAAGATAAATCGTGGAGACATAACTGTATAAGAGACAAAGCTGTTGACATGGAAACCTAACAGTTAAAAATTCCTCATGCTGACTCAAACTGTCAAATTTTGATAACCAGGTTGGATTCCTTGTACCTCCTCGTAAAATATTTGACAAAACAAGTGCTGGCATGAAATTTTGACAATACATCATCTTCAATACTTGAACGAAGTCATAAGTCTACAGTGCACTACAGTAGAAAAGCACAAGTTACACAAGCTCTTTGGATCACACACAGAAAAATCAACACATTTCTGGACATCCTGT
This sequence comes from Podocnemis expansa, assembly GCA_007922195.1. Taxonomy (NCBI): domain Eukaryota; kingdom Metazoa; phylum Chordata; order Testudines; family Podocnemididae; genus Podocnemis; species Podocnemis expansa. The sequence goes on along the minus strand of ML682013.1, from coordinate 1,079,663 downwards.
CATTTTAGAAAAGAGAGGGATTTTTTTTTTTCATTTGCTTCTTGCAGAAGCTCATTTTGCCATACAGTGCTGATGCATAAATTACATTCAGCTCCTGGTTTGCATACACAATAATGACCATTATTAGCATATTTCAATGTAACATCCTTAGCAGTGAAATTTTGTGCTATTTGCAGTATTTTCTAACGAGCAATGATTGTATGTTTTAAAGCTTTGATTAATTGGGAAAAAAACAAAGCATTCCAGCACTTACACATCAAGCTTTGCCAGTAGTTTGAGATTTCAAGAGGGGGGAAAAAAAGGTGTAGGGGGGGGGGGGAGTTATAAAGAGTCTGCCAGCACTAAATCAAATTGTCTTCTGGTGTGTACAGCTACTTCATCTGTTCTTCTAGTCCTCCAAGGTGAGTTCAAACAAATCCAGAGTTCCCTGTGAAACCATTCAGCAGACTCCTTGTCCATAAGAAGCAAGACTCAATATAGACCTCTTCCTAATTCATCATGAAATGCTCTGTCATGTCAAAATGGAGAATTATTTAGATTCCAGATGGGAACCAGGAAGAAACATATCCAAAACAAGTGCATGTATTTTGCCCTGGGTAGTTCTATCCACAGAGAAGTCAGCATGAAGCAGATTGAAATGTACACAGTCTAGCACTGGATCATAAGTAGTAATCATCCCACTAAATCTGTCCCTGGTGAAATGGGACACTAGTGATCTAGGAGGAGGAGAGATGGTGGTCTTCTGTAGCTGCATGTTTGGCAACATTGTCTAATATGAAAAGGCAAACTCAAAATATTGTTGAATTCCAGAAACTGAAATAAGACACCAGAATTTACATTAACAGGTTCTTTAATTTTTGGCTGGTTACACCTCCCCTCTCCCCAACTTCCTCCATTTTAGTTCAGTCCCTAAGACCACAAAGTAGTTTGCACTGGAACAGCTTTATTTCCAGGAACTTTATTCCAGCTTTATTCCTGGAACAGCTTGGAGGATGCTCCTGCAAGTACATTGGTTGAATAATGATTTTTGTAGTGGCTTATGCTTAAGAGACCAGGATGTCAGACTCAGGGAGGCAGGAACAGTTTTCTGCAGCAAGACTAAGCACTTACCACCCTTATTCACATGGAGCGGTGCTTTACTCTGCAAGCAGTACAATAGAGTTCAACACAAGTAAGGGTGGGACTAATGGAGTACCAAATCAAGAGATTGCTCTTAGCATTAGTGAAGCAGAGTCCATGCACATGCTAGAACTGAATGGGAGGTCATTGACTGTGCAGTAGAACTGGCACAAAGGCTGAGAAAGCTGTGGAAATAAACATTCCTCCTAGTGATCTATACCCCAAGGCTAGGTTTATGAACAGCACTGTGATACCGTAATTGAACTGTTGTATCATTTCTTTTTCAGTCTGAATCTCTAACAAAGGAGGTACTACCAATCATTTTCTTTGAAAGCACTGAACAAAGAGAGACAACTTGAGCACTTAATGTAAATAATACTAAAACAATACTTACCTTTCCAGCTCAAGGTCCATGTATTGTTGCACTTCTAACTAAGGCCAACTGAAATCTATGGACACAGTGTGATGAGTAATACCTGTTCTAATCTGAAATCACATCAGAAAGTTATTTTAGAACAAATTTCTTCAAGGTCCTTTAGGATTCTACTTTTTTTTCTTCAAATAAATATGTAATTCAATCAACAGAAGAAGTCTGTGTGTCCTATTATTTGGAGAATATAGACTCTTCAGTTGAAACAAGATATTTACCTCTAGGAAGGAAGACTCATTTGTATTAGCCATTTTAAAGTAGGGTTCCCAAAATAGATCTTGAGGAATAACAGAAGAAGAACATGTCAGTACGACCATATAAAATTATATTAAACATTAGTATACCATTAAAGTGACTGCCAGAATATTTTATTTTTAAAGTCTATTCTTTTCCTTGCTATGGATATTAACCCTTTGAAAATGGAAAGACATTTAATGAAGAAATTTTCCTAGGGCAGTGCACTTTAGCTTTTTATTGGAAGCTTGTTAATAATTACTAGGCTGTTGGAATTCATCATCTGTATTTAAATGAAGAGAACTGAAGTACTTTTTTCCCAAAATGAAAATGTATTGTTCTAGATCTTCAGTTGGTGTCAATCAACACAGTTCTGTAGACATCAAGAGGGTTATTCTGGTTTACAACAGCTGACATTTTGGCTCATATGTTATAAATGAACTATCTCCCTACAACAGAACTTAAGTCAAAAGCTAGAAAGATCAGTGTGTCTAGCACCACAGCTTACATAACTGTTTATGCATCACTTGTGTGATTCCAGTGACAAGTCATGATGATTGTCTGACAACATATGTGCCCAGAAAAAAATAATCATAGTAGATAAAAATTCACAGCAAATCAAACTTGGCAATATCCTGTTTAGAAGCTCAGATACCACAATTAAGGGCTCAGTGTGAGAAGGCAAAAAACCCCTCACAATGCTAAAAAAAATGCATAATTTGGTGTTCATCCAAATGCAGACATAGGTTTATATTGTTAGAAAATTCAGACAAAATTCAGAGGTCAGAAAAGTTGCATCCATTTATCTTAGTGATGAATTTGGCCCACAGCAATAATCTTCTCAGAGGTTATTGAAACTTGCATGATTAAAGTTTTGGAGAGGAAAGAAACGTTTCTAAGAAGCCCATCATTTGTTGTATGAGAAACATTAGAAAAGGGATGGTATTTTGGGCTAGGAGGGACATACGTTTATCAGCACATATACAATTATCCGATATTACTCTACTTCAGAGAAATCAGTTAAGAACATTTTTTAAAACTATCCTAAATTATAATGCTGTCTATAAGGAATGTCACTCTAACATATCTCCTTGTTGATGATTACACTTTTTGTGATGCTTTGCTGCTGGTATGATGATAAACTGAATTTATTGACTTTTTAAACTCTGTTTACTGGACTAAAACAACAACTGTTTACAAAGCTGATTGAATGCTACTATGAAAGTGAGGCATGTGAGTGAAAGCTTCTGTTTCTAGCATGGTGGCAAAACAAGTTGAGTGCGTGTTGAAAGGGAAATACAGAAAAGTGAGATAAGAAGGACTGGCCAGATGTGCACTGAGAATCACTGCAAAAGGAAAACAAACAAGGAGTCCTGGGGCACTTGAAGACTAATACATTTATTTATTGCAAGCTCATGCAATAAATAAATTTGTTAGTCTTTAAGTTCCCCAGGACTCTTTGTTTGTTTTATTGAACTACACAGCATGGCTGCCCCTTTGAAACTGGAGAAGAAGATGCCACAGCAGTGAATTGCAAAATGCTTACCCCACTGGAAAGGAGATAAACTCACACAACTCACCTTCTCTATGTCATTTAATTTTCTTAGTGGCCAAGAGGAGAAATATCACACTATATTAGGTTCATTTTCACTAGATTTATAGAGCTTACTTTATTTTAGTTTATTCATTAAGAATTAGAGAGTTTAAGATGGTGAAAGTTCCAATGGGTTAGCCGTGTTAGTCTAGTTCAGCAAAACAAACAAGGAGTCTTGTAGCACTTTTAAAGACTAACAAATTTATCACACGAGCTTTGGTGGGACAAAATCCCTCTTTGTCAGATGCCTCCATCTTCAAGTGTCTGATGAAGTGGGATTTTCACCCATGACAGCTCATGCAATAAATAAATTTGTTAGTCTTTAAAAGTGCCATAAAGCTCCATATTTATTTTGCTAAAATGGTGAAACATGACTAGAGATAACTGAAATGACATAGCTAGCTCTTTGCCAGGTTAAAGGATGAGGGGACAGGGTAAAAAGGAGAGAATATACCACAGAATAGTTTGTGCCTGTATCTTTAAATTATGACATGTCTCAATCTCCAGCATAATCCAAAAGAGACTTCACAAACAATTTGTTTCCAGCATCTTTATTATGTTCTCTAAAAAGCTTTTTGCAAGCAAAATATACTAAATGATTTAGATTAACTCAGCAGACTGAAGTCTACTTTTAGATGATCTCACATAAAATTTTAACCAGCAAGTGATCACTTGTGGGACAACACTTTAGCAAATCTCCAAAGAGAAATCTTCAGCACCAGCTGCATAATATTTCTGACAAAAACAACCTCCTCCCCTAAATCCCATGCAAAGAATCTTGTTTCATCTGATAGCTCTGTTTTAAAAAAAATGTCTTAAGAGGAGATATTTATATCTTTACTTTAAAAAAGTTAATCTAGAAATGTTACCATTTTGTTCACAATAATTAAACCAAGAATAAAGTACTGAAAGGTAGAAAGAAAGATGATGTACAGCCACCATCATTTGATGGCTTAGAGGACATGATGCTTTAAAGTACATACCAAAAGTTAAGCAAAAAAATTAAAGAAGTTCTGAAGTACTCACTCAAGGTTCGTTAAGACAAAATTCCCACTGAACTCTCTGTGGCATGCATGGATACTAGAATGAGAACCTGATTTTATATTCAGTTCTTAGCACTGTCATTAATATTCACCTAGGAAAAAGTTACAAATTTCTTAATGCCTGAGTGTCCATAATTCAAAAAGAGGCTAGCACCTTTGGAAAGCACTTTGAGGGCCATGAATGAAAGAAGTGTGAAATAGTTTTTATTTACTATCCTTAATTTTGCCTAAGTAAGAGCTAAAGCTCATGTTTTTTAAAGACATTTAGGCATTGCTCCAGTCAACATTGCAGTGCCTAACTGACATGACTTAAGAGCCCAGCTGTCACTATAAGTCAATGAGACACAGCAGTTGGTAGGATTAGGCTCTTAAGTCGGTTAAGTATTGCAATGCTGAGTACAACAGCTAAGTGCCATTAATAATCTGGGTCTAAATCTTATATTTCTGCCACCTTATCCCTTGCCAATAGTTGGGTGCCTTATTGGGGTTGGTAACATGTCTGGCACTTTCCATCACATACAGGACAGAACAGTTACAAGCTGTGCTCTTTACTAAAGTTTCTATTGTCAACTGTACTACAGTGGCCTCCAAAGATTCCTCTAAGTGATAAACCAACAGTGTCTGTGAAACCGGAGGGGAGGAGGAAAAGCATCCAACATCCTAAGAAGGTACTACAAAGAGGCAGAAGAGCAAGATTTCTTATGATGAGAGACTGAGGCAGGTGAGTGATAGAGCTGAGTGATTTAGGTGAGAGGTAAGCGTAGAGGCATCTCAGAAACAATTATTCTTGTCAGATTTTGACCATTTTGGTTGCACTTGGTCCATAGCACTTTCAGGGATAGATAAAAATCCTAACTTTAAATTATAATAGAAACAACAGATGTCCTGTGGCACCTTAAAGACTAACAAAATTTCTTCAGGCATAAGCTTTCACAGGCTGGAACCCACTTCATCAGATTTGTTAATCTTTAAGGGTGCGTCCACATGTATCTTTTAAACTGAAATAACACTGGTTATTTTGATTTAAAAAAGATTAGGTCCAAACAACATTTTCTTGTTTTGAAATCATGAGCTCCATCATTTCGAAACAAGAGATGTTATTTCAAAATAGCTTAAACCTACTTTAATTCAAATCGTCTGTTAAAGCGAAATGGTTATTTTGAAATAACGCCGTCCAGATGTGTTATTTCAAAATAACCCTTATTTCGAATTAACACTTTTGCCCTTCTGCTTCCCAGGGTGCCTTCCTTTTTCTATATATTGGGTGGAGGCATGGCCCAGGGAGTAGGCCATGTTGCCACACTTCCCACGGTGCCCCTCTACTGATTCAAAATAGCAAGTCCTGTGTCTGGATTTACTATTTTGATTTGAAGTTTTTGCTTATTTCGATTTAAGTTAATTTGAAATAACAATTTTATTTTGAATTAGCTTATTTCGAATGAATTTATTTCGAAATAAGCATCTACATGTGGAAATAGCATAAGATGCCATGGGACTTCTGTTGTTTTTGATACATACAGACTAACACACATGGTTGCATCTCTGGAACTTAAATTATAATGTAGGTGGGATCCAAATAACTATCTAAGGGTATGTCTACTCCTAAAATCTTAGTTTGGATTTGGTTAGTTCAAAATATGTAGTTTGAAAGTTAGTTCAAACTAAGCACATTTTTTTCATTCAAACTAACTTTTTAGTTCAAACTAAAAAAGCATGGCTAGTTTGAACTAAAAGCTAGTTCAAACTGAAAAAATGCACTTAGTTTGAACTAACTGCCAGTTTGAACTTATTTAATTGGAACTAGCACATCTCCATTGGGCTAGTTCGAACTAAAAATGCCAATTAGTTCAAACTAAGCAGTTAGTCTGAACTAACTAAATTTTTTTAGTTCCACCTAGGCAAAGCCTAGTATAGGTGTGGTTCAAATTAGTTCAGACTAAGTTTTCTTAGTCCAAACTAATTTGCCAGTGTAGACATAGCCTAAATGCCATTGTCTTGTACCATCTCTGTTCAGAAGATCAGTATGCAACAACAGATGCAGAACAAACAATATCAATTCTACAAACTCTGGAAGTTGGTTTCTTTTGGAGCCCACAATTTCATAGTGAATATTTAAAGCAAATTCAAATCCGAATCTTCAGTGCCAAATGCTTACCTGAAAAGAGACTTTTTCATCAATTTTTTTTCTCTTCTCTCAATGGCTTTCTCACCTGCCCCACCTCCCTGAGCTAGCATAGTGAACTTTTGTCCTCTAATTTGCATTTATGTTTCCACATCTCGCAGTCTCTGCAAGACTGGGAATATCAGGTTTTGCTGATTACCATGGTTACAACTTCACACAGAAAAGAAAAAAATGAAATAGTAATACCTACCACTTTTCACCAGTAGCTATCAAAGCACTTTACGACATTGGTCAGCAGCCATTTTACAGATTTGGAAACTGAGGCAGAGAGTGGAGAAAGCGACTTGTCTTAGATCACTCGGTAGGCCAGCGCCAGTAAAACCCATTTCTCCTGACTCCTTGTCCAGTTTACTGCTGACTAAACTACAGTGCCTCCTCTAATATAAAGATTTTTGGAAAGTGTTAAGGGTATTGTACTCATTACACATGTTCTTTCCAGGTCTCATTTTTATATTTGATCCCTCTATTTTTAAAATTAATTTCTACAAAACTCTATTCAGGGTAGCATCCCTGTACAACAGTGCTTAGCAAGAGGTTTAATTTAGGTCTTGATGAAACAATCTAGCCTGTTGCTAAAAATCTAGATGAGGTAATTAACTTGGAGTGCTTGGAGCAAGATGAAGTACTCAAGGGAGTAAATCCTGTGTCGAATGAAGCCTCCTTTCAACTGATCAAGATGGCACCTTGTCCTTGACAATTCTTTCAACAATCATTTCACAGGGAAAGGAAATAGAGACAAACACTGTCAACCTGAAAACTGAAGTGTCTTTCAGCATGGACTATTGTTTAAAAAAAGTGTTAGATAGTAAACAATACATTCTGATCACAATGGAAGAAATAAGAAAGTTCAAGTATTAGGAAGGCAGGAAAAGGATTTATGGGTTTCTGTGCTGAAATCCTCTTCTCTAGGTGATGAGGCTGTAATTTCAGTTACAGTAAAAGATAAAGCCCTAGGGTATGTCCACATGCAGTGGTTGAATCAATATAACCAGCATTATATTGATTCAACCAGTGTTATGTCCAGACTTTTTTTAGATCGAAATAACGAGCCCTGTTATTTCAATCTAAGCATTGTCACATCGATTCAATAAAACCAGGTTTTATATTGATATGATGGTTATTTCGATTCCCTTGAATCGAAATAAACCCGTTCGGACATATTATTTCGATTAAACGGTTAAATCAAAATAACGCTGTTTTGACCTTCTTCCTCCCAGGGTGCTTTGCCCCTGCCAGGAAGCGGGAAGCCGAGTGCCCTGCAACTTGACAGCGCGTTCTAGGCAATCAAACAAGGCATGTCAGAGGCTTCTGCTGCCAGCTCTGGCACACAGTGTCAGAGGGCTCCTGTATGGACCAACCCCCAACGAGGTCAGATGCCTCACTGGCATACAGGGCACAGGAAATATATGTGCATGGTTCCGGGCAAGGCACCGGAACCGTGACATATATACTGATATGGCTAGAGCCATGTCAGAGCACGGCTACCAGTGCAGCCTCGAGCAGGTTCACACAAAAGTGAAGGTCCTGAGGCAGGACTATGCCCAGACCCGAGAAGCCAGGCAACTCCAGGGGGAAGGCAGCTCGGCTACCTGCCCCTTCTATAAAGAACTGCATGCAGTTCTGGCAGGAGAGCCCAGCGGCCTCCCATCCAGGGGCAGGGATTCGGCCGAGCACAGCCGAGGCGTCACTTGACGTGGGCAACACCAGCCAGCCAGGGAGTGCTCCACCCACGCAGGCCCAGCCATCCAGCCCAGAGCTGTTCCCAGTGCAGAAGCAGGAGATAGGCACCCCCGAGGAGGAGGAGGAGGAACATCAGAAGACATCTGAGTCTCCCCCCATGGAGATGGGGACTGAAGAGGGGATGTCCCGGAGAACCTCCACAGCGCCTGTAGGTGAGTGAACCTCCCTGCTCCATGCAGGCTGGGCCAAGCCTGCCTGTGGCATGGCTGCTGAGGGGGGCATTGGCCAGGGACAGTCCAGGCATGGGGCAGGGGGGAGTGGAGGCCCTTCCACTGGCCAAGGGATATGTGGCACCAGGCTGCCAGACCCATGCGGGGCGGGGATTGCAGACTGTTGACGTAGCAGTCACTGCATGTGGCAGCATCAAGGGTGGACAGCATGATGCCGTCATTGCTGGCACATGGCCTTGGGAAACTCCCCGAGGCAAGACCAGCCTCGCTGCCGCCCACCTCAGTGGGCATCGTGAAACCATGTGCACTTTTGGGGTACTGTCCCACAGAACACAGTTTAGGCTGCCTGTGGACAGTCGGGGCAGAGGTATTTGCAGCTGACAAGCTGCACACAGCCAAGGGCAGTAGGCTGAAGGGGCTAATGATGGACCTTCCCTCCAGCAGCTCGTAGAGACACCCGCTGCCCTGCCCCTGGGAGCCCAGAAGCCACCACCCGGAGAAGGAGGAAGGCCCGCTTGACCCGGGATGAAGTCCTGCAGAGGCTCCTTGAGCTTGGCGAGAGGGCAGAGGAGTCCAGCTGGGCATGGCAGGAGCAGCTAGCCTGCCGTGAGGATCATGCCATCTAACAGCTGCAGTGGGCAGCTGATGCGGACAACCAAGTTGTCACAGATCTGGAGTGGTAGAGCAATGCGCTGCAGGACCTCAGCATAGCGGTCTGGGATGTTGCAGGAAGCCTGCAGCTCATTGCAGGGTACCTGCCCCCCCCCCAGGAGCAGAGACAGACCCGCAGCGGGAGCCTGGCATCCCTCACCGCAGGTGCCCATGGACCCGGGGTGGCCTTGGGAGAGGCCATGGCGTGGAAGGTCGTGGGCCAAGTAGTGCCTCCCACTAACCACATGTTTAGAACCCCTCCCCACATCCCCCCTCCCCAGTTAGACAACTCCTTCCCAGCACTTCTGAAGACTTCTGAATCCCCTTACTGCTTCCCAAGCCCATCTTTGCCCTGCCCCCCTCCCATTGTTAATAAAAACTACTGAACGTTAGGGTTGGTTTCAGAGATTTATTTGGGTATGGTTCAGGGGTGGGTGGGTCGGGGGCATTGTCTGTGGCAGGAGAGGGGATCGAGGGGGTTGATGAGGTGAGCCTGGCCCTCAGTGGTCCTCACTGAGGATCAGGTCCTTAACTGCATCACACACCACGATACATCTTGCTGGTGCATGCTCTCTTAGGGGCACAGCTTCTGGCTGATGGAATTGCCTGCCGACAAACTCTGCTTCAGCCTCCCAGGTGGCAGGTACTGTCTCTCCCCGGAGCTCACACAGATTGTGGAGGACCACATACACCGATGACCTCCACAGTGGTGTCTTCTGTGAGGTGGAAGCGTGTGAGTGGGCAACTCCACTGGGCCTTCAGTCTCCCAAATGCCCGCTATACCACCTGGCGGCAGTGGGTCAGGCAGTGGTTGAACAGCAGGTGGCTGGCGTCGAGAGGTCCCCTGTACAGGCGCATGACCCAAGGGCAAAGGGGGTAAGCCTCATCGGCAATTATGAGGACGGGCACCTCCACTTCCCTAATGGTGATGTTATGGGGGGGCGGGGGGGGGAGAAGGTGCCCGCCTCCATGCCACGGTACACGGTGGAGTTCTGCAGGACCCTGGCATCATGCGCTTTGCCTGGCCATCCAAGGTAGCTATTGCTGGAACACACCCCGGTGGTCCACAAGGGCCTGAAGAATCATGGAATGATATCCCTTGTGGTTGCGGTACTCAGCTACACGGTGCTCCGGAGCTCGCATGGGGATTTGGGTGGCATCCAGGATCCCAGTGCAGTTCGGGAACCCTAGGGCAGCGATGCCAGCGATGGTGTCCTGTAGCTCACCTGGGGTGACAAGGCGTGGCTGCAGGACCTCACTGATGGTGCTGGCAACCTGCAGCAAAGCCTCGCCAATGGTGGACCTGCCAACACCAAAGAGGTGTGCCACTGACCTATAGGACTCAGGAGTGGACATCTTCCACAGTGCGATGGACACTTTCTTGTCCACAGGGATGGCAGGTCTCATCACAGTGTCCCTTCGGCGCAGGAATGAGGTGAGCTCTGAGACCAGGTGGTCGAAGGTCTCCCTGCTCATCGTGAAGTTCCTGCGCCACTGCTTGTTGCTCCATGTTCCCAGCACTACATGTTCTCACCAGTCCCTGCTGGTCTCCTGTGCCCAGATGCGCCGGGGCACAGAGGTGGGGAGAGTAAGCAAAGCCGCTCTGAGACCCTGTAAAAGAATGTTTAGGGCCTCAGGCTCAGTGCCATCATTGTCCAGGAAAATGTGTCCCAATGCTGGAGGCTGCCCTGGAGAGTTGCAGAGGGCCTGGCTGCCACATGATGATGGAATGGGAGCTGGGAAGCAATCCGTCGCCACCACTCTTGCAGTCTGCTGCCAGCTAGAATGGACAGGAAGCTGAGGGCAGTTCCTGCTTTTATGCGATTGGCCAGGGGCATGGCCCTACCAGGCAGCCATCTTGCCTCACCCCAGAATCGAGCTAGCAAGTCCTGTGTGTGGACATGCTATTTCGATTTGGGTTTTCTTGGTGTGGACCTGTTAAAGTGATTTAACTTAAAGCACCTTAACAAGTTTTATTTTGCTTTGGTTAAACCGCTTTAAGTTAAATCAGTTTAACCACCTAGGTGTGGACATAGCCCTAGAGAACAAGATGAATAAACTAGTGAACCATGCACGAATCTGAAGCCTTCGGACAATAAGTATGCCTATGCAAACTGAGCATTTGGAGTCAGAAGAGTCCCCTACAAAGACTGGTATCTTACCTGTACTTTCAGCCTAATTTATATGCCATGATGAAGGTGACATATGCCCTAGGGGTCCCTGCAAGACAACTGCCAGTTTTTTAGTCAAACATAATGTTTTAGAATTTTGGGACATATCTGAAGAACCAATATTCCTGACACAGAAGTCTGTGGTACCAAACAACAAAGAATTCAGTACTCAGCAACCCACAACAGGTCAGTACAGCTAATACTCTGCTTTTGTAGTATTTTACCATGAATAGCGTCTCGTATGGATTCAAAAATGAAAGCTGGTGTCACACTGGTCAATAATATCGATATGTATGTGAGGGTAGTGTACACAGAGTTATGTGTACCTACTAAAAACCTTTTAAACTACATGACTAGGTAGAATTAACAAATAGGTTTCTGGTCAGATAAAGCACGTCTATCCACCTATCCCCACCTCTGATATAAATTGCACATTGTAAGTCAAACATGATTGGCACTACTTGTGTTTTCCAAGTCAACATGAAAATGTGAAATCAGTGTGGGAAGACACAGGAGACTAAATCACAGGGGCTTGGCCTATCTATAGAGTACATAGACAACAAACTTTGAAGTATAAGAGGAATGCAAAAGGACTGGAGTTTTATCCTACACATCAGGAGTAATTGAACAGGACAGTTATGTTCATGAAAAAGGGATCTCAACCAAGATTTGGTTGACAGCACTGTAAATGATACTTGGATAGACATTAACATAGACTTCTTTAGTCAAGGTCTTAACTGGTTAAAATTAAGTTTAGACTATAGGAAGCCTGTTGTTTTTTTACTTGTAACCTATTGCTTATTTGTGTGTTATGCCAAGCTCCCTGGTAGTTTCTGTGAGTGTTCAGTGAATAGGGGCTCGACACAACAAGGGAACATTTCAGGTAAATTGGGGACTGTAGCGCACCTATCATTAGCCTTAAAGGCAAACTCAGGGCTAGCATGAGCCCAGAGGACAGCGCTTGAATGTCTGAAGGGCTGATCTTATCAGAGAGCAGACACCCACCTACCCACATGAAAGGCTTCTTGCTGGAGGCAGGGGGTAAGACAGTGACGCAGAGCCCTGACTACCCTGAGGAAAATGTCACAATTCCCACTTTGGAATAAATCCAGGTGATACAGCTTACATTCTGAAGGGAGACAAGCTTCAAACAGTTGACACTGTAATATCTGAAATTCCACTGTGCAATGTTTTATTTTTTTTTTTACACAGCCAGAGGCAGTACATGGCCCTGATGTATGTTGACTTCTTCTTTAAAATCTCAAATGAAGCACTAATATTTGTGCAGAATCAAGTGAAATTTGATCAAGTACAAGGTAAAACAATTGATAAAAGGAAGAGTAGTTATTTTTGTCCCAATGTAAAATTATGTTACTTTATTGGGAACAGAAAAAAAAAAAAAGCCATGCAATATACACAAGAATCCTGTGGCACCACACAGGCTAACAGATTTCTTTGGGAATAAGCTTTCATGGGCTCAAATCCACTTGGTCAGATGCATGAAGTGGAAACTACAGTTGTGAGATGTTTATACACATGCAACTTGCCCTACTCCATCCTGGCACATGTATAAACACCCCTCAACAGTAGTTTCCACTTCAGGTATCTGGCCAAGTGGGTTGGAGCCCATGAGAGCTCATGCCCAAAGAAATCTGTTAGTCTCTAAGGTGCCACAGGACTCTAATTGTTTTTGCTGTATACAGACTAACACGGCTGCACCTCTGGGAAGTTCTACTGTGCCATATACAAACTTACAAATTTTTAGAGAGACAAAGAAATGAGAGTGCATTATTTAATATGAACAAAAAGTGTTCTGTTTAACAGAAAAAAATCTTATATCAGCTGTTTTTTGGTTAATATAATCATTTTAACTGTTCAACACACATTAATAAGTTATTGTATAGGTATTCAATATTAAGACTTGCATGGATCTAAACTTGCAAAGTAGACCTACTATGAACATGACGAAGAATCATAGAAACTGGAAAGGACCATAAGAGGTCATAGAATCCAGTCCTTTCTACTAATGGCAGGACCAAGAAACATCTTAAACTATCCCTGTCAGGTGTTTGTCTAACTTGCTCTTTAAAAGTTCCAGTGATGGAGATTCCACAACCTCCCTAGGCAACTTATTCCAGTCATCAATCTCCCTTGCTGTAATTTAAGTCCAGTGCCTCTTGTCCTATCATTGGTGGTTAAGGAGAATAATTTTTCTCCCTCCTCTTTGTAACAGTCTGCAAACTGTTATCATGACATTGTTGCTTCCTCTGCTTTTCTACTATGGTCTCCACTTTGATGTTCTTGTAAACAGCCTCTGCTGCTTATGTTTTAGAAAAGCTTTGGCAGAGCTGCTCAACCAAATTTCACAGAAATATATTTTTGCAATAAAATAATTGATTATTTTTGGTTTTCAATCAGAATTTTTCAGACTTTGTTTAAAAGAATCTTGACTTTTGATTTTGTTCCAGTTAAACACATAACATTTTTGAGTTCAATAAAAGTTTTCCACAAAAATTCCACCTTCTATCAGCTCTACTTGTTGAGATATTAAATTCTGCAAAGTGTGTTGACATTAACTTCATCCCTCATCATTTTATACAAGCATTGGGTGTGCTACTATAGATAGGCCATCCAGTTTTACACTATTTCAAAAACTTCCAATTAACTGTCAGTTCTTTAATCTTGTTTGCAGACTTTTACTCTGTATTCTAATGCTTGTGTAAGGCTCAATTCCAGAGTACAGGAAAGAAAAACTCCATACTCCTACTATCATCAGATAGCAAACTCTAAAGGGTAGTCTAGAATTAAGATGTACAGAAAAGACTTTGTTATATCACAAGACTAAAACCGATGCCTCTATTGTGAGGTCAGGGGGGGCACAGAATAATAGATTAAGGTTGAAAAGGACCTCAGGAGATCATCTAGACCCACCCCTGCTCAAAGCAGGACCAAGCCCAAACAAATCATTCTAGCCAGGGCTTATTCAATTTGCATCTTAAAAACTAATAAGGGTGGAGATTCCATCACGTCCCTAGTAACCCAGTCAAGTGCTTCACAACTTTCCTAGTGAAAATGTTTTCCCAGACGTTCCCCACTGCAACCTAAGACCATTGCTTCTTGTTCTGTCATGTGCCACCACTGAGCACAGCCTAAGTCCATCCTCTTTGGAACAGATAGTTGAGAGATGCTATCAAATTCCCCCTCACTCTTCTACAGAATGAAGAAACCCAGTTCTTCAGCATCTCATCATAAACCATTTGTGGAGCCCCCTAATCATTTTCATTGCTCTCCACTGGACTCTCCAATTTGTCTACATCCTTTCAGTAGTAGAGGGCTCAGAGCTGGACACAGTGCTCCAGATGTGGCCTCATCACTGCTGAATAGAGGAGGAAATTACATTCCTTTATCTGCTGGCAATGTTCCTACTAATGTAGTCCCATATGCTGCTAGTCATTCTAGCAACAAGGGCACATTGTTAACTCTTATCCAGCTTCTTGTCCATTGTAAGCCACTAGGTCTTTTTCTACAGCACTACTGCCTAGTTAGAACTGCTGCCTATCCTGTCACAGTGCATGGGATTCTTCCATGCTAGGCGCAGGCCCCTCCATGTGTCCTTGTTTCATCTCATCAGATTTATTTTTTCCCAGTCCTCCAATTTGTCTAAGTCACTCTGTATCCTGTCCCTACCCTCCAGAGTATCTAGCACTCCCTCCAGGTTAACATCATCCATGAACTCACTGAGGGTGTTTGCCAACCCATTATTCAGATCATTAATCAAGATTTTGAACAACAGTGACCCCAAGGCCAACATCTAGGCCATTGCTTGATACCAGCTGCTAAATTGACATCGGACTCTTGATCACTACCTGTTGAACCAACTATTCATTTAATTCAACCTATACTTCAACTTGCTGGCAAAAATACTCTGAGAAATCATATCAAAAGCTTTTCTAAAGTCAAGGTATATCACATCCACCACTTTCCCCACAGCCACAGAGCCAGTCACCTCTTCATAGAATGAAAGCAGGATAATCAGGCATGACTTCCCCTTGGTGAATCCATGCTGACTGTTCCTGATCACCTTCCTCTACCTCAGGTGCTTCCAAATGGATTCCTTGAGGTCCTGCTCAATGATTTTTCTAAGGACTGAGGTGTGGTTGATGGTCTGTAGTTCCCTGGTTCCTCATGTCATTTTTGAAAATGGGCACTGTATGTGCCTTTTTCCAAATGTTTGGGACCTTCCTCAATCACCATGAGTTTTAAAAGATAATGGCCAATGATTCTGCAATCACATCAGCCAACTCCTTCTATACCCTTGGACGCATTGCCTCTGGCTCCATGGAGTTGTGAATGTTCAGCTTTTCTAAATAGTCTTGAAGTTCTTTCACCACTGAGGGCTGCTCTTCTCTTTCTCATATGGTGTTGCCTCATGCAGTAGTCTGAGAGCTGCTATTGTATGTAAAGAGATAGGCAAGAAAAAAATCATTGAGCACTTCAGGTTTTACAATGTCAACTGTTGCTAGGTTTCTCCCCATTTAAAAGGAGCCTCCACTTTCCCTGGGTTCTCTTCTTGTTACTAAAATACTTGTAGAAACCCTTTTTGTTACCCTTCATGCTAGCTGCAACTCCAAGTATGCTTTGGCCTTTGTGATTTGACTCCTTATAGCATTTTTGTACTCCTCCCTGATCATCTGTATAAACTTCTACTTCTTCTAAGCTTTCTTTTTGTATTTAAGATCACTGAAGATTTCTTTAAGCCAAGCTGGCTACCTGCCATATTTGCTATTGTTTCTGCCATTAGGATGGTTTGCTCCTGTGTTCTCAATAAGGATTCTTTACAATACAGCCAGTCCTCTTGGATGCCTTTTCCACTCATATTAATCTCTGTCGGATTCCTCCTCCTAGTTTCCTGAAGGAGTCAAAGTCTGCTTTTCCGAAGTCCAAAGTCTACTGTATTCTCTTGCTCTTCTTCCTTTTGTCAGGATTCTCAATTTGACCTTCTCATGGTCACTGCTACTCCTCCTACCAATTCTTCCCTTTTAGGATCAGCAGGTCAAGAGGGTTGCAGCTCCTGTTTGGTTCCTCCAGCACATGCATCAAAAAGTTGTCCACAGCACTCTCCAAAAACTTTTGGGATTGTCTGTGCATTGCTGTATTGCTTTCCCTGCAGATATCCATTTGATTGAAGTCTCCTATGAAATCCAGAGTGTGTGACCAGGAAACTTCTGTTACTTGTCTGAAGAAAGCCTCATCTATCTTAACCATCTGGTTTGGTGGTCTAGATCAGACGCCCAACAGAACATCACCCTTGTTGCTCTTGCCTCTAATCTTAACCCAGAGACTCTCAACAGGCTTGTTTCCAGTTTCATACTAGGGTTCTGAGCATTCATACTGCTCTCTTAAATATACTGAAACTCCTCCATTGTTTCTTCTCTGTCTGTTCTTCCAAAACAGTAGATACCCATCCACGACAGTACTCCAGTTATGTCTGTTATCCTACCAAGTCTCTGTTATTCCAATTACATCATAATTCCTTGACTGTTTCAGAACTTCCAGTTCTTACTGCTTGTTTCCCAGGATACTTGCTTTCAAGCACAGATACCTAAAATAAGTATTTGATTACTTTCTCAACACAAATCAGGAGACCTCTTTTGTTGCACCATCTTCCTTGTGCTTACACCTGGTATCCCACTTCCTCACTTATCACTGAGTTAAGGTCTCAATGCCTTGGTGAACCTAGTTTAAAGCCTTGCTCATTAGCCTAGCAAGGCTATGTGAAAGTGCTGTTCCTTCTCTTCATTCCGTGGATCCCATTTCTTCCTAGAAAATCTTTCTTGGAATAACATCCAATGGTCGAAGAATTCAAAATCTTCTCTCTGACACCACCTGTGTAACAACATATTTCAATTCAAAGTTCCCTACACCAACCTTTTTTGTTACTTGAGAGGATGGAATAGAACACTATTTACTCTCAAATCATTCTTCCCAGAGCCACGTAACTGGCAGTGATATGCCGAAGTTCATTTTTGGCAGTATCGTTGGTGCTCACATGGAGAAGTAGGATGGGGTAGCAGTATGAGGTCATGATGAGTCTTGGCAGACACTCTTTCACATCCTGAATGCTACTTCCAGGCAAGCAGCACACTTCTTGAGTTCCCTGGCCTGGATGGCAGAATAACTGTGTCCCCTTCATGAAGGACTCCTCAGCTACTACCAGCCATCTCCTCCACTTGGGAATGGTCATAGAAGCCCCGTCCTTAGTTCAGTGCATCCCCGCCTTCTGATCAGTGGGGTCTCCTGATCCCTTCCCTCATAAGACAATTCCAAACCATTCTCTGTAGGAGTACATATGCAGAGAGCTTGAGAACAGTTGCTTACCTCTCTCTGTGCTGAGGGTATATATGCTCTCTTCTTTCTAGTTCTTGAGGTCACATGCCAAAAATCTTCTTCCCTGTTTTACAGTTGCCCTTGCTTTGCTCTCTTTGATTCTTTAGTGTGCTTTGCCTTCACTACCAAATCCTGACTTCTGTTCAGAAAGTTTTCATTCTCTTACATGCCATGTAGGGTTGTGTTGCAGGCCACTCCTAGCATCTGTTTCTGTGTGCCACTGTGACCCTCTGATCTCCACTCCTGAACTCTGACTTACCCTGCTTTGCCAAGTACCCACTCATTCTTGAATCAGTCCACACCAGCCTTCCGCATGTAATCAGTCCCAGGCAGTCGATGTGCATCCTCTGGCCACTTAGGCAGTGGTCCCCAAGTAAGCACTCACAGCCCCCAAATGCCATACCGGGAACTCCCTACAGGAATTAAGTCCCTTCCCCAATCAGCAGATGATAAATGGACTCAGGTACATCCATTTTTCATAAAAATGGATAGGTCAAGCCTCATTCATTCACACCCTCTAAAGGCCACATAACTTTAGCTAAAACTAGTTTATTGATTAGAATATTATTTTAAGTGGCTATATTGCAAATCAATGCACAATCATTTAATAAAGGAGTCAGGAGTTACACAAGTAAATAAAAGATATAAAACACATGCAATTCTATTAACGCTATTCCAAGATTACTCTTTAGATGATTCTCCTCATTCTTACCAACAAGGCTGGCTATCGGTGATATTCAACCAGCTTAGGACCTCCTGGTCATGTGGATTAGCTCAGTATCTTGCAGTTGCTTCTCAGATGTTGTTTCTCTGGCCAGAGCCAGCAGTTTCTCTCTCACTGAAAGGGTCTGCATTCCTTTTCATTTCCCTCTTAGTCCCCCTTCCTCCTGGGCTACTGTGTCTTCTTTACTTCTACCTCAGCCAGAGGAGGGGAGCAATTTGCATTGCCTTTGTCAAGTAATTCTTCACCTTCTGTGCTAGAGGTAGTCCTGAGGATCTGTGCTCTGTAACTTGCTTCACATCTGTACATATACTTCACACTGCAGGGAACATGCTACCACAACAGTATGGTAGAACATTCAAAACAGAACCTTGCATGGCATAATTAGCATGAAACCATACAATTACATTGCAGAAATGAACAGAAAAGTTCACAAAAAGATCATAGCTCATTGTGCATCATGTGACAGGTTGATACTTGGTTGTCTAGTCTTAATTTTCTTTGCCAACATGAGACTAGCTTGCACTTCATACAGAGGAGGGCACTTCTATCCTCTGTGAGAAAGGCAAACATGGTTACAACAGCTGATTGCTTTCCTTTAATAGCCTTTTCAAATGTTTTATTGACTGCTCACAGAAGTCTGAAAGGTGAACTCCCCAAGGTGGACTCTCTGCCTTTCCTCTGTTCACAGCTCAAAATGGTTCACAACTTGCTGCTGTTTGACAAGGCTGCTGGCCTGAACTAGCTGCTCTGGCTAAAAACCTCACCCTCCATTTGGGTTCTGTGTTGGCTGGCAATGAATATCCATAGAAGATTGGAAAGAAGAATGTGGGGGTGGTGGAATTCTTTTGACTGCATTGTCAGACATCACTAGTCTGGATCATAGATCATACTAGTTCTGAATGTCACTCTCTTTCCAGTACACTTGCTGAAAAAGCAATGTACTGTTTTAAGGCTACCATCCTGTCCTCTGATACATGGCATGCATCATCTGATATCTTCGACAAACAAGCTGGATACTGCACAATAGTTGATTTTCAACTCTGGGATGACATACAACTTGATGGGAAGGAGGGAGACTTGACATTGTATTACTGACCTATAGTAGGGCAAAAAGCTGTTTCATGGCTTTGACACAAGAACTAATTAGCCAAGTACACCAGCTATGCTACATAGCATAGAGCATTTGTAATCTCTTGTATCTGATTACTGACCCACAGCGGGCTTTGATATTCCCTTTCATTTCACATTACCACCCATTTTCTATCAATCCCTATTAATTTTTCTGCAGTGGGTCTCTGAAGATTAAACCAGTTGGAGCACAAGCAAGCATTTCTTGTCTTTGTACTCAAGATAATTCTATCTATATCTATATATCTCTAAAAGATTTTTAAAGGTAAACTCAACACTTCAGACCTGATTGCCCATTGCTTTGCACTTAGGGCAATTTACATCTGTGCCAGGTGGCTGTAAAATACTATCAAATCTGAACAGGGTATTTTATAGCCACTGTGTACAGGTGTAAATGACTTCACAAGATGAAAGGAACACATTAGTAGTTTGAAACTTTTGAGTATTTTAGGGAGTGGGTTTATTATTAGTAGTAGTAGTATTATAAGTCTTTCACACTAGTGAAAGAACTGTCCAGAAAACTTGACTCAGTGTTCTTTACCATCCACAGCTGCCAAGGGCTTCTTTGGTGTAGAAGGACAAAGATTAGTTTGAAGGAACAGAATTCATTATCAATTGTGAGACCAGAAAGGACCATTGTGTACTATATTAAGTGATGAAGGTTGGAATTTCATTGCCTCAGTAATGCTGTTCAGGCTGCTTACTGCATCTGTACTTGGAGCTCTAGCGTTATCGGTATTGATAATGCAGCATCTTTATTCAGCAAGCCTCTGTGTCATGCATAACAAAAGATTATAGGCATGGGCTGGTGACAAAGACACTCAGCCAGGTTTATTTGCCTGGATAGCACAGTCTAGTGTCGCAGGTCCATGGTTGTAGGCACACTAACATGAGTGCCCAATGAGAAAGAGTGAGTCAGTCAGCAGTGAGAGTTTCTGTTGTCTCATAGGCCTCACAAAGGGTCTAGGTGAAGTTCCTCAACATATTTAGACTTGTATGGGGATATTTTGATAGACCAGTAAAAGGGCCAGAGACACTTGATAGTATAATATAATTATTGTATTTGTTTCTAACAGCAGCCAAAATTGATAGACAGTGCTGTACATCCTTGGAATGACTAAGTCAGGAGGGGAGGAGAGACTTGTTCTCAAGTTTCTCTGATTTTGCACCGCCTCTCCGAAAATGAAGTCTCTAGCGGATATGCTGGGATCTGTGTTTTAGGAAAAAAGCAAGAAGCTTATCCGTGCATGCCCTCTGAGCGACATTTGTCAGGGCCTCAGGATATGCAGATTCTGCAGGAACACATTTAGTTAATTAGTACTTGGAGGCAACCTCTTGGTTAGCTTTTGAAACTGCTCACCTAACAAGTTTTTCTTGACATATTTATTGTCTACTAGCAAGGATAAATCTGGAGAAGATGTCTGGGCTCTTTTGGATCTTTTCTTAGCCACAGATCTTAGGGACACCAATGGAGCTGGAAGATTGGCCAATCAGAAAATCACTGCTGTACCACTTGGAAGTCACCCCTAAGTTTGGTAAGTATTATGGGTTGAGGATATTTTCTAACTTGTTGCAGATATGTGTATGTGCTTTACACTCAGAAAGCAAAGCAAGAGCTCTCTTGTGTTATATTGTTTCTATTAGTCCATCTGTCAGCTGGATGGCAGCATCCCCATTTGATTTATTTCCTGACACTGCCTCACACAAATCAAATTTACCAAGAGCTTTGTGTCAGTACAATCCTGGATAACAGACAGAAAAAAGACTGCGATAAAAAGCTTAACTACCACTTCACATATTATTTCATGTTTTAAAGGGGAAGCCATTTTAGTCTAGTTCAGCAAAACAAACAAGGAGTCCTGTGGCACTTGAAGAATAACAAATTTATTTATTTTATATATTCATGTGATCTGTTTGCTATCCGTGTTCCCGATATGTTGGAAACAACATCCCTATTCATTATTTTGTCAAGCCGTCTTATCTTGTACTACACTAAGATGTTTCTATATTAGCCGGAATATGTTTATGTATATATCTAGTATCTAGTATGCTAGCAACAACTTTGCCAAGTTCATGTACTGGACTCTGAACTTCTGAGTATCTCCGTTTAACACACCATCAGACTTTGGTTCACAGCTTCGGGTTTAGGCCTCTGATCTTGCATCAGGCCTAATGCTTCATGTCTTTTCTCTTCCTTCCCCCAGTACATACTGCCCTCAAAATAATTCCTAAAGCACAACACCTAGAAAAATAATGTATCTGTATATAAAAATTACTAGTACTGCAGAATCCACCATGACCCTTGATAAATTGTTACTCTTACAGTTAAAAATTGTGAATTATTTCCATTCTGAATTTGTCTACAATTGAGTTTCAGCCACTGGAATCATGTTATATTATTATCTGATAAAATGAAGAGACCCTCATAAAGTATTTGTTCCCTTTGTAGTTATGATTTTTTCTTTATTATAGACCATGATCAGGTCACCTTAACCTCTCCATGTCAAACCAAATATATGGACACTCCCACCACTATTAGGCGTATTTTCTAATCATTTAATCATTCTCGTGACTTTAGTTTGAACCCATCTTTCTTAAACTGTGGACATGGGAACTACGTATATACTTGGGTATAAGTCGATCCGGGCATAAGCCGACCCCCCAACTCTGAGCCCTCAAAAAGAAGCTAAAATTGGTAACCTGGGTATAAGCCAAGGTCCCCTTTTGGCCTTGGCCCCTAACCCCCCACCCACTGCTGCTGGCTTCCTCTGGAGTTTCTGACAGCATCCCTACTCCCAAAATCTATACTGCTGCTTTTCCTTTGCCCCCCCCCGCTGTCTTTTCCTCACCCCTGCCCTCCTGCTCTGCCCTTTCCTCACTGCTGTCACCCCTGCTGCCCCTCTGCTCTGCCCTTTCCTCACTGCCACCCCTGCTCACTTCTCAGTTTCCTGCTGCCCCCTACTCCCCCCCTTTTCTCACTGCTGCCCCCTGCTCTGCCCCATCTCACTGCTGCTCTCTGCTCCTCCTACTGCCCCCTCCTCTCTGCTACCTCCTGCTGCCCCCTGCTCTGCCCCTTCCTAACTGCTGCCCCCCACTCTGCCTCTTCCCTCACTGCTGCCCCCCTGCTCTGCCCCTTCCCCACTGCTGCCCCACTGGCTCATCACTGCCATCCCCCTGCTCCCTTCTCAGTTCCCTGCTGTTGCTCCCCTGTTCCCCAACACCCTTTCTACCCCTTTCCCCCTCACTCTCCCAAACCCTGCTGTCGCTCTTCCCAGCCTGCCTGGCACCCCCCCCCCAATCCCCCGTCCCTGTCACTGCTTCCCTGGGCTCCCCAAAAACCCTGGGTCCTCCTGTCACTTTCCCCAGACTCCTCGACCCCCCCCAATGTCCGAGCCCTGCCGCCCCTTCCCTGGCATCCCTGAATCCCCCCCTCCACGTCGAGGCCACCACCCCCAGGACCCGCTTACTTGGCCGCTCCAGATGCTGGGGTCCCTTCCTTCCTCCATCCCCAGCCTGGACCGACTGCCGAAGATGGCCGTCCAGCAACACTGGGACTCCTCCCTGCCGCATGGTCAGGGAAGGGATTAGCTGGGGCTGTCTACCATATTCTCTCGAGTATAAGCCGAGTGCCTGTTTTGAAGCCAATTTTCAGGCACAAAATTCTCGGCTTATCTGTGATGATATACGGTAGATACAGCGTTCCATCAGCCAATGATGGAGCACTGCCAAAACCAAAGGTACAATAACCTCTTTACTCATACTTGATATTCTAAAGATCCTTTAAATACCTTTGCCCATACTGTCACACTGGAAACTCATGTTCAACTTATTATCCATCCCCACCACACATATCTTTTCAGTAGTACTACTTCCTAGGGTCCCACATTCTCTAAGTACGGTTTATAGTCTTTGTTCCTAGATGTATACATTTACATTTAGCTGTATTATGGCACCTAATGGTTGCTTGAGCCAGGCTTACCAATTCAGATGGGGCTTTATAAGTGACCAGGCCTTCATTGTTTACCATTCTCCCAATTTTTTGTACCTTCTGCAGACTTCATCAGTGATGATTTTATGTTCTCTTCCAGGCCATTGAAAAAAAGTGTTAAATAACATAAGCGAAAAACCAATCCCTACCTAATTAAAATACACCCACTTAACAATTATTCCATATTTACAATTAACATTTTAAGAGATCTGTCAGACAGCCAGTTTTTTACTCCATTTATTTACATGTGTACCAAGTCAAATACTTACAGAAATCTAAGTATATTGCACTAATACTATTACCTTTTTCAGTGAAACTAACAGTTTCATTAGAGAGAGAGTGTGTATGTGTTAGTCTGACAGGCGATGTTTTCTGTCATAAATTATATTACTGTTCTTTAAATCTTTATTAATTAAGACCTGTGTTAGCTGTTCCATTATCTTACCAAGATTCATTGTCAGACCATCAGGCCTACAATGACTCAGGATGTCCTGTTTACCCTTCTTAAATATTGGTTCATTAGCTTTGTTTAAGTTTTCTGGACTTTCCCTGTGTTTCTGGACTTATTGGAAATCCACCATTAACATTCCAGCAAGCTTGTCAGCCAGTTTTGTTAGAACAGTTGGTTACAAATGATCTTGGTAGGCAATAACTGCATGTAGACTTCAGTGTTGCTGTGATCTCCTAGAATTAACCATTCAAAAACAGTGGTTGGATTCAGCAACAATAAGATATGTTATTTAAACAAAGAAAACAGAGAATGGTGGAACAGGAAAGTTAGCAGCAATATATCTCCATGTAGAAAAATTGTTATATCTCAGACACATAGAATTCTCTCACTGTAGAAAAATGCAAATTAATGGATAGGTGCTATATGAATCATAAAAGATTTAATACCTAGGAAAATTTTCCAGATGAAGAAATATACTAAGCTTTGCAGAATAACCCCTTTGCATCCTATATCTGTAGGTCAAGCTCATTCCCCAACTGTCAGTAAAGGGTGGGGGAACTCCTTACAAATGTCAGGCGCTGTTGGGGGTGTCTGGGAAAGTGATAGCAGGGGTGTTGAGGAAAAGCGGTGGCAGAGGTGTTAGGGAAAGGGGCAGTGGGGCAGTAGGGGTGTTGGGGAGAAGCGGAAAAAGCAGCAGCAGGAGTTTGGGGGATAGGGAGCTGTCAGGGACTCCAAGAGAAGCCAGCACGCAGAGCAGGGGGTTGGGTTAGCTGCCGAGGCCATGAATGGACCTCAACTTATATGCAGGTCATCCAATTTTTACTATTTTGGGGGCTCCAAAAGGAGGGGTCAGCTTATACGTGGATTGGCTTATCCGTGAGTATATATGGTAAACTCAAAGTCCATGTCTCATATTGAAATGCTGATCAGCAGCTGACTGACCAACTCATGATATAAAAGTGTTGCTTTGATGACAAGTGAACCTTTCCAAATGTTCATGAATTAAAAAATGAAATAAACATTAACCTCAATACTTCATATTTCCCCACCCCCATTTTAAAAGGAAATTGCAAATGGCGTTGTTTAGATCTAAACAGAGATGGTCTCACTTGCTCCCTAAACAATATAATATCATCTCAATTTCTTCTAGATTGATTTCTACTGCATGTGCTCTCCTGCACTGTACAATGGGTTTAATTTCTTAAAGATCTGCAGAATAAATCCAATGATTTCTCACAAATCTCTTTTGCATGCATGGCTCTATAGTTCAGTTCCTCTTTCATAGTGTATTTCATTATTCTTTGGTATGAACACACATGGTATATTAGCATATTTTTAGAATTTCAGAAAATGTGAATAGTCCTTTTCTTATCAGAGGTTATGACTAAAAAGTTAATTATATTAAAGAAACTAACAGAATGAGAAGTTAACATGAAGATAAAATATCCCAAATCCTAAAAGTGAAATCCAAGTGAGAGGAAAGGAATAGAAGATTCTGGGAAAACACTCCAATGTAAAGTTTAAATTCCAAAGGGGTAGCCATGTTAGTTTACTTCTGCAAAACAAGCTGGGAGTCCTGTGGCACTTAAAGACTAACAATTTATTTATTGTATGAGCTTTCGTGGGAGAAAATCCCACTTTGTCAGATGCTTTGAAGCATATTACGCAAGTGAAGCAGTCCTGAAAGTGAAAGCCCCATTGTTTTCAATATGAAGGCTACAACTCTTCACTGAGAAGACAATTTGGGTCTTGATGTTTTGAAGAAACATCCGTTCTGAACCAGAACTGTTCCAATGGCCTCTTCTCTCCCACACACCCACACAATCACATTCAGTGTAGTGTTTAGAAACAATTACATGTAATACCTGACATTAAGTACCAGAAAGATAGATGTAATAGATCCCCTTCCACAGGGTAAACACTGATTTTGGACAACAGGAGTCAGACAGAGAACAGACTTTTCATGGCACAGGAGAGGCTTGGAAAACATACAGTGTCTCAGAGAGAATGAAGACAACATTTTCATTGATTTCTAGAATGCAATGTCTCTTTGTCTTATCATCCTGCCATACGTGGACGGACTGCACTGAGCAGACCTCCTAGAATGCCAAAACTTTAACTGTAACTTGTCTGTCTTGAAGTTATATTCTGCTGTTGGGGTATCATGTCTTAGTCTAGTTAGAAATAAACTGAGGTGGGTCATTTCTAGTAGCCTGCCACCTGGCTAATTAACACAAAAATGTGCTTTATATAAAGCAATAGCCAGCACATTACTAACCATACTTTAGACATAGCCTACTATAATGTCAGAAACAACAGGCTCAAAGATTTTATTTCTATAGTTATATGGCCAAATTTTCAATCATTTTCCTAGGTAAATATAAACTCTACACAGCATTATAATGGTATATATGGACAGATTTTAAGAAGTGTTCATCACAATATTTCCTCTTGTAGTATTTCAAGAGATATTAGCAGCTGATATTCCATAAATCTAAAAAAATTGGGCAATGATGATTAAATTTGCTTTGTCTTAGTTATTGTCTTCAGCACTTCAGCCCAAGGTGGAAATATCTTATAAACTAAGGCAAAGTATTTAATCTATAGACTTAGATATTTTATTGAACAATTTAAAGACTAATCTAAATAAACACGAAAATAATCCCTTTGCATCCTAACTACCCTTCCATAAGCCTTTGAAAAAAAAAAGGCATTTTACTGACTTGAAAATATATGCACTGATTTTTTTAAGCTTTGAAATATATGAAGTTGAATTTAGCTCTCATTTACACTTCTGCATATCCCAACATTCACCAAGACTAGGGGGTTACTCTAGATGTACAGGTGATGGGGATCAAACCCTAACCCTTAAAACAATCCCAGCTATTGTCTGCAGCCAGGACCATATTCCAAACTACATGCAGTGACATGGGAGAGAAGACAAAAGGCATTTTTTTCTGGAGCTATGGCAGCCATCATCCAGCCAATCTATTTTTTTAACCTGCTGTATAAATAACTCACATTGAATAATTAGTATTCTTTATCTATGCTTCCTAAAGATCCATTTCCCTATCTTAAGGGAAACATATGGTCCCTGAGAAGGTTCTTCCTCCATCTTCATGGTAATTAAGTATTACTGAAAGTTTAGTGCAGAGTGCTTCCCCCAACCCCCTTGGTAGAATGGACTGGTTGCAGTCTGAAGTATCACAATTTGGCCATAGATTTGGCACTGGGTGACAACTGGAGAAAACTGACCACTGTTTAAGCCAGTTGGATTGGTTGCCATTCACAGTCTAACCCAAATTGCTTTTTACAGATCTGACACCCATATGGAACAGCAACTCTCATAAAAGATCTATGTACAATTGTAGAGTTCAATATTCAAGATATGAAGTACCGCCGCACATAGGGAAAGAAACCATGATGAAAGACAAAGCAAAACAAAACAAGAAGAAAAAAAACACCACAATTCCTCAAACAGTTCCTTGTGTTAGACAAGCTAATTCCAGCAAACAGCAGATCTCTTAATTTTTCTAAATGACACATTCAGGAAACGAAGCAACATAAAAGAACCACCATCAACTCAGCATTTAGAACAACATGTTTTGACAGTATATTTTTATACTAATTCCCCTCCTCCAATAAAAGTGCCACCTTGCAATCTTTTTAACTCTATTCAGAGCATACCAACTTGATCATCTCATTCTTCTTCTGCATAAAACCCATAGCACACACAATGACAGTGTAATCAACATATAAATGAATTCAGAAGACATTGTCTAATCTTGTAAAGACCAGGAAAGCTGTAACAATGAGAATTCTATTCACCACCCTGTATGGATCAGTTTCCCAAAACAGATAGTCTCAAAGCTTCCAATGAAATTAATGAACACAGAAAAGAAGAGAGAACATCTATGCACTAATTCTATAAGATGCTGAGCCTTCACATCTTTTACTGACTTCACTAGAAATATGAGTGCTCATCATCACACAGGACAAAATTGTAAAATGTATTGTGAACTTTGGCAATGTATCCAGCACAGTTATCTACCTTCTGTAGGAGGTTCACTTCTACCTCTTTTATTCGTTATGAGTACATTTCTCAAGGCTTCTGGCAATACACCTTCAGTTCAAAACTATTTTAATTTTTTTTTTTTTAGATTTATAAAGGTGTTTATCCTACCCTCTAAGTGCAAACACAGCAGCTTTATATTAAATGAATAAATAAAATAAGCAAATGTGCCAGAATCACAAATTAACTGCATCAATCGCCATACAGAATCTTGTCTAACTAGCCTACCCACCACAATGGATAACTTTTCTACTTAACTCATTTAAACTAATTCTGCTTCAAACACTAAGAAAAATAAATACATAGCACTGAAGCACTGAGGACTAACAGGCTCACTTTGTTGGACCAATGCTAGGAATGCAGATTCCTATGGACAGTGTCCGTCACTGAAAAACGTTTTGTTATTAGCTCTATCACACAAAGCAGATGAATGCTAGCTTGACCGCCTTAGCTGTTTGCAACTGTCACATTATAATATAGTGGGTGATATAATACCTTTTATTGGACTAACTTTTGTTGATGAGAGAGACAAGCTTCGGAGCCACACAGAGCTCTTTTTGTCTCTCTCACTAACAGAATATTATAAAATATAATAACTCACCAACCTTGTCTAATACCCTGGGAATGACATGGTTACAAGTACACGGTCATCCAACATCTTGACAGGTGAAAAGAAACACAACAAAGTCAACCAGTCTGTGCAGGTAGTGAGAAGACCCAAATGCATGAGCAGCAGACCTTCCCACAGTGGCTACAGATCCACATGCCAGGTGGAGAGGGAGCACGCTCTCCTTCCTGGGTCATCAACAACTTTCAGCTTGAGCTCTCAGACGGCCTTCTGTTATGAGTGCATCAGCCTTAATCTGGCTTCTCCAGACTAGGTGGTTGCAGGCAAGGGTCTCCCAGTTGTCAGTGGGAATTCTGAATTTCTTGAAACTTGCAGGACTATATTGCTGTCTCAGAGATTTAACTTTCCTCTGCATCACAGATAGTTCTTGAGTTGGCCATAGAGCATATCGAGTACACAGAACCAGAGAAGCAGGTAACCTAGTTGCAAACCATTTTTGGGATTCTAATCAAAACCAGCAGCTTGAATTGTATTAACAAAGAAACTGGAAATTATTGCAGATGTCACTGTTAACATAGAATCATAGAATATTAAGGCTGGTAGGTACCTCATGAGGCCATCTATTTCAATCCCCTGCTAAAAGCAGGACCACTCCCACTATATAAATCAAGCCAGTGTTTTGTGTGAGATTCCACCACCTCCCTAGGCAACCCATTCCAATGCTTCGCCACCCTCTAAGCGAGAAAGTTTTTTCTTAT
This sequence comes from Podocnemis expansa, assembly GCA_007922195.1. Lineage (NCBI taxonomy): Eukaryota > Metazoa > Chordata > Testudines > Podocnemididae > Podocnemis > Podocnemis expansa. The sequence continues at coordinate 1,050,253 of ML682013.1, read as the reverse complement.
ATCCAACCTAGACCTCACCAGCTGCAACATGAGACCATTGCTCTGTCACCAGTGAGAATATCCTAACTCTCTCCTCTTTGGAGCATGTCTTCAAGTAGTTGAAAGTTGCTATAAATTCCCCCTCAGTCTTCCTTTCTGCAGACTAAATAAGAAAAGTTCCTTCAGTCTCCCCTTGCAAGTAATGTGCCCCATTCCCTTAAACATTTTTGTTCCCCTCTACCAGACTCCTTCTAATTTGTCAACATCCTTACTATAGTGGGGAGCCCAAAACTGAGCACAGTATTCCAGTTGGGGCCTCACCAGCGCCGAATAGAAGGGAATAATTACATTCCATGATTTGCTGGCAATTCCCCTGCTGATGCAGCCCAGTAGGCTGTGGCCTTTTTGGTATCAAGGACAAACTGTTGTCTCATATCTAGCTTCCCATCCACAATAACTGCCAGGACATTTCCTACAGAGCTGCTACTTAGCCGATTGGTCCCCAGCCTGTAGCAGTATGTGGGATTTTTCTGTCCTAAGTCCAGGACCTTATACTTGTCCTTATTGAACCTCATGAGATTTCATTTGGCCTGATTCTCCAAGTTGTCTAGGTCTCCCTGAATCCTATCCCTAACCTACAGCATATCTACCATTCCCCCCAGCTTGGTGTCATCTGCAAACTTACTGAGCGTGCAATCTACCCCATCGCCCAGAACATTCAAGAATACGTTGAAAAAAGTTGGCCCTAGGATCGACCCCGGGGCACTTTTCTTGTTACTTGTTGCCAACTAGACATTGAGTCATTGATCCCTACCTGCTGAGCCTGATGATCTAGCCAGCTTTCTATGCACCTTACAGTCCATTAATTCAAACCATACCTCCTTAACTTGCTGACAAGAATGCTGTGAGAAACATTATCAAAAGGTATGTTAAGTCAAGGTATATCATGTCAACCATCTGCAAAGTCATCTCGTTATTATTCATATCCCTCCTTAAAACTCTTCTTTGCTGTCATAGCTGCAGTACAATAGCTAGGCAAGTGGTTTGCTATGACCACTGTTTTTATGCTCACCAACATCTCATTGATGCCACAGCACAGCTTGTGACTTTGTGCTCACCCACAACCATTTCAGGTTTGAGGACAATTTATACCTCCAAGTCAGTGGCACTGCTATGGGCACCCACATGGCCCTACAATATGCCAACATTTTTATGGGCGACGTAGAACAATGTTTCCTCAAGTCTCATCCCAAAGCACCTCACGTCTGATTACGCTATATTGATGACATCTTCATCATCTGGACCCATGGCAGGGATGCTCTTGAAGATCTCTACAGAGATTTCAACAACTTCCACTCTACAATCAAATTGAGCCTGGAACAATCCACAAAGGAGATCTACTTTCTGGATGACCCTATACTGAAAACCTACTTATCTGTAAAGTTATCTATATCCCTTGAGCTTCCATCCTAAATACACCACACGATCCATTATCTACAGCCAAGCCCTGAGATATAACCATATTTGCTCTGATCCCTCAGACAGAGGCAGACATCTTCAGGCTCTCTATCAAGCTTTCTCAAAACTATGGTACCCCCCTGGAGAAGTAAAGAAACAGATTGACAGGACCAGACGGGTACCCCACAGTCAACTACTACAGGAAAGGCCCAAAAAAGAAAACAATAGAATGCCACTGGTCACCACATACAACCCTCAACTCAGACCTCTACAGCAGATCATTAAGGATCCCCAGCATATTTTAAAAAATGACCCCTCACTCTCTCTAGCCTTGGGAGACAGACCTCTCCTCACCTACAGACAACCCCCCAAACCTTAAACAGATACTCACCAGCAACTACACACCTAACAACAGAAACATTAAAGCAGGCACATATCCCTGCAACAAACCACGCTGCCAACACTGTCCACATGTCTGCACAAAAGACACCATCATAGGACCTAATCAAGCCAGCTACTCCATCAAAGGGTCCTTCACCTGCTCATCCACTAATGTGATTTATGCCATCAGGTGCCAGAAATGCTCCCATGCCTTATACATTGGACAAACAGGACAATCCCTATGTGGAAGAATAAATGCACACAAAACTGACATCAGAAATCACAACACAAAGAAAAACAGTTGCTGAGCACTTCCATCTTCCTAATCACTCCATTGATGATTTGTTAATGATGGTTGTCCAGAAAATCAATGGGACATCAAGATTTCAAAGAGAAACAGCCGAAATTGAACTAATATGCAAATTAAATTGTGTGAAAGAAGGGATGAACCGTGACTATGGATTTTTTTCACATTATAACAGGTAATTTGATTTCATCCTCTCTCTGTGTGCTGTTTCCTAGAGTTTGAATCCTAACAAATGCTCTTATTTGCTGTTGCAGTGGGACCTGATCCCATGTCTTACATTCTCCTGCATTTATTTTCATCCAGTTCTGTAACTTCTCCCTCTTCAAAGCGTCTGACGAAGTGGGATATTCTCCCATGAAAGCTCATGTGATAAATAAATCTGTTAGTCTTTAAGTGCCACAAGACTCCTTGCTTTTTTTGCTTTACTAGACTAACATGGCTGCCCCTTCAGAAATTGTTTACTCATGTTTCACCCACTGTCTAGACTCATAAACTCCAGCTGTAAGCCCACTGGGGCACAGATGTACTCTTTGCTAGAGGTCTGTACAGTGCCTAGCACAGTGGAGCTTTGGTTTCCATGAATTGTTCTAAGTACTATAATATGAATTATAAATAAGTAAGGCTGGACTTCTTGCAGGGACCACCTTCTAGCAAGGGAATACCAAAGATTTCCATGAATTGACATTTCTCTTGGTCTTCTTAATGTGTTATCCTATACTGTTTATAAAATATGGACACCACCTACCTGCAATAATTTTAGTATTTTGAATTTTCAGATATTTTAGTAAGTTTTCATTTTCAAAAAATATTACTTCTTTTGCTAAATACACAACCTACCAAATAATCCTTCGCTTGTGATGAGTTAGCCTTTTTTAATATATAAAAAAATACTACTATTACAAAAAAATAACACTTCACGCAGATATCACTACTAGAATAATATTTTGGGGAGGAAGAAAAATGATTATCGCTTTTTTGAGACAGAGTGAAACAGAAGACTTTTTTTCACACATTGTATTAATGACAAATGTATTTTATGAAGGGGTAAATTAGTTTGGTCTTATAAATTCTTAACATGAGACTTTCCCCAAACATAGTCAAGTTCATACCACTAAGGTATTCCATATTAATGCTTCTGGGCCATATTTAGACTGGACACATTTGTACATCTGCTCTTGTTTATTATGTCATGTTAGTGACAATAGAGCACATAACCATCATTCTTCCTTCATTCACTGTAAAAAAAAAAAAAAAAAAAAAAGGCAAAAGTTAACTAGACGCTGTGAAGTAGCACAACAAATAGGTGCCCAAGAATAAGTGAGGCAGTTATTGCAGAAGATATTATAATAAATGGTTACTGGTTAAATAATTTATTTCTAAACTATCAGGTATCAATCCCACTTCGGCTTACTCAGGTCAAGGTGCCATAACTAAATATATGACAGCATGTTTTAGAAAGGCCTGGGGTCACATACTTGCAGTGGGCCGAGGTGGTTTATAACCTACAGATCTTTTGTAGTCCCCACTCTTTGTTTATTCATATAAGAATCTGCAGCTGTACAATTTAATATTGTAAAATTACTATCAAATATTGATCATGCAGTTAGTTGTCCGGAAATTTACATTTAGAGCATGCCACATTTCCCATATACAAAAGGACACAACAATTTTGACCAACAGAAGCAAATAACACTTCTTAATTAATCATTTATTTTTTCTCTTTGTAGTTGGAATATTTGACACTTTTGTGGCACTTATTCCTCACAGTCTTACAGTGTATTATTCAAGTAGTTTAGAGTTGATTACAAGCAAATATATTTAAACAGCTGCAAAAATGAGTCTCCTAAAATAGGTCAAAAAAGGAAGCCATGTTAGTTTACTTCAGCAAAACAAGCAGGGAGTCAGTGTTCCCTCTAAGGCCTGAAGGCAGCTGTGCGACAAATGATGCGCACTGCGTGGGCCCCCCCACCCCACACGCAGGTCCGATCCTGTCCGCGGGTGGCCCAATCCTGACCCCCACTCTCCCAGTCACCCCTTTGTCACACCAATTCCACCTCGCCATGCCCCCCAGCCAGCCCAACCCTGTCTTCCCTCCAACCCTCCTCCCCCTTTCATGGCCAGCTGACCCTATCCTGTCCCCAACTGCCCCCCTCCCACCTCCTTACCTGGCCACTGGAGCAGTGCAACCAGGTCCCCAGTGAGAGCTTACTCCACATGTGCATGCCCAGTGAGAGCTTACTCCAAGTTGGAATTTTAAAAACTCCCAGCTCAGAGCCGTTCAGCCTGCCAGAAGACTTTGTCTTCCAGCTGGGCAGGGACTGCAGCTGCTGGCCGTGTGTGGCCAGCAGTGTTCCCTGCGTCAGCCATCAGTAGGTGCTGTACGGCCATGCAGCTTAGAGGGAACACTGCATGACACTTAGAGACTAACAAATTTATTTATCACATATTTGTGTTAGTTTTTAAATACTAAAATAGGTCATGATCTTTACCTATATTTTCACTTTCTTGCTTTGCAGTTTCCTGGATGTCTTGATTAACAATTTTTTTAGTATAATTTTGCATTTTGGGCCTAGATGTTAACACTATGTAAAGGGACTGAAAGCTGCATTAAAGATCAAACAAAGTTAGAAATCACCCTCTTCCTCAATTTATCTATGCTGAAGAAGAGATCCTCTCGCCTAGATATTTTTTTCAGCCAGTGAAACCACATATTACATGATTTCAGGATCCTAAGCAAGCTGGGTTACCATATTTGCAGATATTTTGATACTAACTAGGGTTAGCTACTATTTTTGATGTTCATCTTTAGCAACATCATATATATGACAAGTTCCAGAAGGGTAGCTGTGTTAGTCTAGTTCAACAAAACAATATTTACTTTAAAATGAGAACTAATTCATGACCCAAGAGCATGAATACGTTCAGCTCTTCAAAACTCTTGGTTTAATTTTGTAGATCTTCTCATTTTCTTAGGTGTTCTAAGGAAGCCCTAATCCCTGAAGTGAGTAGGGAAGGAGGACACTGGGAGAAAATCCAAGGAGGAAGATGCAGTAGGAGAGACGATTGGCAGAGGAATGTATATACTCAATATTTTAGGTGCCTATACACAAATACAAGGAGCCTGGGAAACAAGAAGCAAGAATTGGTAGTACTGGTACAGAAAAGATTCTATGATGTAATTGGAATAACAGAAATGTGGTGGGATAGCTTGCATGACTGGAGCACTGCCATGGATGAGTATAAACTGTTGAGCAAAGACAGGCAGGGAAGAAGAGGTGGAGGAGTAGCACTATATATAAAAGAGATTTATGACTACTCAGAGCTCCACTATGAAAGTGGAGACAAGTCTATTGAAACTCTCTGGGTTATGTTTAGAGGCGAGTTCAACAAGGGTGATGTGGTGATGGGTGTCTGCTGTAGACCATGAGACCAGAAGGAGAAGTTAGATGAGGCTTTCTATGGACAACTACCAAAAGTTTCCAGATCACGGGCCCTGGTTTTCATGGGGAACTTCTGTTACCCTGACATCTGCTGGGAGGCCAATACAGCAGCCCATAGACAATCCAGGACGTTTTCGGAGAGCATTGAGGACAACCTCCTGGTACAAATACTGGAGGAACCAACTAAGGGCCTTGCACCTCTTGACCTGCTGCTCACAAACAGAAGAATTAATTGGGAAAGTAGAAGTGAATGGCAACTTGGGCAGGATCCTGATCAAAGGAAGAAAGGAAAGAAGCAGTAAACAGACCCTGGACTTCAGGAAAGCAGATTTTGGCTCCCTTAGGAAACTGATGGGCAGGATCCCATGGGCGGCTAATCTGAAAGGGAAAGGTATCCAACAGAGCTGGCTGTATTTTAAAGAAACCCTAGTAAGGGCACAGGAAGATACCATTCTGATCTGCAGAAAGAACAGCAAATATGGAAGGTGCCCAGCATGGCTTAGCAGAGAACTTTATGGTGAGCTGAAACACAAAAGGAAAACTTACAGGAAGTGGAAGCTTGGACAGATGGCTAGGGAGGTGTATAAAGATATTGTGTGGGCCTCCAGGGATAAAATCAGAAAAGCCAAAGGGCAACTGGAGTTGTAGCTAGCAACGGATGTGACAGATAACAGGAAGGGATTCTTCAACTATATCAGTAACAAGAAGAGGATCAGGGGTGGTTTAGGTCCCTCATTGAATGGGACAGGTATCCTCATGAAGGATGATGTGAAAAAAGACTGAAGTACTCAATGCTTGTTTTACCTCAGTCTTCATAGGCAGTGTCAGATCCCAGGCCACTACATTGGGTGACACAGAATGGAGAGAAGGAGAGCGGCCCTCAGTGATGAAAAGTCAGGTTAGGGACTACTTAGAGAAGTTGGACATGCACAAGTCTATAGGGCCGGATGAACTTCACCCAAGGGTGCTGAGGGAGTTGGTTGTTGTTATTGTAGAGCCATTAGCCATTATCTTTGCAAACTTGTGGTGAATGGGGGAGGTCCCAGATCATTGGAAAAAGGCAAATATAGTACCTATCATTAAGAAAGCGAAGGAGGACAACCTGGGGAACTACAAGCCAATCAGCTTCACCTCAGTCCCTGGCAAATCATGGAGCGAGTCCTCAAAGAAACCATTCCGAAACACTTGGAGGAAAATAGAGTGACCAGGAACAGTCAGCATGGATTCACCAAGGGCAAATCATGCTTGACCAGCCTAATTGCCTTCTGTGATGAGACGACGAGATATGTGGATGTGGGAACAGCCATCGATGTGATATACCTCAGCCTTAGCAAAGCTTTTGATACAGTTTCCCACAGCATTCTTGTCAGCAAGTTAAGGAAGTATGGTTTGGATGAATGGACCATAAAGTGGATAGAAAGCTGGCTAGATCATCGGGCTCAGAGCGTAGGGATCAATGACTCAATGTCTAGCTGGTGACTAGTAACTAGTGGTGTGCACCAGGGGTCAGTTCTGGGGCCAGTTCTGTTCAACATCTCCATTAGTGATCTGGATGATGGGATAGATTGCATGCTCAGTAAATTCGTGGACAACACCAAGCTGGGGGGAATCTTAAACACACTGAAAGGTAGGGATAGGATTCAGGGAGACTTAGACAAATTGGAGCATTGAACCAAATGAAATCTCAAGAGGTTCAACAAGCAAAAGTGCCAAGTCCTGCAATCAGGACTGAAAAATCCCATGAACTGCTACAGGCTGGGGACTGATCGGCCAAGTAGCAGCACTGCAGAAAAGGACCTGGGCATTACGGTGGATGGGAAGCTGGATATGAGTAAAAAATGTGCTCTTGTTGCCAAAAAGGCCAATGGCATATTGGGCTGCATTGGTAGGAGTGTTGCCAGATAGAGGGATACGGAGGTTACTTACCTTGTGCAGTAGCCGTGCTTCTTCGAGATGCGTGTCCCCGCACTGCTCCACTGTAGGTGTGTGGCTGCACCCGCACCTAACACTGGAGATTTTGATAGCAGAGTGTCAGAGGGGGGAAGCGCGCTGCCACGGTGACGTCACGGCTATCTTCCCGCCGTTTGGAATGCGCGCTCCCCCCTCCCACCCGTCAGTTCCTTCTCTACTGCGGAGTACCCAGTGGATGAGACTCCGAAGGAGAGGGGAGGCGGGTGGGTAGTGGAGCAGTGCGGAGACACGCATCTCGAAGAAGCACGGCTACTGCACAAGGTGAGTAACCTCCATTTCTTCTTCGAGCAGTGTCCCCGCTGCTCCACTGTAGGTGATTACCTAGCAGTGTCACTCCCTGGAGGGGGGACCTTCAGAGTTGTCCCTTCTTACAGTGTTAAGCACTGCAAGGCCCACGGCAGTATCCATAGAGGCATGTTGATCCATGGCATAGTGTTTCACGAAAGTGTCTGCCGACACCCAAGTGGCGGCCTTACATATGTCCAATATGGGAACGTTTTGAAGGAAGGCTGTGGTGCTAGAAACCGCTCTAGTAGAGTGAGTCCTGATAATGCCAGGAGGTTCGAGTCCACGTTTCTGATAGGTGAGCCGGATACAGCTCGAGATCCATTTGGACAATCTTTGATTCGATATGGGATTGCCTTGAGATCTTTCCGTTATTGAAATAAATAGGCGAGGAGTTTTCCGGAAGGATTTCGTTCTGTCGATATAGAATGAGACCGCCCGTTTCACATCCAAAGTGTGAAACACTGCCTCCTCTGGGCCGGCATGAGGTTTTGGGTAAAAGAAACCGGGAGGTGAATCGTCTGGTTAATGTGAAACGTAGAAGAAATCTTTGGCATAAATTTCAGATGGGGCCGAAGAGAGATCTTGTCTTTCATAAGCATCGTAAATGGGGGGCAAGCCATGAAAGCCCCCAGTTCGCTTACTCATCGGGCTGATGTCACCACCACCAGGAAAGCCACCTTCATTGAGAGATGCAGTAATGAGCAGGTAGCCATGGGCTCAAATGGTGGCCTGGTAAGTGCCCGCAGAACCAAAGAAAGGTTCCATGGATAAACAGGAGGTCTGATATCCGGGTAAGTATTTTGCACTCCCACCAGGAAGCGCTTGATGATAGAATTCGAAAATAAGGAACAATCATCTACTGGGTCATGAAATGTGGATATTGCCGCTAGATGTACCCTCAGAGTGGCCATCGTCAACCCTTTCTCTTTCAGGTCGAGGAGATAGTCCAGTACCGCTGGAATGGATGCCGACTGCGGAACTACTGACCTCAGCTGGCACCAGGTAAGAAATTTGTTCCATTTTTGCAGGTAGGTAACCCTCATCGCTGGCTTCCGACTATTTAGTAGCACCTGTTTCACTCTGTGAGAACACTGTCCCTCCTTTTCATTGAACCATCGAGGGACCACGCCGTGAGGTGCATCCTGCTGAGGTGAGTGTGGCGTGTCTTGCCTTTGTTCTGAGTTAATAAACTGGGAATTAGTGGCAGGGGAAAGGGTGAGTCCTTGGCATGCGTATCAGTAGAGAGTACCAGACCTGTCTCGGCCAGGCTGGGGCTATCAATATCACTGCCACTTTGTCCTGTTTTACCTTTTGAAGAACTTTGTGGATCAAAGGAATCGGGGGAAAAGCGTAAAGGAGACCACTGTCCCACGTGGTTAGAAACGCATCGCCTAGAGATCCGGAACCGCGACCTGCTCTTGAACAGAACAGCAGACACTTCTTGTTGGCCTGGGTTGCGAACAGGTCCACGCTTGGGTAACCCCAGCATCAGAATACGCTCGTGAGAACTGTGTCGTTCAGTTCCCACTCGTGAGGATCCAGGAAGTTTCTGCTTAGATCGTCTGCGACTGTGTTCAGTACACCCGGTAGGTACACAGCTGAAATGCGGATATCGTGAGCCAGGCACCAGTGCCATAACTTCAGTGCCTCTAGACAGAGGGCTCGCGAGTGAGCTCCCCCTTGGCGATTGATATAATACATAGTCGCCATGTTGTCTGTCTGAAGCTTTACATTCTTGCCGCGTATAATCGATAGGAAATGTTGACAAGCGTTTCGCACTGCTCGTAGCTCGAGGATATTGATATGAAGGGTAGCCTCCTGGTGGGCCCATCTGCCCTGTATTGTCAGGTGCCCAAGGTGGGCACCCCATCCCGCAAGGGAGGCGTCTGTGGAAATAAGGACGTCTGCACCATCTGGAGCGAACGGGACCCCTTGGAGCACATTTCGTGGGGAGGTCCACCATGTGAGAGAGTCTTCAATTGCCTGCGGAACTGACAGCCGCCGATACTTCGCGTGTCTGTGTGACTTGAATTCCTTCAAGAACCACAACTGTAGGTGTCTCATGTGTAGTCTGGAGTCGGGGACCAGGTAAGTTGCCGCTGCCATATGCCCAAGAAGCTGCATGCACGTGAGGGCCGAAACCGACGGGGAAATTCGGACCTGGTCTATGATAGCCGATAGGGCTGTAACCCTGTCCGCTGTGAGAAATGCTCTGCAAGTAGGAGTACATATTTGAGCTCCTATGAACTGAATTTGTTGAGTTGGAGTCATGAGAGGTTTGCTGTAGTTGATGGTGAGGCCCAGCGAGAAAAATAAAGATTCCGTCAGCTTCACTGCCTCCTGGGTTGCGGCGAAGGAGCATGCTCTCAATAGGAAGTTGTCCAGGTAGGGGAAAACAGATACGCCCCATCGACGTAGATATGCTATTGGTGCTGCCATAATCTTTGAAAATACTCTCGGCGCTGTGCATAGTCCGAAGGGAAGGACATTGAACTGGTAATGCGTGTCCAGGAACATGAAGCGCAGGAATTTCCTGTGTGCTGGATGTATCGTAACGTGGAAATATGTGTCCTTGAGGTCGAGGGATGCCAGCCAATTGTTTCTCTCTAAAGATGTAAGGATATTAGACAGCGTTACCATTTTGAATTTATGCACCCGAACAAATTTATTAAGATCTCTGAGGTCCAAGATGGGTCTCCAACCCCCTGTTTTTTTCCGTGTTAAGAAATATCTGGAATAGAATCCCTTGCCCCTATATTGTACCGGGACCTCCTGGATCGCTCCTATGGTCAGGAGAGTGGTCACTTCCTCCCTCAAAAGTTGTACATGAGAGGGGTCCCTGAAGAGGGACGGGGAAGGGGATTTGGGGGTGGGGTGGCTATGAAGGGTATTAAATAGCCAAACTCAACAATCTCTAACACCCATTTGTCTGATGTAATGGACTCCCATCTGTGGATGAACGGTGCTAGTTTGTCAGTAAACTGTACGGGTGGCTGATTTCGTTCGAGGGAAGATGGTATACGTTGGTGAGACAAACCCTCGACCTGATGTTCAAAAGTGCTGCTGGTTCGACTGGGGTTGCACGTTTTGTGCTGGTTGGGCAGCTTGCCTACGCCTGCTATTTTGCTGCCTGGATCTTGGGCGCGAAGACTCGAACCTCCTACACTGTTGTGGGTAGGAGAATCTATTGTTTCTATTATATTGATACCTGTTGGTACGAGGTCTGTACGTGGGTGGTTGAATTCCTAATGTGCGAAGAGTGGCCCTTGAATCTTTTAATGAGTGCATTATATCGTTTGTCTTTTCTCCAAACAGTTTAATTCTATTGAAAGGCAAATCCTCTATAATGGCCTGTAGCTGTCGCGGGAGGGCCGCTGCGTGGAGCCATGCTGATCGACGGAGCACCACTGCTGAGCCAATGGTAAGTGCCGCTGTGTCTGCCGCGTCCAATGCTGCCTGTAGAGCCACCCTTGATATCAGTAGGCCTTCCCGAAGGACCGCATTAAAACAGTCCTTTTTCTCTTCAGGAAGTATGTGGGAAAGCTTTGCCAGCTTGGCATAGTTCTCATGATTATAGTCTGCTAATAGGGCAGCATAATTTGCTATTCTCAGTTGGAGTGTGGCAGATGTATAAATCTTCCTGCCCATTACATCCATCTTTCTATCCTCCTTATCCGGTGGTGATGCTCTGGTATAGGTCTGTTTCATTCATTGATTTGCAGCGTCTATGACTAGTGAATTGGCCAGTGGGTGTGAGAATAGAAACTCGTTATCACCAGGCATAATGAAGTATTTTTTATCAATTTTCTTGCTTGTGGGAGGTACAGAAGCTGGGGTCTCCCATATTGAAGTAGCCAGTTGCATGATGCCTTCATCAATGGGCATTGAGACTTTGGATGAGGTACTCGCCTGAAGGATTCTATACAACCTGTGTTTGGAAGCACTAACAGGCTGTTCTGGCAAGTCCAAGGCTGTAGCCACTCTCTTAAAAAGATCCTGGAACTGTCTGGCTTCATCACCCTTCGATTGTGTCTCATCCATATTTGCCACCCCATGTGATCTCGCTTGGGTGGCGAGATCATCTGATGACCCAGAGGTGGGAAGCGTAGTACCCTGTGCCTGGTGTAGTTTTTTAACCTGAGGGGGTACCCCGGTCATTTGCGTTGGCAGATATCCTGGCCAGTTAACCCAAGGAGCCCACGGCATGGCATAAGGAGGGTACTGGCACCAGGTGTTAGGTTGCCACTGGCATGACTGGAATTGCAGTTTATCAGGTCCCGTCTGTTGCAATGGGACTCCGGTATTTCTATCGTCCATCTCTGATACAGAACTCGTGATGGAACGGTTATCTGAGGGCGACCGAGACCGCTCTTCGTCGTCAGACAACTGCATGCCGTACAATGGAGAGAGACGTGAGGAGGAATCGGAAGAAAAATCCTGCCTGAGACAGTGTTTCGTCTTCCTGGGTCTCTTCCTGGGTGGAGAGGAAGATCTGCTCCTACGTCGGGAACCTGCCTTGGACACTTGTGCCCGATCCTGGTAGGTAACAATGCAGGGTGGCATAGGTTGTGGTGCCGGAGGCTGATAAGGCAGTGCCGGCATCTGGATCGCCGCTGGGGTAGGGAAAGCCGGTGCTTGCACAGCGCTGCTCGGCGCCAGCGTTGTGGGTACCAAAAGCAGCATTGCCGCCCTGGTGCCATGGCGGTTAGCTGGATCGGACCCGTTGCTGCGGCCGTGGTGCCGGTGGAGGACTGCGGCAATGAAGCCGTGGGCAGCATGATCGGCGCCGAGGTGCTCTCAGTAAGCCCTGGTGCCAGTGAAGAACGGTCCGTCGGCGGCGCGCTAACGACGGCTTCTTCAGCCGCTGCGCCGTGGGGCTTTCCTGCAGCTTAGATTTGCTGCGCCCCGAACTGTTGGGGGGAGCCAGAGTCTCCTTAACATGGGACTGGCTGTGCCCCATTTTGTCTCTAGCTGAGGAGGCTGGGGATGGCGGCTGGGAGCCGGTTTGTCCCCCGGACATTCTGCGGGGAGAGGCACTCGGCTCCGATGCCGGGTGGAGCACGCCTTCCATAAGCATAATCTTTAGCCTCCTGCTGCGTTCCCTCCTTGCTCTTGCCTTCAGTGAGGCACAGTGAGGGCAGGAGCTTGCCAAATGTGCCTCTCCCAGGCACTTTATACATCTGTCGTGCCCATCCGAAAGTGGTACAGGGTCACGACAATCTGTGCAGTGCTTGAATCCTGAGGCGTTAGGCATAGCCGCTTTGTTGTTGCTGTCCGGCACTGCGTTTTCAACTCTTTGGTTTTTTTTTGTTTGTTTGTTTTTTTTGTTTTGACAGGTAAATGTTGAGAAGAACAAAAAAGAAAAATAACTAAGTAACCCTAAATCACTATGAGGAACTAACTAACTAACTATATACAACTGAGGTAAGGAGCTCCTCTCAAACGGTTGTTAGTGCTGAGGCGGTTGAGAAGGAACTGACGGGTGGAAGGGGGGAGCGCACATTCCAAATGGTGGGAAGATAGCCGTGACATCACCGTGGCAGCGCGCTTCCCCCCTCTGACACTCTGCTATCAAAATCTCCGGTGTTAGGTGCGGGCGCAGCCACACACCTACAGTGGAGCAGCGGGGACACTGCTCAAAGAAGAACTGATTGTTCCCCTCTATTCTGGACTGGTGAGGCCACATCTGGAATACTGTGTCCAGTTTTGGGCTCCCCACTACAGAAAGGACATGGACAAATTTGAAAAAGACCAGTGAAGAGCAACAAAAATGATTAAGGGTTGGGGCACGACTTACAAGGAGAGACTAAAGGAACTAGGCCTATTTAGTCTGCAGAAGAGAAGATTGACGGGGGGATTTGATAGCAACCTTCAACAACTTGAAGGGGTGCACCAAAGAGGAGGGAGCTAGACTGTTCTGAGTAGTAACAGAGGACAGGAAAAGGAGCAATAGTTTCAAGCTGCAGCTGGGCTGGTCAAGGTTGGATATTAGGAAAAACTTTCTTACTAGGAGGGTTGGTGAAGCATTGGAACAGGTTATGTAGGGAGGTGGTGGAATCTTCATCTTTGGAAATATTTAAAGTCTGTTTAGACAAAACCCTGGCTGGGATGATTTAGTGGGAGTGGTCCTGCTTTCAGCAGGTGGTTGGAGTAGATGACCTCATAAGTACCCTTCCCACCCTATGATTCTATGATTATTTCTAAGCCTTCATTTGCTCTTAGGGAACTCTTGAAAAGCTCTTGAAAAGAACTGCTAGCTCTTGAAACTATTCTAACAGTAAGCACTTAGTTTAAACCAACTTGCATATTTTATGTTTTTAGGAATGAATGTTTTTCGAATAAAAACTCAGCAAAGATGAATGGAAATTGCCTTACTGGTCCAGTTCAGTTTAACACACTACCAACATGTTGTACTGAAGATCCATGTTCTGGAGCATCATGTCCACATGACTTTATCTTACTATTGTATTGTCTAGTGCACTGGTTTCTAACCTGTGACCCAGGGGCCAAAAGCAGACCACAGGGATTTTCAGATTGGCCCACGGCTCCCTTCCTTCTGGTTGTAGAAGGGAGCCACTGCCTAACGACTCAGGAAGATCACACTTCCTCAGGGCTAAAAGACTGGTGCAGCTCCTTGTTGCAGCCAAGGAGATGGGAGATCAGCTCTCCCCTCCTCCTGGCTGTAGTGGGGAGTATAGCAAAGCACTTCACCCATGTTCATAGGCAATGAGGTCATCTGGAGCCAGAGGGAGGAGAGCACTGATCTTCCATTCCTGTGGCTGCAGAAGGTAGTCAGTGCCTAGGATCCAGGTGGAATGCAAAAGACTTACAGGTAATGTGGGGTCTCCCTGCTGCATTGAGGGAGATGGGACATCAGTGAAGAAGCAATCTGCTTGCTGAAGTCTTTCTGTCTGGCTCCAGCTGAGGAGAGCCTGTTGATGAAGACTGTTGGTCCTTTGGGGTTGTAAAAGTGATATTAGTGGCCCTTGAGTCAAAAACTTGGGAACCACTGGTCTAATGACTTTACTGAGCATTGCTAAGACCTATAAAAGGAGAATGCTTAACCAGCCAAAGGCTGACAGAAACAAATAATTGTTTCTAATGCCATGGAGGAAGAAAGAATGTGATTACACTGTAATGTGATGGATCAAATTAACTGGATTAGGGAAAATCCAGGACCTACTGCATTGGCAAGCTAACATCAGAGTCACTGAAATGGGGAGATAATGGACCCTTGCTGAGAGCTGATGGGGACGCATTCCCATTCATATGGGCCTTCTCTGCCCACAAACACAATTCATCTTCTCATTGAAAAATTTCTAACCACATAATATATATCTATAGATCTAGATCTAGATATATACTGTCTGCTGCAAATTTTAGAAAGAAATATGGTCATTCACTAAAAGATCCCTCAGGGAACTTCTCATGTTTTAATGGCCAATACAGATAAAGAATGAAAACATTTTAGGTAGAGATAACTTATTGAAAAGATAATGCTAAATGTCATCCCATGGTCCTGTGATGGGTTTTACAAGCCCCACCCTGGGCAAGAAGTATTAAAGAAGTGGATCAGGGCTCAGCCAGCCCCTGCCCCACCATACTGCAACAGATGTACAGGATGGAGATGTTAAAAGGGAACAAAAGAGCTTGCTTGTAGGAAGACCTGGGAAAATAGCAGACCTGCAACTTGTAGCTCTTGAGAGAAGAGATGAGGGAAGGGATAATCTGTCCCTACAGCAGCTGCCCCTGAGAAGAAGAGAATCATAGAAACTAGAAGGAACCATGAGAGGTAATCGAGTCCAGTCCCCTGCACTCATGGCAGGACCAAGTACCCTCTTAAACCATCCCTGACAGGTCCTTGTCTAACCTGCTCTTAAAAAACTTCCAATAATGGAGATTCTACAACCTGTCTATGCAACATTCTCCTGTTAATCACCCTGACAGGTAGGAATTTTTTTCGAAATGTCCAGCCTAAACCTTCCTTGCCATAATTTAAGCCCATTGCTTCTTGTTCTATCAGCAACAGTTCAGGGGAATATTTTTCCCCCTCCTCCTCAAAACAACATTTTAGGTACTTGAAAACTGTTATCAAGTCCCCTCTGAGTCTTCTTTTTTCCAGACCAAACAAACCCAACGTTTTCAATCTTCCCTCATAAGTCAAATTTTCCAGACTTTTAATAATTCTTGTTTCTGTTCTCTGGACTTGCTCAAATTTTTCCACATCTTTCCTGAAATGGGGAACCCAAAACTGGACACAATACTCCAGTTAAGGCTTAATCAACGAGAATTACTTCTCATGTCTTACTTACAATCCCCTGTTAATACATCCCAGAATGGTGTTTGGGTTTTTTGCAACAGTGTTATATTGTTGACTCATATTTAGCTTGAGGTTTGCTATACCCAAACCCCTTTCTCCCATACTCCTTCCTAGACAGTCATTCCCCACTTTGTATATGTGAAATGGATTATTCTTTCCTAAGTGGAATACTTTGCATTTGTTTTTCTTGAATTCCATCCTATTTACCTCAGACCATTTCACCAATTCGTCCAAATCATTTTGAATTGTGAGCCTATCCTCCAAAGCACTAGCAACCCCTCCCAAATTGGCATCATCTGCAAACTTTATAAATGTACTCTTTATGCCATTACCCACTGATGCAAATATTGAAGAGAACTGGATCCAGAACTGATTCCTGCAGTACCCTGCTTGTTATGCACTTCTAGGGAAGACCTGCTTCAGGGACACCTGCAAAGGGATGCATTTCCCTTTCTCTTCATGCTTTTCTGCACAGACTACTAACTGTGGACAACAGCAGAGTAGTAGGAAGTGGCCCAGAGAGATCAGCCTCAGGTCAGTACATTCCCCATCCAGAGTACTGTCCTGAATCCCAGTGGAGTGGGAGGGCCTGGACTCCTCTACTAAAATCACTTTTACAGGTCATAAGGCTTAATCCTTGACCAATAGGCTATGCTTCCCATAAGCAAAGACTACCACAGGTCTACATTGAAATTTTCAGTTGTGAAATCCCCTCCCTCCATTTCCTGGATTGATCACAACATCCTGTAAACAGAGGTCCTTCCATCTGGGACATGGGCAAATTGAACTGTTCTCCTGTAGAGATTCAGGGATCCATGTAATGGCATGTCTACACTGCAGGTGGAAGGTGTAAATTGCAACTCAAGGAATTCAGAGATGGCATCGATATGTCAAGCTAGCATGCTAAAAATAGAAGCTATAGCCTGAGCTTTGGAAAAGGTTAGACTGCATATACTATGTACCTATGGTGTCAGACAGGATACTGTTTAGGGAAGCAAGGTTTTCTTACCATTATTTTGACAATTCCCTTCTATTTTTAGCATTCTCTCAATCAGAGTTGGTGAAGGTATGTCTCCTTCAATTGGAATTTACAACTTCCAGCTCCACTCTTATTTTCATAATCCCTGGAGAAGGGCACTGCCCTAACATAAAGGCAGTGAGCTTTGTCCTCAGCAGGAATTTCTGTTGCCCACTGTGAGAACAGAGTGCCATGGAAAAAGAGTGTATGTGAAAGGAGAAGGAAGGTCAAACTAAATGGTGGGGAGGGAAAGAAAGGAGATTGAGATATACAGGGTACTTCAGTTGTTTAGTGGCTCGAAAATCATACTGCAAGGGACATTTTTTGACCCTAAAATTCATCTGAATAGCCTGCTGTGCCTCTTCTTTGGACCTTGCCCTTGAGAATCATTAGGTAAGATAATAAATAGTATTCTGCTATAACATAGACTAGTCTTGAGGGAGACTCACTTAAAACTCAGGGAAGAAGAGAGGAGGGAAAAGAGAGAGAGAGACTGATAGTATTTCACATATTGTCCTGGGCCTAGTGATTCCAGATGGTTATCTATCTTCTCTATTCTATAATCTTTTTTAAAACTCATCACGTCTTCTCATATCTAACCTAAACAGTCCCAATTTTTCAGTCTCTCCATCTAGAGTTCCAACAACAAGTATATGGTAACTCTCAGTAACACTGGGGCTATCCATACATTGATATCTGTAGAGTTACTCTGAGAAACTAAGAAAGGAAAAAAAAATCTCATTTTGAATGAGACTTCTAAACATAATACAAAAACCGTGTAGTTTAAATTTAAGAAGGTCTAAACCCCATTTCAATCACCATAATTTTTCAAAGAGCTCTTCATACCCTATTTCAGAAGCCAACATTTATGCCCTAAAAGTGATGGCCCTGAAAGTATGCAAGAGACGAAATGTTTCTAAATCTCTATTAGAAGCTTAGATCACAATGACATTTTAATGAAAGGCTAGAATTAACCTTACTCAAATGCAAAATTATACCAGGAGACTCTTTATACTTGACTAACAATGAGCTGAGGTTATAAAAGCTACTCAGACAGCATACTGTTAGATTCAATTTTTCAGGTCTGATTTGCAAACCTGGGAAGTAAAATCCCAGCTATTATAATTGTGCTGTGCTGTTAAGAAGTGTAGTACACAAATAGTTAAAGTAAAAAAGAACAATAAATCAGCATGATGGAACTCATGAAAAATGTTTGAAAGTATGGCAAGGTATACAATGAAGAAAATGTATAATTATATGCATCGTCCCTTTGGACACATGCCTTACAGTAAAAAAAAAAAAAAAGAAAAAAAGATTAGATCTTTAGCATGGCACCTGAGGAGCATAAAAGAACAGGCCAACTTTCCAACTGCACTAATTTCAATCAAATACTGGAATGCTTGAAGGGTACCAAGAAGTACACTTTCCAGAATTTTATTGTAGAAATTCAGCAATTATTCAATATCTACTTCTTTCATCTGGGATTCATTGTTATATACCAAGATGCATATCCCATATTTTGGGCTAGCATCAGGATGATGAGAAATGATTTACGCTTGGTGACTCCCTGTGAGAGGGAACACAGTGGGGAGCCAAGGGTTAACAAGGAGTTCTGGGCCCAGAAGGCCATGCAACCATATCTGCTGAGCAACTGAGGCCCAGATTAAAAGGGACAACCCATCTCAGTCAAGGTGCACAGAATATGGGAGCAGTCCTATGCTGTTAGCTCTTGCAGGAGTGCCACACCATCTGGCTCAGATCCTTGCACTGAGCTACCAAAGAACTCCATGGAGATCAGGATCCATGGGTTGTGATTAAAGGAAAGGAGCTTCTGGAACACTGCAAGGGAGAATGCTCTTCTTCCCCCTGCATCCTGAGTCCATAAACAGACCATATCGTGACTCTGAAAGAGCACTGACTGTGGTAGGAAATTACCTAGCGGATGTTTAATTAAGTCCTCCTCCCCCACTCTCATGTTAGCAACTCAAAATGTTTGACATGGCCTGTAAAAAATGCAGATTTCATGTTGTTTGCAGCACAAGAAAAAACATTAGCACATAAGATGAGATAGCAGCAGTCTATCTTGTCAGCTTCCTGGCTCTGATAAAGGTTGGTTCCACCTGTTTCAGAAACCTGTGTATAAAACCTCATAGTGGACAATTACAGAATAAACACAAAAAAACTTAATGATAAGGAGGGATTTCAGCTATCCTTGTAGGAAAATGTTAAATATTGGGGAGTGGGCCACGGCTGGACTGCAGGATATGTTATGGGGTTGCATTGGATAAGCAGTAACTTTAAGCTCCTAATATAAGGCTTCTTTGTTTTCTGGCTATTTGGATAATGTCTGCAGTTCACAAAGATACTTTTCCTTCCCTTTTTTTCCTTTACCTCAACATCCTGTTCTAGCTTATCATCTCCTATCCTCATCCCTACCTCCCTCCCCCTTTTTGTGATGTTATGTGCCCCAAGAATTACTAATTCAGCAGTTTAACAGAAGTAAATGATAGAATGCTTGCAGAGATTGGATATGACCAATAAACAGTAAACAAAGGCGTGGATAATTATATGCATTATATGCCTATTAATGTTCATTGTGTAAGTACTAATGTAACCAAATAAGGATCTTTGGGACAATGTCAATCATGTCTGTATTATCACATTGCTTTGGATAAAAGGAATTGGTAAACAATCCCACTTAGCTCACTCGAGATGTTGAGGTAATGAGTGGTGGCTAATAAAGGGTTCCATTTGACCCAGTCCAGCTCCAGGACAACCTATTCGCTGCTTCGTCTAACAATTCTCATATTGATTTGGAACATGCCACCTATGGATGAGATGCAGAGATGAAGTTTGACACCTTAAAGCAGGAGTCTCAAACATGTGGCCACTAAAGCTATTTCTTGCAGCCCGCAATGACATGATTGTTATCGATATGCACAATATCATTGTATGGAAAGATTTCAGTGGTGTGGCCCTTGGCCTAACATACCAATCCCCATGTGGCTCTCTGTTAGTCCTCATGCGGCCCTCATGGTGATTTGAGTTTGAGACCCCTGCCTTAAAGGCTTGCTTCTTGAAGAAGCTAGTCCTGGAACCCACAAAAGGAGAGACAATTCTTGATTTAGTCCTATGTGGAGCACAGGTTCTGGTCCAAGATGTAATGATAAATATAACATAATAATATTTTCACATCCATGAGGGGGTGAGGGGCATACAGGGAACACCAAAGTAGCTCATCATGGTAGTTTTTAATTTCAGAAAGGGTATCTACACAAAAATGAAGAAGTTAGTTAAGCAGAAATTAAAAATTACAGTATCACGTGAATTCTCTGCAAGCTGGATGGAAACTCTTTAAAGACAACATAATAGAAGCTTTATTTACATGTGTACACCATTTAAAAAAAAAACATAACAAGAGGGCCAAAAAGTGCCAAAAAAGAAGTAGTTAAAAGCAAAACAGGCATTCTTTAGAAAGTGTAAGTTAAATCCTATTGAGAAAAATAGAAAGGAGCATAAACTCCGGTAAGTGAAGTGTAAAAATATAATTAGGAAGGTGTAATTGAGCACCCCTGTTCCAAGCAGGGGTGAACACTCTCAGTCCTGCCCTCCCCTTTGTCCCTGTGGGTCAGTTGCAGAAATGGTCTCTGGCCCTCGGGGCAGGGCCAACAAACACAACTAGTCGCTAGTCTAGTGGGACAGACAAACACAATTAGACTCTGGCCCCAGGTGGGGCAGACAAACAGAACTACTCCTTGGCCCTCAGGCAGGGCAGACACATGCAATTAGTCTCTGGCCTCAGTCTGGACAGACAGACACAAAATAGTCTTTGGCCTTCAGGCATTCTTACAGGTGCAGTAGTCAACTGGTCTCAGGCGTCAGGTAAGTGTAGGCAGGCTTCCCCTGAAGTGGAGAGGAGGAGGAGGGAGACCTAAGCTCATCCCTCCCCACTGTGTCCCAGCCAAAGGCCCTAGTCAAAGTCACCACCTTTGCCATAGGAGCAGCAGGGTCCCAGTGGCAACGCACTGTCCTGTCAGCTGGCCTCAGGGCTACAGGGCTGTGATGTCTCTCTCTGAAGTCACTTCCTCCCTCCTTCCTTGGCAGTACCTCACCATGTTGGTCTCCTCTGGGTAGTCACCCAGGGACAGGGTGCAGAAGCTTTCCATGTTGTTTGTTGGCAACTCCAACTAGTCCTCCAAAAGTGGCAGTTTAGTTCTTCCAGGTCACAGCTCACAGGGGCTTTATCCTTTTCTTTGGCTGGTGGAAGCTCCTCCAGGCCACAAGATGGTGGTTGTGGGTCTGGGTCTTGGGGGACAGGAAGCTCCAGGAAGGGTCCAGGGCCCTACAGGGCCAGTGGTCCAAAAGGGTTCTTGGGATCCCTGGCATCTGGCACCACATCTGGGGTGGTGGCCATGGGTAGCCCTGGCCAATCTTCCCAGCTCCAGCGTAGAGGTCCGCCCTTGTCAAGCCAGAGGGAGGACTGGAGCTCAGAGGAGAGCGGAGGGTTATCCTTCCCCTTCAGTGGCTAGGGCCGAACTGAGCTCCCTGGCCCCATTCTTATACTTCCTGTCCTGCCCCCCCGCTTCTGGCTTGATGGGTAGGTGCCTTCAGGTTCCAGCCCCTTGGGTTAGCCTGGTGCTCCCTGCCAATCTCCTGGGGAGGCCACACCTCCTCTCAACAGAAGACTAAAAAAGAATTTGAAAAACAGATAGCCAAAGAAAATTGAATGAGTTCTTGGCATCAGCCTTTACAGTTGAGGATTTAAAGGAGATTCCCAAAGCTGAGTCATTCTTTTATGGTGACAAATCTGAGGAACTGTCTCAACTTAAAGTTTCATTAGAAGAGGTTTTTGAGCAAATTAATAAATTAAGCAATAAAAAAATCTCCAGGATCAGATGATTTCTACCCAAGATTTCTGAAAGAATTCATATGAAATTTGCAGAACTGCTAACTATGATATGTAACCTATCATTTAAATCAGCTTCTGTACTAGATGACTGGAGGATAGCTAATGTGCTGCCAATTTTTAAAAAGGCTCCAGAGGCAATCCTGGCATTTGCAAGTCAATAAGATTAACTTCAATACCAAACAAATTGATTTAAACTGTAGTAAAGAACATAATTATCAGACACATAGATGAACATGATTTATTGGGGGAAGAATCATGGTTTTAGTGAAGGGAAATTATGCCTCATCAATCGATTAGAAATGTTTGAGGGGGTCAAGAAGCATGTAAATAAGGATGATCTAGTGGATGGAGTGCACTTCAACTTTCAGAAAACCTTTGACAAGGTCCCTCATCAAAGGCACTTTAGCAAAAATAGTGGACACTGGGTAAGGGCCTGAGTAAACACTTAAAAGACAGAAAACAAAGGGTAGGATTAAAAGGTCAGTTTGGAGAGACAGAAGTACTGGTGTTCCTGAGAGGTCTATACTAGCACCAGTACTATTCAACATAGAATCAGAGAAACTGGAAGGGACCATGATGGGTCACCTAGTCCAGTTCCCTGCACTCATGGAAAGACCAAGTACCCCTATTAAATCATCCGTGACAAGTGTTTGTCTAACCTGCTCTTAACAACTTCCAATGCAGGAGATTCCACAACCTGCCAAGGCAACTTATTCCACTGGTTAATCACCCTGACAGTTAGGAATTTTTTCCTAATGTCTAAGCTGAATCTCCCCTTCTATAATTTAAGCCCATTGCTTCTTCTCCTATCATCTGTGATTAAGGACAATATTTTTTCTCCTTCTTCCTCATAATAACCTTTTAGGTATTTGAAAACTATTATATCCTCTCTCAATCTCCTTTTTTCTAGACTGAACAAACCCAGCACTTTTAATCTTCCCTTATAGGTCAAAAGTTCCAGACCTCTAACCATTTTTGTTGCTCTTCTCTTGACTTTCTCTGGTTTCTCCACATCCTTTTTAAAATGAGGTGCCCAAAACTGGACACAGTTCTCAAGTAGAGGTCTAATCACTGCAGAGTAGGTGGAAGAATCACTTGTCGTGTCTTACTCACAATACTCAGGTTTATACACCCCAGAATGGCATTTGCTTTTTTTGCAACTATTTTACACTGTTGACTCATATTTAGCTTGTGATCCATTATTAGACCCAGATGCCTTTCTGCAGTACTCCTTCCTAGGCAGTCATTGCCCATTTTGTATGTGTACAATGGGTTGTTCAACCCTACATGGAGTACTTGGCACTTATCTTTATTGAAATTCATTTTATTTATCTCTGACCATTTCACTAGTGTGTCCAAATCATTTTGAATTGTGATCCTATCCTTCAAAGCACTCCCAACCCTTCCCAGCTTGGTATCATCTGCAAACTTCAAAAGTTTGCTCTCTATGCTATCATCTAAGTCATTGATAAAATTATTGAACAAAACCAGACCCAGGACAGATCTATGCAGCACCCCGCTCATTATGCCCTTCCAGCTTGAATGGGAACCATTGATAACTACTCTCTGGGAGTGGTTATCCAACCAGTTGTTCACCCATCTTATAGTAGCTCCCTCTAGTTTGCACCTCCCTAGTTTATTAATAAGACTGTGGTGTGAGGCCATATCAAATTCCTTACTAAAGTCTAGATATACCACATCTACGGCTTCCCCTCTATCCACAAGGCTTGTTATCGCATCATAGAATGCTATCAAGTTGCTTTAACATGATTTATTTTTTGACAAATCCATGCTCACTAGACCTGAGCACCTTGGTCTCTTCCAGATGTTTGCAAATCGAGTCCTTAATTATCTGTTCCAGTATTTTTCCTGGTACAGAGATTAAACTGCAGATGATTGGGGGAAAAGGGCAAACAGTGTGGTAGCACAGTTTGCAGATAATATAGAACTTCTCCAGATAGTTAAATCCAAAGCAGACTACAAACATTTACAAAGGGATCACACAAAAGAGGGTGGCTGGGAAACAAAATGGCAGATGAAATTCAATGTTGATAAATGCAAAATAATTAACCTTGTAAAACAATCCCATCAATACATGTAAAATGATGGGATTTAAATTACCTGTTACCACTCAAGAAAGAGATCTTGGAGTCATTATGGAAAATTCTCTAATAACATTCACTCACTGTGCAGTGTCAGCCTCAAAAGCTTATGGAATATTTTGAATCATTAGGAAATGAATAGATAATAAAGCCAGAAAGTGCATATTTCCTTTTTATAAATCCATGTTATGCTCTCATCCTGAATACTGCAGATCTGGTTGCCTTATGTCCAAAAAGATATATTGAACTGGAAAAGGTACAGAAATGGACAACAAAGAATTGTAACCACCTCTATATGAGGAAAGATTAATAAAAGTAAGATTTTTCATCCTGGAAAAGAGATGAATAAAGGGGGGAATATGATAGTGGCCTATAAAATCATGACTGGTGAGGAGAAAATAAATAAGGGTGTGTTATTTACTCCTTCTCATAACACAAGAACTAGGTATTGCCAAATGAAATTAATGGGCAATAGGTTTAAAACAAACAAAAGAAAGTAAATCTTCAGACAATGTACAGTCAACTTGTGGAGCTGTTTGCTAAAGAATATTGTGAAGTCCAAGACTAAAAAAGGGTTCAAAAAAGGACTAGATAACTTCATAGAGGATAGCTACATTGACGACTATTAGACAGGATGGGCAGAGATGAAGCTGGAAATGGGTGAGTGACACAAAATGGATTAGCTGATGATTACCTGTTCTGTTCATTTCCTCTGAAGTATCTGGCATTAGTCACTGCTGAAATAGAGGATACTGGGCTAAATGGACCATTAGTCTGACTCCATATGGCCATTCCTATATTCTAAAATGTCCAGAGGGGGGAAGTTCCTTAATATAATTGTTTTACACTGAGACATGAAGTTTTATATTCCTAGTATTATTTTTAATCTACCTAATTAACTATGTTCTCATTGTCCATATAAATGCCTAGCCCTTTTTTGGAATCCTACTAAACTCCTGCCCTCAAATGGTATTCTCTGGCCATGAGTTGCATGAATCAATTATGTACTCTGTAAGAAAAAAACATTTCCTTTTATCAATTTTAAAGTTGGTTTTCTTTCACTCTAATTAAATATACTCTTGTCTTTGCATTATGAGAAATAGATAAGTAGAAAATTCCAATTTACTTTTTCTATACTATTAATTATCTTTATATCCCTCCAATGCTTTCTCATCTTGATTCTAAGTTAACAGTCCCAGTCTTGGTCCCTCTGCGTATGAAGGCTTTCCATGACTGATTAGTTTGTTGCTGTTCTCTGCTCCCCTTTTATTTCTCTTCCATCTTTGCTTGAAAAAGACAATATGACCAGTACCCTGTATTTTTAAAAGTAATTTAGAAAAGTATCAAATTCAGAAATGAACAGCCAACTTTGGGATTGGTTTTATAGCTATGCAGTTTCAACAAACATCTGAGCACAAAATGTAAACTTACAGAAATAAAAACAATCCAATGGAAGTAATACTTACTATTGAGGATGAAAAATATGAAGAAATAAGTCTTTTAATGACCATCCTATACAATAAAAACAATGAAAATCCTGTGGCACCTTAAAGACTAACAGATTTCTTCAAGCATAAACTTCCATGGACTCCAACACACTTTGTCAGAGGCATGAAGTAGAAACTACAGTTTAGAGGTATATATACACATGCCAGGATGGAGGATGGCAAGTGTTAGCAAAGTCAGTTCAGAGGGCAGATGGGGCCCATTCATACCAGTGGATTAAAGGGAGAGAGTGTGTGTTGCACTTGGAGAGGAAGATGATGTCTATCTGTATTTGTTCAAATTTTTTCATGAGGTTTGTAGATTTCCATTTCATATGGTTAAAATCTGTTAGTGTTTAAGGTGCCACAGTACTTACGTTGTTTTTGCTGTACATACCCTAACATGGCTACCCCTCTGGAAATTTTCACCATGCAAGGCACTGAATTTAGCTGTATGGAATAGAAATTTACAAACTTCAGGAAAAAACTCACACGGATAAAGACGGACATAATTTTCCTCTCCAAATGAAACCCACATTCTCTCCCTTTAATCCACTGGTATGAATGGGCCCCATCTGCTCTCTGAATTGACTTTGTTAACACTTGCTGTTCCATCCTGGCATGTGTATATATACCTCCCAACTGTAGTTTCCACTTCATGCAGCTGACCAAGTAGGTTGGAGCCCACGAAAGCTTATGCCTGAAGAAATCTGTTAGTCTTTAAGTGGACACAGGACTCTTGTTGTCTTTGTTGTACACAGACAACCATGGCTACCCCTCTGGAAATTTTCATCCTATACAAGAAATCTTAATGCTATTTTAATAGACAATTTTATGCTTGTGTCTTATTTAATAGATCAGATACCTTTTGTGCCTATTATTTGGTTGCCACTCTGAAAATATTTTGGCACGTGACAGATCCAAGAAACCCCATTTTTACATAGAACGTATTCAGGACTGTATGTTTCTCGTGTCAATAGTTCTTTACAAATGTTGCTACTATCATCAGTTTAATGAGGTCTAATGGATCCTGATTATCCCCAGCCTTTTGAAATGGCACTGGGAACAAAAACAGAAAATAAACAACCGAAACCACAAATGGTACAGGGAATAAATGAAGAAAACCTAAAGATGAAATAAAAATAAGCAAGGTAAAAAAGTAGCCAGAGAAAATGCAGTTGACTTTGAAACAGATAGTAATCCAAAACATACTGTTTGATGAGCACTAGTGCTTATTAAGAAACCTGCAAAGTCCTCAACCTGTTATCCAAACCTCTAACATCTTATTGTATGACTGGAACCAAAGAAGTCTTGATTTTTCTACATTGAGAGTGTTTTTGTTTTAAAGTCAAGATATAGTATGCAAAACCTCAATATCCCAGTTGCCAGCATAATGCTATTAGTATTTTGCATATATTTACTCATATGAAATGTTTCATAAAAGGCATTTATGAAAGATCTGGTCTTTTTGTATGTTGCCAAGATCCAAAGGGGCAGCTGTGTTAGTCTAATTCAGTAAAACAAACAGACAAGGAGTCCTACAGTACAAGTCCATCCACTCGAAATACTTTTGATAATCAAGAATATGGGAGTCTGGATTGAAAGGAGGGGCAGCTACTGATGAAGGATGTTTGTCCAACCTTTGATGTACTAAAGTTAAACTGCATCTTTTTTCAGCTGACTATATTATCAAAATTAAGCACAATTAGTTTGCAAAACCAGAGTATATTAAGTAGCTACCTGTTGGAAGATCCTTCTGTACAATGACTAGGATTCACTCATTTTATTATTACAGTTCTAGGTGGTCACAGACCTATCGGAGACTAGAAGAAGCCTAAACTGAAATAAGGATCCTAGAACAAAGTGACACATTTTGTAACCAGTGGCGGGGTGGGGGGGAGTGGAGACAAAGAATTTTTTTTTGTATAACCAGTCTTTCATTTAGATACTAATCAAAAGCTAAAGATTTTCTACACCCAACTTTTCAATATGCCAAATAAAAATATTTTTTTCCCACCATGGGGAGTGTTTTAAAGTAATTAATTTGCATTTCTAGTGCAAACAGGGATGCAAATTTATAACTTTTTTTTAATCCAAGAACATGCCAAATAAAACTATTTAAGTCTTTAGTAAAAGTTGTGAAATTAAAAAAAAAATCCAGACATGACACCATAAAATGTATTTTATTAACTATATTATACTTTGCACTAATAAATCATTTTAAAAGCATGGATCATTTATATCTTAATCAGAATCCTATGATTTCCTCTCAACATGCTTCTGAGGATGATAGCTTTAAGATTCATGCTGTGTTCTACCTCCCAGATTCTTTCCTCAGACAAACTTTTTTTTTTTAAATCATCATTATAGTCTTATTAATGTCATATTGTCCTAAAAACCTACTCTTTCTCCATGACTTATTGCAAAGTTTTCTGGGTTTGGAAAGCTGTGGAGAAGGAAGGAATGGGGAGCAACTGAGAGAAGAGATTCAAGCCAGGCTATTCTGGAGGTGATGATGAGCATTTTCAGTAGCTCAGCAGGAAGAGCTTCTCTAACCAGGTGTGGTAGTTATGCCCTGGTCTACACTAAGGCACAATTTCAGAAACAAACAAAAGGAGATAAGCAAATACTTACGATACCTTGTGTACCTCCCTCCAACTGGCTACTGCTTACTTACCGTAGGGCAGGGGTATCAAAATCATTCAATGTCTGTGGGGGGCATATTGGAGGACGGGTCACCCGACAAAGGCCATATGTCTACATAGGCTCTCCAACCCCTTCCCCTACCATGTTCAGAGCGGCATGGGCTCCCCTATCCTCTCCCCAATCCCTCAGGCTCAGACACCTTCCTTTTACCTTTCTCTGTGGGCTCCTCTTCCCCATACTGGCTCCCAGACCATCTTCTGCTGGGCAGCTCCTGGACACCCCTTCCCTTTCTACTTCCCCTGCTGGGTGGTGGCAGGCAATCAGTCTGTCACAGTCACAGCCACAGGCAAGCCGGGCTCTGCCTCCACCCCTCCCTGCCCACTTACTGTCAGTCATTCAGCATGCTGGCCTTTAGTTGGGCTCTGTCTCAGCTGGCCTTTGATTGGCTTGTTCTCACATGGCCCCTGCTACTTTTTCCTTTCTTATTTATGATTCCTGCAATGTGCTGTCAATCAAATTAGGATACTGACTGACTGACAGTGAATAGTTGAGGTGAGTGGCACTGCAGGGACTCTCTGGGAACCCAGCCCAGCCTGCTATGACTGAGGCTGTGATTGGTTGGCAGACCATAGCAGAACTGAGCCCAGATTGACTGGAGTACTTCCTTTGTTCCCCTGCACTCTGACTGTGAGTGAGCCAGAAGCATGCTTAGTCCTGCTCTGCTGGTGGCAGCCTGTCTATGCTGCTGCTGCTGCAAAGAGTTCTCAGACACAGTCCAGGCAGAAGCTCTGTGGGCTGATCAGTGCCCTTGGGAGGCTGGATCCGGCCCATGGGCCATAAGTTAGACATCCATGCTGTAGGGTCCCCACGGTGCAATTTTGATAGGAAATGCCTTCCCGTCGAATCAGTGATATGCTTTGTGATGAGCAGATCTTAGCCAACTGATCTGCAGCTAATTCTGAGTACAATTGAGAGCATCTCAATCAAACTTGCATAATTGATGCTCGATCAAACTTGCATAATTGATCCTACACTGTCTGTGTCGCCATTACAGTGTAGCCTTACCCTAAAAAGGTAGGAGTTGGGTTGGATTCTTCATTAAGTAGAAGTGTTTTGCAGCTATAAGGGTAGGGTTAACTTGAGTAATTTTGTTGTTTGCATGTTTGGCAACTGGTATCACTGAAATGAATAAGGAATTAGACACATTTTTGATCTCATGTCACAAAACCATATTTTGTATCTACTTTGCTGTTCATCACTGTAACATATACACAACCTCTTAAATTTCAGAGATCAGCAACTCCTTTCACTAATGTTCCTCCCTTTTCCCCTATAACATAGAGGGCCTGAACTTCCACTGAAAGTTTAGGTTTAGAAACAGGTTTAGGCCCTGAGTGAAATGAGTTTTCAGCTTTATGATCATTTTGATACACAACGAAGCTACCCCACAATTTTGTGGGAATTTAAAATAAAATACTTAACAGAACTCCAGTATCTCTTTCATACTTCATATATATTCATAAGCATTATATTTAAAATGATTTTCTCCAATGAAGAAATAAATGTGTGATGATTAACTTAATATTTCTTATTAAAACATGTATAGGATAGTGAGGATTTTAAATATGCCTATAGTTTAATATACTAATTTCACCGGGAGTTTGACTACCTTGCCTCATTACCAGGGGTGAAACAAGTTTCACAATCATTATTCAGTTATGAAATTATGCTGAATGCAGTATCAAAGCACTATTTTCCCTCCTCCCCTTTAAAGAAGAAACATTACAAATGGAATGCATCAAGGTAGAAAATTATGAAGCTATAACTTCATAACTCATTCATGTCTTCCTAGTTCCTAGCAGTGTTGAACACATTGCCTCACATCACCGCTCATAGATTATCCTGTGTGTGCAAGGATGACTGTAATTAGACATTTTTAGTGGGGGATGGAAGTTATACAACTCCCCCTGTCCCTCCTCTACTCAATAGTTGAAGCCAACTGGTTTTTCAAGCTTGTTATGCGCAATCCGACTGTTAAAGGGGAAACTGTTCTGTAAGAAGATTAGATATTAGCTTAAGCTGCCTTAGTACAACTGAATAAGCATGAGCCTGCAGATATACAAATGCTAAATCCACTGGCATTATCATTTCTTAAACATTTAGAAACCTCAGAGCTTTTGTAGATGTTAAAGCATCGTACTACGCATAAGTCTATTTCACAGACATACCAAATCTGTTTATTTTAAACAGAAGCAGCATTATTCATGTAAAGTTATAGTGCAATAAATTGATTAGGGCATTAGGCAACAGAATTATTAAAAGATCCTCAAAGTGAAGGAAAAAGGGAATGTCAAAGCTTCTATTCCCAGCAAATACGTAATGAAATTTAAATTCAATCTAGCTCAGAATCATTTACCTTTTGGCACTATACATCAGTATACTAAGCATCAATAAAGAAAGTAAATAGCTTTCCAAGATGAATAAAAAATTACTCTGTCTCTTTTGATTTAATGTTAATTTCCAAATTTCAAGTAACCTGTAGTCGTTTATTTAGGGTGCTGTGCTAACAGACTGCTTATTATGCCAAACTAGAGATGGGCACTTCCAAGAGTTTAATTTGTACTCAATACCTTAGTGCATATCAGTTCAGTCTATCATCCTGTAGATCTTGTGACAGACGTATCATCTAAAAAGATTAAATCTGCCTCTGTGCAGAAGGCCCATCCACCACTTACATCTTCCTGTGAAAGTTTAAGTGGGACTTACATGGTACTTGACCTCACCCTGACACTATGTACATGTGTATTACCTCTATTGAAGGATGATGTTAAACAAGGAATATGATGGAGTAGGGAATGTGCTTATAAAATTTGCAGATGACACAAAGCTGTGAGGGATTTCAAGCACTTGGGAGGCTGGGATTAGACTTCAAAAATCAATTAGCAGTTTTTAATCTATTTAAAATATGCTATTTTAATTTTATACCTAATCTTTCAAGGTTTCTTTTAATAAAACTGCCATGGGATACAAAGTCAAACGCTCTATGGAAATGGAAATGTATATGTAAGGAGGAGTGTTCATCTCTTGGGACTGGTGTCTGAGGGAGGCCACACTTCCCTATAGTCTGTGCAACTGAGGAAGTTTCCAAAGACAAAAACAGGGGGTTAACAGCAGTCTATGTTCCCAGTCCATCTGACTGGGTGGGGCAGCAAACAGTTAGGGTTCTAAGACAGGGACAAGCACTTACACAGTTTAGAGATCAGGCAGGGTAAGCACCTACACTGGTTTCCAGGCCTAGTGGGGGGATGTTTCCCACACCAGAGAGAAGGGTTGGCAGGGGATTGATGGGAATCAGCCTCACTTTCCCTCCACTAAGTCCCAGCCCAGGGCTTTCACAGTGGCAGAGTATTCAGCCTAAAAGTTGAAAATACATGAACTGGTGTTCAGGCAGGAACACAGCTAGATTATACTCAGCTATCCCCAGGTTACTTCCTTTATTTTCTGTAGTGTACCTGAAGTGTAGGGTTGTCCTCCATTTCCACTGGGTCAACTGTGAATGTCAATCCCAGCAGCAACTCAGCATCAGTGTGGTTGGACACCTCTAGTGGGTCTGACCAGTCTTTGGTGCAGCAGGGCCCCACTGAGGCTTCTCACTCCCACAGCAAGTAAGAAACATCCTCCTCTGGCATCACTCCCTTGACTGAGCTTCAGGCACTGTCTTTTATACTTTTCCTTTCTCTCCCACAAATAGGCTTCCAGCTGGTGGGTTGTGATGCATTTGTTTCCCCCCACCAGGTTATGTCCATCAGTGCTTCAACACAGGTCTCTGAAGGAGGCTACGGGTTCCCATTACAACATTACATTAATACTATAACAACCTAATTTGTAATTTCATCAAAATAAGATATCAAGTTAGTTTAATAGGATGTATTTTCCATCAAACCATTACCTGTGATCACCATCAGGGTTATAGCTATGTGGGTCATCCCATTTAAACTAATTAAACATTATGAGAAACATTGTGCCAGTCTTTCTGAACTTTTCCAGTGTTCCAAGACTTATCAAAAACCAACAGTAATGGTCCAGAGAGTTCTTGCTTTTTAAAAACATCTAGCTCGAGGGGCTTCTGTTTCCAGCTGTATCTCAGGAGGATATTAGAGTGTTATCATATGATACAACTACATCATCTGTTCTTTTCCCAAATATAGAATAGAAGTATTATTGAACATGTCTGCCTTTTCTGCATTATTGATAATTCTATCACTTCCAACTAGTAATGGACCAATACAATTGTTATGATTCTCTTTGTTCCTAAGATAGTTTTAAAAATTCCTTCTAATTATTGTTAACTTTGCTGGCCATAAGTTTCTCCTTGTGTCAAGTTACTTCCATTAATCAATTTTCTTTCAGTTCCTAACCTCTGATGTACATTTGTTACACATTTTCTTATTTTGAAAGTGGTCTTCATGTCCCCTGAAAACAATGTCATTGTTTTAACCAGTACAGCCTTCTTCTTCAATTATGGGATTGTGGCTTTTTGTTCTTAATCAATTACCAATTAGTAGTCTTATTTTTGCTCATTAAATTCTTACTCCCAGCCGATTTAACTCATATTTTTTTCAGCTTTGTGAAATTGGCCCTTTTAAAGCACCAAGTGTATATTTATATATCACTGGTCTGGGTTTTAGTCTGTTTGCACATTATAAATGTGAGCAAGTCATAATTATTTGTACATAAATTACTATTTTTTTAGATCTTTGATTAGTTCCTATTTATCAGTTAAAATGTGGTACAATGTAGAATTCTCCCATGTAGAATACAACACTTTTTTAGTTAGGAAACTATCATCTATAATATTTAGAAGATATTGACTATTGGCAGCATGAGATGACCAGTATAATGCTCATGTTAAACCTCCCCCGATCACCCAACATTTTTTCCAACACATGCAACTGCTCAGATGTGTTTCAGAATCCAGGATTATCATCATTAGAAAATAAAGACCACACACACATTTTCCTTATATCTATGTAGCACATCAAATCAGTTTTAATCAAAAATCCTCAGGTCCCTTTCAGTAGCCGGTCTTGGGAGAGTGCTGAAAATTGAGTTAAGTCCCTGAGAGGCAACATGATGTGTAGGGTTTACAATGAAAGGAAGACTAGCCGTTCTGAATAAAATTATTTGCCTCAAGTGGCTGCACCACCTGACAGGTTACTTATCCATTCTTCTAGGTGGACAGGCAGGCAGGCAGAGAGTTCCTTCTTCCTACCAGTTAGCCCTCAACTGAGTCAGACTCCTTTCTTTTTTCCCCCTCCAGGACAGACACTGGTTACAGGTGTACTGGGTGGGGCAAGATGAACCCAAAAATTTCCTTTAACTCTCTCTGTACTGAACATTAGTTTCTCTGCTCCTTCACAATTCTACATGGGGAGGATTAGGCCTTAAAAAGTCAATGGGAACACTGTAATAAAGTACAGCGGGGACTAGACAGCTTTTATTCTTCTCAGGTGAAATTCAGCCCTTCATAAATGGTCTCCACAAGACTCATTCATTTATTTAGTCCCACTTAAACCTCAAAATAGGTTCTCAGTGTGCTGACTATCTCCCTGGAGTGAATCTCACACAGTGCACTTTGGTCAGTTCAAGAGTAAAAAGAAGCACTGCACAGAAAGTCAACTGAACTATCAGGAGCAGTAGTGAAATCTTGTTGCACTTGGTTATCCACTATGCACAAAGCTTCTATGAATACATATTCAGGTTGACTACAAGGCTACAGGTGCCCTTCTGAGAAGTCTAAGAAAATTAAATGCCTATTTCCCACTGAAGGTGATTAGGGGGCCAGAGAACATAGTTTATTTGGGCATTTTTTTTAAAATCCAACTTTACAAGAAGCAGGAAAGTGAACAGACTGACTAGGTGATTTAGAGTCTCCAGTAAAATCTAGGGGAGGCTGGGAATTTACCAAATGTATTAACATTAGGATTTAGCATGGAAAGATGATGTCCTGCCAAAAAAAATATTCCTTCTTAATGGAATCCTCTTTGAATACCCCCTTAATCTCAGGAAGCCCAGTGGAAGTGTTTATCATTCAACATTCATCATATGCAAGTGCTGTTGCCAGACCTGTCAATGCCACTTTGTTAAGAGCCAGATTTGATACCCCATCTGCCATCTCCATATCCTTCTGGATGTAAAACTCAGTAGTCAAAAATAAGAGGAGGATGCAACCTCTATTCAGTAAGAGTTATACAACTTCAGCTGGTGCTAATATCATGGCCCTACTGTATGTAGGATCTTCCCCATGGCCTGCTGTGTTACCAAAGTAAAAAATTTGTGATAGGGGCGTGCATGGCAGTTCTATGTGGGAAAAGTATCCCTATACCAAATTATCATCTGGCATTTACCTCAATCCCTCAAGATGGAGTCAGGATAAGGGATGAAATGGACACACAACACTCCATTGGACTTTTGGCTCCTCTGAATTTTACATTGCTGACAAAAAGGGGAACTAGGCATGACTGCTTTAAGCCAGTGTTAAAAACAGTTAGTATTGATTGTTTTCCTACAATAATTTTAATTGTTAGTCTCTAAAACAATAAAAGTAAAGTGATAGGTGCCTCCCCACCAAAGCAAAAACACAGTACTACTGTTGACAATATACACAATAGGTCAGACAAAGATAACAGTTACTGCCAAGTATTTTGGAAGGAAGTTTACAGATCTGTAAGTTGTTCTGCATGCGAAAGGCAATTTTACTATTTCATGTAATAAGGCTCATTGGTTATAAGCAGCTAGTAGGTAGAATTCATACTGTTGTACCCCAAGTACTCTTTTTTTTTTTTTTAATGCAAGCCAAAATTCCAGGGAGAAGGTGCTATGTGTGTGAAAATATCTGCTTTCTAAGATGAAAACAGGTGTTTTACTAGTTCATTTTTGGAAAAGAATCCGTTTTTTATCACTTATGTATATCACCTCATTACGCTATTTAATGAAACGTAACATACAGTGCAAAGAC
Source organism: Podocnemis expansa (assembly GCA_007922195.1). NCBI lineage: Eukaryota > Metazoa > Chordata > Testudines > Podocnemididae > Podocnemis > Podocnemis expansa. The sequence goes on along the minus strand of ML682013.1, from coordinate 1,014,932 downwards.
TCAGCTGGAATGTATGCTTGGGCATAGATACTGAACCACCTGAATTCTCTGCCCAAGTTATGTGCAGACTTCTAACTTTCAGGTTTTAGTATTTAAGTTATTATCTAGCACTATTCTTCTTGCCACATTTATTATATTATCTTTTTAAGTGCTACTGTTTGTTTCATCGATCAGGTTGATCTGCTTGAAACCAACACTGATTTAAAGATTTTAAGATATTTAAAAAGGCAAAGGAGAAAAAATACACTTGGAAGGACAGTGTGAATTACTGATATTTATTACATATTCATTCTTTAAAGTATATCGAGGATGTGCAGTGACAGTCTTCATGCTAATGGCACAGCCAATTTGTAGCAGTTAGACTTATTGATGTAGCCTGGCATGGATCAATATTACATGGCATACAGCTTTAAACAGCCAGGGAAGGAAAGGAAGAACATTTCCCATAACGCACTGGTGGGTGATAAGACAGCGTCAGGTGTACAGCAGCATTTAATCAACCAATCAGTGTCCAAGCTACTGCCAATTATTAGGATGGATTATCAATTATTTTCCTTGATGCTTTTAATCATTTTCAGGCCTTTGCAGGAACTTAACATAACTAGGCAAACAGGGAGAAGAAAGGGGTTAAAATGGAAGGTAGTTAACAATGAATATGTGAAGTGAGCCTGGCTCTATGCTTTCTCTATCTCTCTCTGAATATGCTTGCAAAAACGTTTGTGAAAAAAAAGGAAGTCTGAATACATTTAAAAACTGCAGCTGTTAGGAAATTACTGATAGACTTATAGATTAGAAACTGCTCGTTTAACAATTCCGTTTAAGTGATATATTTTGGTAACTCTTGTTTCTACCTAGCGATTGATTTGTTTGGTCAACTATGTATCAATCTCTTGATTGATGTATCTCTATAACTTTTGGAGTATAAGAGGGAGGTAGCAATGGAACAGATGGAAGGACCAGATATCTGAAAATCAGTCACTGATTCACCTGAAGATTTCCTCAGACTTCTGTGGCAGTTATTATTAAATTTGGAGGGTACTTTAACCACTTATTGTATTGTATGTGCTAAGATTAATGTGTGGAGACTGTCGTTCAAAGCAATTCCAGTGGGAACTGCAGGTGCCCATTAAATAAAGCTTTAAAATTAAAAGCATTTGGTTTTGACTTGTCTTTTGTCAACCATATAGTAGGGAGATATAGTGGATTTGCTTTGGTTTATTTCCTAATAACAGCTCATAGAGACTGAAAGTTACTGGGTCAAGAAACACTGCATAACACAGCAACATATGGAAAAATTCTATAGAATTTAATATTCATATACCTGCTATAAAATTGTATAGGATGACAGTACAGAATTATAAAAACATTTAAATTCTATTCTATTCTCTATTGGGTTTAGCGAAACTTCTGTAGAACATCATTGGTTTCCTCACTATTCAATAGGGAGTTCCCACAATGCGTCATGATTCTATTTCTAGTCTTTTGCCTAAAATTAAATGCATCTGACTGATTTTCTGTGTTAACTTTTTGCTGTTTTTGCATTTCTCAGTGACAGTGACTTTGATGTAGTGAAGCAAAACTAACAGAGGAGAAATGGTTCTATAGCACTGCTAGGGTATGTCTACACTTAGAAGTTATTTCAAAGTAAGGAGGCTTATTTTGAAATAACTTTTTTCCTGTCCGTCCATGCACTGCATTATTTCAGATTAAGTGTTTCTTTATTTAAAGTAATGAAACACTATTTTGAAATAATAAAGCCTGCTTTCATTTCAAAATAGTGGTTAAATTGAAATTATTATTTTGAAATAAGCCATTCTAAGACACAGAATAAGCTTATTTCAAAATAATGGCCCTATTCTTTTGCCTGCCTTCCCCTATTTTGAATTAGAGAGTCTAGTGAATACTCTCTACTTTGAAATAATAATTCCTACCTTATTTTGAATTAGAGAGTCTTCCCTGGACTCCTAATGCAAAATAATAAATTCAAAGTAGTGCTAATTTGAAATAATTACTTTGAGATAAAATTGAAGTAGTTATTTCAAAATAACTATTTTGAATTAATTTTGTAAATGTGGACAATAGCACTAGGCAAATGTGGTAGGCAGAGAGAGAATTTACTACAGTCTAGGACTTACGAAAATAGTGTAATTGGAAAAAATATCATGATAATCACTGCTTAATTTCATATGGCTCTTCAACTTACCTAAAGATGTTCTATAGTAGCTACCACATAGTATATAAGTGTTGCATAGGTAAGTGAGGTGGAATCTAAAATAGACTTGATAGAAAATACAAAAAACAGAATCCTCTAAGTTCTTAGAAGCTGATTTTGACATATAAATTTTCTGTTTAAAAAAAATATCACTGAAGTTATAGCGGAAAAGCTTTTCTAAAAAGAATGGTTTTATGCAGTGTGTTCTGAGCAGTTTAGCTTTGGGTTAATCTAATCCCGTTGGTAGTTCACTCTATAACCAGGCCCCCTTAAGTAGAAATGCTAAACCTGCATCCCATATGCTTTATTTTGGGTTTGGTAGCTTCATTCTCCAAGAAACATTTAAAATGAACCTTCTTTTGTTTACTAATGGGATGGCACGTGGGACAAAACAGTCATATATAGGAATGTGATTAGTCTCAGCAGCCAAGAATTTTCATTGGTAACAGAAATGGAAGCAAATAGGAATGTGCACAGCATATGATATATAAAAGCACTAGTACATTACACCGGAAGACAGCTGCACTGTGTGAAGTCAGAGCCTTTGCCTTGCTTCTATTTCTTCAGCTCCAGATTCTACATGCTATAGAAGGGGTGGCCAAACTTATGGAACTCAAGAGCCGCAGAAGTCGATTATTAAACCTTCGAGAGCCGCACTGAGACATATAACCACATATTTTTACCTACTCCAAAATTACTAAGCATTGTGCACTTTAAATTTATCGTAAAAATAGGGAAAATATTGATCCACTAATGTCAAATTCTAATAATTATTTAAGCTTACCATGCAACTAGGCCTATACAGTAAAAATTTAGCTGTTGCTAGATGTAGAACACTACAGGCTTGTGGCAAGTTTTTTTTTTTTTTTTTTTTTTTTTTAAATCTGGGCAGTAACTTGTCAATGCAGCAGGTAAAAGCTCTGAGATGCTGATCTCTAAGTATTGCAAAATGTTTTGAATTTCATTTTGGAATATGATGCTTCACAGCAGTAAGTTGTGCCCAAAAATTGAAAGTAATCTACCTTCAGTTTTAAACTTTTCTCCTTTGTAGTTTCATTTCTTAATATTCCACATCATGTTGAGGACTTGTAAAACATGGTTTTATTTTAACCATGAGTAACTTGCATTAGGGCCTATCAGAAAATCTAAACATGCTATGGCCTTCTCTGACCATGTCATGCTTCTCTCCCCCACCCTCCGTTGCCGCTTCCCTACTCTCTCTTACCACGCAGCCACTTCTCTGCTCTCCCCAACCATGCTGCACTTCTGCCTCCCACCCCATCCTGGCACCTACCATGCCCCCACTTCCCTGCCAATATTTCTGCCAGTAAACTTGTTCACTAAAATATGCATGGACAGTGAAGACAAAAGGTCTGAGGACTCAGACACAATTAATTTTAAAATGAGAGTAATAGTAAGGGAAAATACTGCTTTCATCTTAATCCTGTGAAGAGATGTACACAGGGACACCTTTTCAACTATTCAGAATCATAACAGATCAATGAGAATTTAGGGGGACATAAAGTGCAAGATCAGAGCCTGTTTCAGTAAGTGCTTTGGAGTCTATGCACAGAAGATACTATGGAAAAAAATCCCATTGAATTTATTCAGTTTGGGGTCAGGCCCTGTATAAATTCTAAATATCAATATTTGGTTTTTATAATACAAAGTAAAATCTTTACTGGTGAGAGATTTTTTTTCAGAAAGTTTACAACACAATTTTCTGTCCTCAGCCCTTCACAACAATTATTCTTGTCTGATGGGCTCAGATACCCATAGAGTCATTCATGAAGACTGCACTGAAATATAAATAGATTTTGACTATACAACAAAAAAGAATTAATACATGTTGAATGCTATTTAATCAGTAGAAGTATAGTGCTGCTATTGAACTTTGCAGTGACTGTAAATTATCTTGGTAATTGACTTAGTTATATTAATTAAAATTTTCTTATAAAATAAATGTGCTAGCAGTTCCTTCTGCAAACAGATGACATACTGATGTCTCAGGCACACTTGCTCAATGGACTTAAGGAATTTTTTTTTCTAAAGCCAGTTTTCTGTAGTGGTGGTCTATCCTAAGTCTAAGTCATTTTGCATACTGAAAATGAACCATGATCCATAATAAGTATTTGTAACATTCTTTAAATAGAGGGTTTTTTAAATAACCTTTTGAGAGTAGTCAATGGTCTTAGATGTAATACTTGTGTCAATTTTCAGTCATTTCTGATGATTCTTATTTAATTCTCAAAATAGACATACAAGAGAAATAATTTTGCATTATATTACAATATCTGGAAATGCCAGGTGATTTTTAAAAAAAGAAAATTAATTTACAGTTGCTTTTCAGATTTAAATTGCTAATTATCATCACTTATCTGTAGTTTATTGTAGAATTGCCAGCTCTCACCCTGCCTCTCTGCTGCCCCTGACCACTGCAAATTTCCTGCCCCTGTCTCCTGCCATGCCACCCTTCCCTGCTGCATTCTCCCAGGAGCTGCAGTTTTTCTTTAAAGACCCACATGCGGCTTGCGAGCCGCAGTTTGGCCACGCCTGTGCTATAGTAATCCACTCTAGAGGTGAATACTGTACAAGTTTTCATGGCCATGACTTCATTCAATAGGGATGCACACCAAGAAAGGGTAAGAAAAGTATCATGAGTATACTGTTCAGCAGGGCACACACGCACACGCACACGCACACACCACTTGCTGAGCACTTCCATCTTCCTAGTCACTCCACTGATGATTTGTTAACAATTGTCCTCAAGAGAAATCAATGGGACATCAAGATTTCAAAGAGAAACAGCCGAAATTTAATTAATATGCAGGTTAGATTGTGTGAAAGCTGGGCTGAATTGTGACTGTGGCTTCTTTTCTCATTATAACAGGCAATTTGACTTCACCCTGTTTGACTTCACTGCTGTTTCCCAGAGTTTGAATCATTACAAATGCTCTGATTTGCTGTTGCAGTATGACCTGATCTCATGTCTTACACTCCCCTGCCTTTATTTTCATCCCATTCTGTAAGTTCCCCCTCTTCAAAGTGTCTGGTTCAGTGGGATTGTCTCCCATGAAAGATCATGTATAAATAAATCTGCTAGTCTTTAAGTGCCATAGGACTCTTGTTTTGTTTTGTTTTGTTTTGTTTTCTTTCCAAGTGGCTTTAAGAAGATTTTTAAGAGAAGGGACAGGACAGAACCTGTGGTGATCCACCAAGAGAACATTTCAGAATTTGAAGAGCAATTATCCATTCACCACCATTCTCTGGGTTCTTCTGGAATGGCATAACTGAAAGCATTGTACTGGTGTGCACTTATTCCATTCTAGATCATGTAAATGGGTTAGCAATACCTTATGGCAGATTGTTCTGCAAGCTGCAAATTGAATAGTATGAGGATTGAAACATCGCTTCTGCCAATTGCCACAAGGAGATCATCCTCTAATGCTACTAGTTAGTTTCTGCGCAATGACCTGTGATGATGCCCAGTCACTAGCCATTCAAAATACTAGAAGATGGCATGTACTGTTGAGTCCTGGCCATAATTACTTTCTCAAATAATTTGCCTGGGAACAAGAATGTTGTGATGGTATGCATTTGGAAGAGATTCTCTGTGTTAAGTATTGACTTTCAGGATTGGTCAAACTACTACACTTATCAATGGGGTGGCAGGTTTGTTTTTCCGAAGGAAATATTTTTCAAGTGGATCTCTCCTCCACATTTGTTTAAAAGGTAGGCAGGAAGGTAGACACATGCACACACACACCACCCAAAATGCCTTCCGACATGATACTTATGTTTAGCTCTTCATGTCCAAAAACATTAATCCATTCACAAACTCAAAATCAAAGTAGCTTTTCAGCTCCTCTCAACTTCAGTATATAACAAAATGCTTACTTCTTCCTCTATGCTGCATGAAATAGCATTATTTACATGCATATGCTTGTGAAGTGCATTACTTTTTTCATTTAACTACATAGGTTCCCATTTTAGATGGAACCAAAGGATCAAGGGTCCTTTATATTTAAGTTATTCTTTTTGTTTGAACACATGGATATTATTGGATTGGAAGACAGATTAGGCTATTGCTAGAGAGATTTCATTACATCTATTAAGAGGTTTGTGGGCTGAGGGGAGAGATGGAGTGGAGGAAATTATGCCAGGTAAAATGTGCTCGAATTCGCACCCTAGTCCCTGCCCTCCTCAATAAAAGCTCTTGTAGCTCAAAATTATAGCAAAGGCTCATCTTGTCATCATTATAAAATATACTTACTACCATAAAAATTAGCTGATTGAATAGGTAATTGTGAAAAACAACTGTTTAGTTTAGTATGAAATTCAAAAAATAGGATAATATTTCCATAAACTATACCCTGTTCATAAGATAACCTTCAGAATAGAAACACTGAAAATGTTGCGGAAAGTTACTGAAATGACTAGGGTAGTTCTGTGTTACATAGCTCTGGATCATGGAAAGTTGAAAGACTTAAGTTATAATATATGTGGTGTGGTATGTTATTTTGGATTATTAGCTCTGCATGACACTGCTAAAGAGAAATGGTAACAAGTTAGGTGCTAATATAGCAGGAAATAGTGTATCTGTAATTCCCTCTTCAACATCTGTTGCATAAAATGTAATTTCCTTTTCTATGCAAACTGTACTCCCTTACAGGCAATATTTAAATCCTTTTTTTGGATGCACCTGCCCCACTTTGTTTAATTTGAATATGGCCCAGAATGGTCCACATTTTAATTTCATGTAATTTGAGAAAGCTGCAGTGAATATTCTGCTTGTTTAAATTACACTAAGAACAGAGTGGCACGAGTGACTAAAGATAGGAAAGGAAGAATTTAAAGAGGTTTGGGTTGTGCTTTTTTTTTTTAATAAATTAAAGAAAGAATAGTTCTCAGATCACCAGGAAGAATATTAAGGAAAGCAGTTAATATGTAGTTAAATGAATCTTAATTTACATGAACATATGTTGTTTTACCTAATTTTGATAATCTTAAAAGTAAAAATGTCTATATTCTTTCAGTTGGGTTTAACACACCATCTGGTTTAATTATTCCCTAGGTAGTATGCTATAAAGTTAATAGTAACAGTATCGCTAAGTCAATCAGTAAGAACATTTCTATTGTGATTTTTCACTGAGGATATTTCTTTTAAACCCATTAACTATGGGGTCAATGAAATAAGCTTCTTCATCAGTGTTATACTACTGCTGCTGCTTAAGCAGATGTTAGTTTGGAATTGTCACCTATATACTGAATAAAATTTCTGACTATTCATGAACTGAATTTAGCACTTTCATGTACAGCAACATGCTAAATTACAGAGATGCAGTGAACCTACAGAAATACTAAACAAGCACTTAAACAGTAAAATAGCTTCTAAATAAGTTTGAATCTATTGAGGAGATAAACTAGTAACAAAAACCCATTTAAAATTTTATTGGAAAGTCTTTTAAAGAGAAAATGTATTGCAAGATTTTGAACACATGTTGCTTAAGGAATTAAAGAATCTGAGAAGCAACCAGCAAAAGACACAAAAACTAACAGCATTTTAGAAGTACATTAGAATCAGGAAGCCTACCAAACAATTAGAGGGACCACTGGATGATCAAGGCACTGAAAGAGCACTCAAGGATGACAGGTCATTGTAGAGAAGTTAAATGAATTCTTTGCATCAGTCTTGAAGAGCAAGTGAAGGTTCTAACACATAAGCCATTTTTTAGATGACAAGGCTGAGAAACTGACCCAGATTGAGGTGTCAAGATAGAAGGTTTTGGAACAAACTGGTAAATTAAAAGTAATATGTCACCAGGGCCAAACGTTATTAACACAAGAGTTCTGATGGAATTCATATGAATTGCAGAACTGCTAAAGGTGGCATGTAGCCTATCACTTAAATCATAGTCTGTACCACATACCTTTATGATAGCTAATGTAATGCTGATTGTTACAGTTTCCAGACGCAATCGTGGCAATTAAAGGTTGGTAAGTTTAACTTCCATATTAGGAAAATTGGTTTCAAGTTTAGTAAAGAAAAAAAAAATATCAGAGAGGATAATTCGTCCAGGGAGGTTGAAGTCTCAGGCTATGTTCATGCGTAAATGCTTATTTCAAAATAAGTGAATTTGAAATAAGTTATTTCAAAATAAAATCATTATTCTGAATTCACTTAAACTGAAATAATCAAAACCCACTAAACCGAAATAGAAAGCCCGAACACAGGACTTGCTATTTCAATTCAGCAGAGGGGCACCATGAGAGGTGTGACAACATGGCTCCCTGACAGGGCCACGTTGCCACCCAATCCCCTGCCTGGCTTTCACCTGGAGAGCCAGGAAGGGGAAAATGGCCCCCAGGGCTGGGATTCCCATGCCCTGCCTTCCTCGCTGCTGGTGGAGCAGCTGGGGAGGGACTGTGGGCTCCCCCTGCCCCTGGCGGGGGTACCGGAGCTGCCTTGTGGGTCTTGCCCGCTGCCAGCCCCGCGGGGGCTCACAGAGCTGGCTCCCCAGGCTTCTGGGGGCAAGTGTGGAGCTGGCTGCTCCGCAGCCTGCAGCCCTGGCAGTGGATGCAGGAGCCAGCTCTCCGTGCTGCCGGGGCTTTGCACACGGGGTTATTTTGAAACCACAGTTTTGAAATAGCCCTCATTTCGGTACCAAAGGAGGTTTTATTGTATCAAAATGATTTTTCTTATTTCAAAATAAGGAAAACGTCATCTGGACATAACTATTTTTAAATTGAAACAACCATTGTTGTTTCAGTTTAAAAGCCTTGTGTAGGCATAGACTCAGAGAACTGAACATAGGTAACAACCTGCACAGGCTAAAATTATAACTTGCAGAAGTTAAGTTTTAGTTTGAGTATATTAGGAGCTTCATGAAGTTTGTACATCATGTTCCATTTCAGAATAGTATACAATTCTGAGTGAAGCTAGAAAACACAATCAAAGTTACAAGTTGCAGATGGGTAGCCGTGTTAGTCTGTAAACAGAAAAACCAACAAGAGTCCTGTGCCAACTTAAAGACAAACAAATTGCTTTGGGCATAAGCTTTTCTGTGCTTCAAGCTACTTTCAGATACATCATCAGATGGAACCCACGAAAGCTTAAGCCCAAAGAAATTTGTTAGTCTTTAAGGTGCTATAGGACTCTCATTGTTTGTGCTATAAAAGATACATTATAGATATGTGGGTACTCAGTATTCAAATTGTCATAAAGCGTACACACACACATGCAAGAATTGAGTTTGGCTAGCTTTATGCAGTATCTTTCACATTCTCGGTTTCACCAAAGCACTTCAGAAAACAGAAAGAGGTGGATGATGGTACCAGACTTGGAAGGGGACTAGAACTTTCCTCATGTGTAAAGATTCCATAAACCTGTCTTAACTGAACAGTTAAGGATTCCAAGTCCCATCAATCTAAGAGACCTTTGCAGTGAAGTATAATTATGAACTCTCTACAGCTGTTCTATATTAAACCTGCAGCCATTGTGGCCTCTGCCAGCCCCAAGAATCATGGCAGAACAGACTTTATTTAGCCACCTCTGCCTATTCCCACCTGTAGGTAACCCAATAGAGCACTGGCAGAGCTGAAGAGTTGAGCTTATGTTTTGTAGACCAGGTACTATGCACTCAGGGGGTATGTCTACACAATGAGCTTGAGTCGACCTAAGGAGGCCTAAGCCAACTTAAGCAAAGCCCTGGATACATTTGGCATTTATGAAGTTGACTTAAGGGCTTCCTTAAGTTGACTTAATAACTCTCACTCTTGAAGTCCACTTAGGCATTAAGTCGACTTTATTAAGTAGACTTAATGCAATGTGGCCATCTAAGTTGACTTAAGAAGCCCTATGTTATAACATGTGCCTGCTTAAGTTGACTTAGTACAGTCGACTTAAGCAAACACATTTTTTATTAGGACACTTTCTTAAGGTGACTTAACCAACTTTGTTAAGTCAACTTAAGAGAAATGTGGACTCACTAAGTCGATTTCATAAAGTAGACTTTAAATACACTTTATTAAGGACACTTAATAAAGCCCTCTAGTGTAGACATAGCCAACAAGAGCTCTCATATTCACGCAACTTTGGGCATTGAAATATGTTTTATTAAGATAAAATAAATGATGAATAGAGGATGAATAAATCTTTCTTTAGACAATTCTGAAGTGGAGGGCATAAAAATTCAGTTAGACAACAACCACAAATGAACAAAAGGGACCTCAGTTTCAAGTCTCAGCCAAAATGACTATAGCTCCAAGCGTGACGCACATCCTCAGACAAGAATTGCAATGGCAACATTTGATAGAGTCAGAGCCTCCAGTATAATAAGGTTCAGCAAGGTACAGAACTGTTTGGCGGAAGGGGGGATATGAAAATGGCTTTAAGATATGTGTTCACTCCATCTATCCCAAAGGGTGCTCTAACCTATGGCCACCTGCCCACAACTGCTCCACCAGCCAGCAATTATGAGGATACAGTGACACTCCAAAATGCATCCCCACAGCCCCATGCATGACACCTGCACAAGGAGCCTAGAATAACAGATTAGAAGCTACTATGGTCTCAATGGAATGATCAGAGGATGAACAAGAGGAAATCTTCATGAGGCGGGATCTGATGGCATAAAAACCCATTAGACTGGTATCCTGCCTTCTGAGAGTGGCCAATGAGTGGTACTTCAGAGGGAATGCACAAAACAGGCAGATATCAAGTGATCCATCTCTTCTTGTCCATTCTCAGCTTCTGGCAAACCAAGGCTAGGTGTGCTCAGGACATGAATTTACCTAGGTCTTTTATGAAACCTTTACAGCTACTGTGAGATCCTCATAGTATGTCTATACTGTAATTAAAACCTGGCAGTTGACCCATGCCAGGTGACTCAGACTCACAGAGCCTGGGGTACAGCGCTGTTTAATTGCAGTGTAGACATTTGGGTTTAACTGGAGTCCAGACCCTTGTATTCTGCAATGTGAGACACATAACCTTAGTGCCTATCCTTAAAGACAAGAAATTGCTAACAGCAGAGCCATACAAATGAAATGGTTTGTTGAAAAGATAGTGTATGTAATTGTTTCAAAGTGGATAGTGGTGTTAGTCTATTTCAGCAAACAAACAAGGAGTCCTGTAGCACTTTTAAAGATTAACAAATTTATTTATCACATCAGCTTTTGTAGGAGAAAATCCCATTTCATGAGATGCTTGAAGATGGTCATAGGTATCTGGTGATAACATCAGTGCACATTTTGTCCAGTTCTATAACAGCAGCGTCACCTCATTATACTTTATCTCATTCCTTTATCATATGAGTCAGTGTACGACAGCACTGGCACAGTACAAGCATATTTAAACACACACCAGAACATCCTTTCTGTTGGAATATCTACTGTTTGACATTCATCATCAGTTTGAATAGCTCATTCTGAAACAAGATGTACAAGACTCATGTTGTATCAAACAATACTGTAGTCATGTGTTTTGCTAAATGAACATAAACTAATTGCACACACACACTAATTGTAGCAATTATTTTGAATTCATATTTTAAAAGTAAATCATTGATGTTTTTTATTAGGAAAGAGCTGCACTCTTACATGTACTATACTGAAAGAAAGAGAAAGAATAGCTATTTTTCACTACTTTTAGTAAAATGTGGTTTTGACTATGGATACAATTGCTACTTTTAATCAGTTGTTGAAAAATCTGTAGTAAACTATTGATATTATTTAAAATCTTTTAAACCTAAATATAATGTATTAAGTCAATTTGGAAATGAGTAAAATATTCTAATATAAAAATTATCAGGTGTACAGCTCACGGATATCCACCATCAAGAAATGTATAATTTAATCTCAGAATTTGCTCTTTGGACTTCAAACTAGAGCAGCTACCTAAACTTACAAGTAGAGGTTAGAGAGAAATGGAACCTCAAAGTGAAAGAGGAAACCAGGCAGTTCTCTACTTGAAGATCTATTGACAGAACCATGGGAACACTTTCAGAATACAATACCTGCTAAGCTTTTCTGTCCTTCTGTAGGTAGATCTGCAGTACATGATTAAAAAACAGCAGGTACATTAAGTATAGTAGAGGCATTTCTCCCCATACAGTCATATAAAATAAAATAGTATCACTTTCCGCATTTTTTTCAATATGATACTTACAAAAACAGCACATGGAAATAGCATTACTCTAGCCATTACTGTGAAGAATTTGACCCAAACTTCTAAAATATTTTCAGACAATCTTGTTTTAAAAAAAAATGTTATGTGAACAATCTAATGCACATATACTGAGTTATTTATCTACAGAGATGCACATTCATATTTGGTTTAGCTCATAACAGAACAATTTTAAAACTAGTTCTTAGCATCTACAACCCTAGGCTTTCATCCAGTTTGGCACACTAAAAGCCTCATCCAATTTCTTTAACTTTAATGGAAGTCATCTGGCCCTTAGAACTGATGGGAGAAGATGCTCTGTAATGAAACATCAAAAGTGTTGCAGGTTAGTAGAGGATGCATTTTCTGGGTTTGGGTTTTACTGCAAACATTGGCATAATGATACTGAGCTCATTCTCAGCAAATGTTTCAGTATTGACACTGGATGATAGAAGACTCATAACAACTCTTTTCTTTCCATTTGTTTTCCTTGCCTCCTGTCACCCAACGTTCAGTGGATGGGTTCTTGTGACTATCAGAATATTACAACACAAATGTCTTCATAAAATAATATTTTAAAGCAAAATTACTTCACATTATCATTATTTTAAGACTTAAGGACATTAGAATCTGCAAAAATTCTAATTCATTATGTTGGTAAACCTGAAATGACCAATATACATTAAATAGTTTCTCTCTTTCCCCTTTTATCCTTTAACTCATCACTAACTGTGGACTTGCACACCATTTGGCTCTAGTTAGTACCACAGTTCTCATGTAAGACAGAAAGTATACATCTGAACAGAAATTTATGATCTATTTTCTTTATAGAAAACTAACTCACTCAACATATAAGCTTTATATGTATAGAAACTTGTGTTAAAGAAAAGGCCTAAAATAAAACAAAGCCATGTACATATTTGGTGTTTTCAGCATCATCCCTTTAAAAGAAATTCCAGTAACAAAAATATTCAGTGCACTTGTTTGCACAGCTACAAGACCCTTTCATTTTCAGTTTTTTTCCAGTTTTTAACTAAAGGCCCCCATTTTCTTTTTAAAAAAATATATATATACATACTTGTTTGTTTGTTTTTTTTTTAACTGATTGTCACCTGAATTTTGGATCGCTCAAGAAAACAAAAATACTAGCTAAGGTCAGAAAATCCATTACTGTAAATTAGGTAGATGTGTCTACATTAATAATAAATTAGTCTAAGTGTAAATGCAATCCTATCTGTTAAATTGAGGCAATGTAGTGTTCGTAATAAACAACAAAACATTCCCAGGAAATTTTAATCAAAGTAAAAACCAAAAAATGAAGGGCCTTGGTTGCCTGTCATAGATAGAGTTGAGAGCCCTCTCTTGGTTGCTCACCTGACTGTTGTAAGGGGATCAAACAACTGGATCCCATGTATGCTACACCTCTGGAGCTTGAACCAAGGCCAGGCACTGCCCATCTTGGAATCTCTAAGCACATTCTTAAAGTACAAATGGTCTGCATAGCATCCCCTAGTGACAGCTGTGATGACACAGTCCATGGCCTAACCATCGAACCAGTGCTGATTTTCCTTAGCTCAAACACACTCTTTTCCAAAACTCCAGCTGTGTGGGTGCTCGGGGTCCATAACTTTAAACCCTAAAGGAATGCAGTATATGTAATGTAAACCAGGCAGACTTTCCACAGGATTCTTCATCATCCCTGCTTTTTACTTGATTGCATGAGAAACACAAAAAAAAAAAAAAAGAAAAGAAAAGAAAACTTACATGTGAGTCCCGAGGTGCTATCGAGGGTCATCATGCTACAGGTAATGGGAAAAGGCTTCAGTAGCTCCTTTTGGTGAGGAAAGACTCCAGCAGTGGGGAGTCATCCAGATGCTAAATTCATAAAAATAGTAGATGAAGGAAGTACTACTTGGGCATGTAGAGAGCCATATAAGGTACATGCTGTGAGAGTGCAGCTGTGTTTGTACTCTACTCACCTAAGCACCGTGTCATTGTCAAAACTGCTATTTATATCTGTGCTAGGGAGAAGCATGTAGTGTATGTGCTCCACATTCTTCCCTATGGAGTGTGCTGTATAGACAGGAGCGCTGCTGGCCACAGAAAGGGGCTCAGTGCACTGGGACTTGGGGCTCGTGCACCGCCACTGCAGCCACCACCATGGGTGGCCTGGTGGTGGACCCAGGGCTGAGGCGATGGTACTCGGGGCTTGAACCTCATAAGCCCGGTGAAAGCGATGCCCTGTGTATAGATGTCTCTCTAGTTTATGCATCTCAACAACAACACTACCTGCTGATTTTCTACTTTCACACTTCCCCAGTCCCTGGCAGGGAAGCTGGGAAGAACTGGTTTTCCTTCAGCTGTAGCTAACCCATTCTCTAAAGCACTTCACTCTGAATAGGTGGTTGTTAAGTTCTAAATTATCCACCTTCATACATGTTCTGGGAGGAAGATTCTTAAAACCCTGTCACCTTATGTTGGGTACACACATACACGGGCATTCCATGATACCATAATTCTCATAAGAACACTTCACAGTACCAACCAGAATTCATAGATTACACAGACAGATTGCCAGAGCTGTCACAATAGCTAACTGGTTAGACGATTAAATGAAGGGCACTGAAATTGCCAGACAAACCAAAGCACTTTTTAAAAGCAAGATCCTGGAATTGCCAACATAAATATCATTGCTTGCAAATAGGGTTTGTTCTTAGTTCAGCAATGAAGAACATTTAACAGGAATATTTAAACAAATGCCTCTATGAGATATTATTATGCGATGCACTTTTTTTTAAAGGGAAATTCTAAGCTGTACATCAGATCTGGTTTTCAACCATTATGGAATGGATGGAACAGAAACTTCTGCCATTTAGGCAGAACAGGTGAGCAAGTCTGAATACAAACTGACTAGAAAATAAAAAGAGGTCAAGATGAATCCCAGAATACTCACAATCTCTGACCAGCTCTTAGGTAATATTAGGATATGTACTTGCCTAGGACAGGTATTTTGCCCAAAGAAAGTTAACATTTGTAGTAGTCAAAAGGACAAAAAAAAAAAAAAAATCTTACCAATACCTTCAATGTGATATTTTGGCAGAGTTTGCAAAAAATTCATGTTCTGATGCTGTTTTTACCTTTGTTATCTTTGCAGCCACAGACACACGAATCTCAAAATGTGGCTTCACCATTAATCATTGTAAATCAGAGTTCGGAAACAAAACTGAATGTATTCTCTCATCATCATTAAGCATCTTTTATTATCTGTAATTGAGTTCAAGGGAGTCTATTCAATTGTTTACAGACAATACATCACGCTTCATCTTGGGACTCTAAAATCTTTCAAAGACCTTGTTTTTCATAGGAAATCAGTATTATGCCCATTTTCAAGCAATCAAAAGTAAATAAAATGGTATAATACAGACATAATGACATTTTCCCTACTATCGTCCTCAAATACAAAATAGTACAGCTGTTAGGAATCAAAAGTTTCTAAAATCTTTAACCATTTTTTATTACCCAGCATAAGTCAGTTTTGGCTGTAGGCTGTATTTGGAGAACAACAAGTGGGAGATCTCACTTTCACCCACACACTGACTCTTGAGTATCAGATTCCTCTGGGAAAAAAGAAACTAGAGGAGATAAGAATGGCCACAGAACATACAAATCTCAAAACAAGTCCTAAATTCCTTTTTCAGCTTTCTCAAACTGATTTCTCTCCAAACACATTCCAAAACCCTATAAACTGAAATTTTTCTACAGCCTGGGACAGAGAAGAGAACATTGAATGTTATCTCACTTCTAAATATTAAGGAGATATGCAGATCCAGCAGTGAGGGGGATCACAGAAGAGAAAATGCTACCTTTTAAAAGAGATAATCACTCCCCTGAACTCCCTCCCAAACGTACGCACCCACACATGCGAGTGTGCACACACGCAAACAGTAGCATTTTAAAAATCCAGAACATCAGTTTCCATGGAAGCAAATGTGAATCTGAAGAAGCAGAGCTGATGACCCCACTTTCTCATGTGGATTTGCTTACATGTAAAGGAAAACACAGCATTTCCATATAAAGGAAATTAATAACCAGTATGTGGTCATTCACTGACACACTCAAGTCCATATGCCAGCTGATTTGATTTAGATTCTTCTGACAATCATAAATGTGAAGATTTCATGTCAATACATAGGACTTTCTCCTGTGGAAATTTGTCAAACAGATAGGTACACATTTAAAGAAATATTTGCCACCTTTGTAAAGTTAAAGGACGGTCAAGTTTTGTAAATCCAAAATTTAACCCACCTTCCTATCCCCTGTACCATTTCAACTGACATGCAAAAATTCATACCGCTTATATATGGACACTTTCTAAAATGTAAGTATTTCCATGCTTCCCACTGCCACCTACAAAGCCAAAAACTAGGCAGCATCCCAATTGTTAAGAGCAAAACAAACCTGAGTTTGAGAAAGGAAACAATTTTCTTGTAATCATTTTATTTCAGGGTGTAATCCTACATTCAGAGAATAAAGTTGTCGCATATTTCCAGCCATGTGTATTGTCCCTGGTGGAAATACCACAGGCATTATCTCTGCCTTGCCCCTGAAGTTAGAAAG
The DNA here is from genome assembly GCA_007922195.1 of Podocnemis expansa. Classification (NCBI taxonomy): domain Eukaryota; kingdom Metazoa; phylum Chordata; order Testudines; family Podocnemididae; genus Podocnemis; species Podocnemis expansa. The sequence goes on along the minus strand of ML682013.1, from coordinate 997,938 downwards.
AGGGAGAGAGAATGGCACTCGGAGGGAATGTTGGATTGAGAATGTGAAGAGGAGATAAGAATAGAGCTAAAAAAGAAAGCATCAGAGAAGGAAGAAAAAGTTAGAAAACAGGACATGAATATAAAAAAGGACAGAAAGTGTATTTCAGCAACATCACCTCTTGTTAACAGAGCAATGATAAACTTGCCAATTTAAAGCAATAGTTTACTCAAAATAGCTCTGCTTCAAGAGTCCACTCAGAGTCCTATCTGCTTCTTTAATATATTTTTACTGATTTTAACTCCTGTTAGCTATCGTAAAGGAAGCTTTTCTCTTTCTACTGACACTGGAATGATTTCCGAATGCTGCATTTTCACAGGCACAACAGGGTGAAATCTGGTCTGCAAAATCCTTTATTCCTAATGCACATGAAGGATGACAGCTCAGTCTAATTCTCTGTTCTCAGTTTGACACTGGGAAGTGGGTGATAGAGGGGAAGTCCCCTATCTATCTATCTATCTATATACACACCAAGCACATTTGACCTAGAGATAAATCACTGGCAAACAATAAACATGTTCCATTGTTTCTGCTTGCCAGATACACTAGGGCTATGTTCACACACAGGGGGTTATTTCGATACAAGTTGTTTTGATACAAGTTGTATCGAAATAACGCCTTATTTCAAAATAAGTTAATTCGAATTAACAGTTTGTTAATTCGAATTAGGGAAAAAAGCAGGAATCGAAATAGCATGTTCAGACAACAGTTATTTGGAAACGAGTCACCGTTGTTTTGAAACAACATGTTCAGAAGGCATTATTTCAAAATAATTGTTTTGAAACAACATTGTTTCGTCCACACGTGGGGTTTAAGTTGTTTCAAAACAACGCCGTTGTTTCGAAACAATGGAACACGTTGTTTCAAAACAACGGTGTGTAGTGTGAACATGGCCTTTCTTATTTCAAAACAACCTCTGTTGTTTTGAAATAACACTGCTGTGTGAACACGCCCTAAGAGACAGCATAGTAGTAGAAACAGAGCAGATTCAAATCACTTGACCTTTGTTAAGAAAACACAAAAAAAATGTAAAATTTGACCCATTTTATTTATTGGGAGTATGTTTCAGTTGCATACACTTTTAGAAGCAGCATTAGGTAACAAAAATACTTCAATTATTTTAAGAAGTTGAATACCTTTCACTGCTTTTACGCTGAGTGCCATTTTAAAGAACTGATGTACAAAACATTTTGTTCTGACTTGCGATTCTGTTTTTCTTTAGCCTGTCTTGCTGTTTTTGTCAGACAGGAAATTCTCATGGATAAAGCCCAAGAATGACAGACTGATAACTCTATCATTATACACCAAGACTAAACTATATTACTTTTGCTCTGTTTAATGCAAGTTTCAATCTAAAGCATTTTTTTTTTTTTTGTAAAGACAACCTTTTATGAAAAGATGCATCAAATGATGGTTCTTAATTTTGCATACATTTAATATAGGTTAAGCCCCTTTTCTTAAATGTCATCAAAGTCTACACTTAACACTTTGTTACATATATTCCTGTCACATGTTGTGAAAAAGTATGATCTACTGAAAATGAAAAGTCATATTGTAATAGTTACTTTTGAAATGTCACTGACTCAGTGTTTCCAAGCCAATGCCTTTTCTCTCACAATACTTGAAAAGTATTACTGTAATTATAAAAACAGCATTAGCCTGAACTGCTCACTTGTAGTTCACAATACTTGATAGCAACTTAACAGCTCACAAGAGCACTTTATACTTGTCTAAGAAAGAACAGGAAGGGAAGCCCATATAACATTATACACTTTCAAAAAGTATATTCAGTAAGCAGTTCTAAAAATAAACTTAAAAAAATAATAAAATTACAGTATGACATTTAGACTAGATTAACTGGGTTCTGATATATAGGCAGCAAAACCAAATATGAATAGCAGTTGGGAGTGAAACATCACTGTGTAAGCAAATCAGTAATAGGGAGAGCTACACAGGGAAAGATGAAAAGATCTAGGAATACTTTGGACGTATTCTATCAGGTTTGTAGAACCAAAGCTTTGGAGAATGTACAGATTGTAGTGGTAGGAGGGGAACATTGTAGCTTTAGATAGAGAGCAGCAGCACGTATACCAAATTTCCTGGGAGAAATTTATACTCCTGAACATCTGAAAAAGTCAGGTGTTTCCAACTCCTTTTTCTCCACAAATTCTATATCTAGCAGCACAATTTCATCTTGTCACACTCCAAGTTACCAACTCATTACATAAAATTAACTTAACTGCAGTGAAGACTGAATACAGAACAAGACTCCATGCTAGAAGTGTGAGATTCTGTGGCACTACATAATTTTATTGTTTTCCCCAAAAGAGACCTCATAAGTGTAAGGAAAGAGAAGGATTTAACAGATAAGTATGAGGACCATTGTTCTAAAATAAATCTTGTGTCCCCTATTTTGGAAAAAGTATCATCTATGGAGTGATAAGGCCTTGTGAAAATGTTGGTGAGAGAAATGGAGACGTGAAATTAAGAAACAAAAGTTGTGCAAGAAGCTTCGGACTGAAAAGACAATTACAAAATGTTGCTGTCAATTGATCATAATTTATGCTAACATCCTTCTGTCTGTCTGTATTTGCTGCAATGGCATGACATATGTATTGACAAATTTGCCAAAACATATCCCACTGTTGCTCAATAACACTGGCCACAAAAGTGCCTGTTTTGGATCTTGATCTACTGCATTATTTGTAACCCTAAACCTTCTTCTATATTGATTACCCACTCAATAAATGGTTCAGAAGGTGGGTGTTAATCATTTTATATCCCCAGATGGTGATCAGATACATAAGAACATGTAAAGGTTAACTGAAAGTCTTGAAAAAAAAATACAAAACTATTTAAGATGCTGTCATGGAGAAACGTGAATGTATTTTTACAAGTTATGTGCAAGTCATTTCATCTTACCTGCTAGGCCAGGACACAAGGACCATGTATATGAGTTTGGTGTTCTTTCTGCTAGGAGTTGACAGTAAACAACAAAATAAGTATAAGTGTTACTGATCATCTTTAGATGTTTGAGCTGAAAAATCAACTCACAAAACAAATAAATAAATAAATAAATGACAGACAAAACATCTACTTTTATGGAGAAAGCTTTAGACAGGTGACAGAAAAATTCATAGAATCATAGAATCATAGGGTTGGAAGGGACCTCATGAGGTCATCTAGTCCACCCCCTGCCAGAAAAGCAGAATCCCCTCCCACTAAATTATCCCAGCCAGGGTTTTGTCCAGCTGGGCCTTAAACATCTCCAAAGATGAAGATTCCACCACCTCCCTAGGTAGCCCATTCCAATATTTCACCACTCGCCTAGTAAGAAAGTTTTTCCTAATATCCAGCCTCGACCTCACCAGTTGCAACTTGAAACCATTGCTCCTTGTTCTGTCCTCTGTCACTACTGAGAACAGCCAATCTCCATCCTCCTTGGAGCATCCCTTCAGATAGTTGAAGGCTGCTGTCAAATCCCCCCTCAGTCTTCTCTTCTGCAGCCTAAATAAGCCTAGTTCCTTCAGTTTTTCTTCATAGCTGTTGTGCTCCAGCCCCTTGATCATTTTTGTTGCCCTCCACTGGACTCTTTCTAATTTGTCCACATCCTTTTTATAGTGGGGAGCCCAAAACTGGACAAAGTATTCCAGATGCGGCCTCACAAGTGCCGAAGAGAGGGGAATGATCACATCCTTCGATCTGCTGGCAACACTTCTTCTGATGCAGCCTAGTATGCCACTGGCCTTTTTGGCAGCAAGAGCACACTGCTGACTCATATCCAGCTTCCCATCCACCATGAACCCTAGGTCCTTTTCTACACTGCTGCTACTTAGCTGATTTCTCCCTCGCCTGTAGCAGGGCATGGGGGTTTTTTGTCTCAAGTGCAGGACTTTGCACTTGTCCTTGTTGAACCTCATCAGATTTCTATTGGCCCACTAGAGCCCTGAGTGGATACAAATAAGTGGATCCATATCCGACCTGAATCCACAAGAAATGGTCTGCAGATATCCATGTTGCATCTGCGGATGCGGATATAATGCAGATATCCGTGGATATCCACATATTTGCAGGGCTCTAGCTTTGTGCAGATAAAAATATGTGGATCCATATCCAATCTGCATCCGCAAGAAATGGTCCGTGGATATCCGTGTTGTATCCACAGATGTGCATATAAGGCAGATATCTGCATATATCTGTGGATTTGTAGGGCTCTATGGCTAATTTGTCAAGGCCAAGGTGCCCGGGGATTCCAGAGGCGGGGCTTCCACCAGCCCCCACCACGGGTGGAAAAGTGGGGCAGCCCCGCACCCCCACCGCGGGGCTTCCCCTGGCCCCTGCAGCAGGGGGAAAAGTGAGGCGGCCGGCTCCCCACCTGCGGGCTTTGGGCAGCCACAGCAGCAGAGAGAGCCAGGGACTCCCGGACCCCACTGCGGGGAGAGCTGGGCGCCCCACTGGGCTTGGGGGCAGCCCCCCATAGCCTGGTGTCGGGGCACCCCTCAGCACCCTGGCCAGGGTGCTGAGGACATGTCCCTTCCTCCCAGGGTGCTAAGCACCCTGGGAGGAAGGTCAAAAGTTATTTCGAAACAATTGTTTCAAAATAACATGTCCCAACGGTGTTATTTCGAAACCACCGGTTTTGAAATAACCATCATTTTGAAACAGAAGTGGTTGAAGCTGTTTTGAAACGACAGCTCTTGTTTCGAAATGAGGAGCTCCCTCGTTTTGAAACAGGAAAACATTGTGTGGACATAGTCCTTTTTATTTCGAAACATCTAGTGTTGTTTCAAAATAAAAAAGACATGTGGACATACCCAAGGATACCTGCCCCATTCAATAAGGGACCTACACCCTCCCTGATCCTCTTCTTGTTATTGACATACTTGTAGAACCCCTTCCCATTATCCTTTACATCCCTTGCTAGTTGCAACTCCAATTGTCCTTTGGCGTTTCTGATTTTATCCCTCCAGGCCTGAGCAATATCTTTATGTGCCTCCTTAGTTATCTGTCCAAGCTTCCACTTCCTGTAAGCTTCCTTTTTATGCTTTAGCACAGTGCAGAGTTCTCTGTTAAGCCATGCTGGGCACCTTCCACATTTGCTGCCCTTTCTGCTCATTGGAATGGTTTTTTCCTGTGCCCCTAGCAGGGTTTCTTTAAAATGCAGCCAGCTTTCTTGGACGCCTTCAGATCAACCTCCCAAGGCACACTGCCCATCACTTCCCTGAGGGAGCCAAAATCTGCTTTTCTGAAGTCCAGGGTCTGCATTTTGCTTCTTTCCTTTTTTCCATTAATCAACATCTTGAACTCTATTATCTCATGGTCACTGCTGCCCAGGTTGCCATTCACTTCTATGTCCCCAATCAATTCTTCTGTGTTAGTAAGCAGCAGGTCAAGAGGTGCAAGGCCCCTAGTTGGTTCCTCCAGCATTTGTACCAGGAAGTTGTCCTCAACACTCTCCAAAAACTTCCTGGATTGCCCGTACACTGCTGTATTGGCCTCCCAGCAGATGTCAGGGTAATTGAAGTCCCCCATGAGAATCAGGGCCTGTGATCTAGAAACTTCTGCCAGCTGTCCATAGAATGCCTCCTTCAATTGTTTTAAAACTCTCAGTTTCAACACTCTGAGAACTGTCATTCCTATTCCAACTGAGAAGCTGGGGATGCATAGGGAAGGGTAACAAAAAGGAAGGAATTAGCATGTATGCAAAAGGAGCATAGACTACAGCCTTGTCTGCAAAAAGGAATATAATTTTTAGTATGACTGGAGGACCTAAAGTGGAACACTGAAATTAATTTACCAAACACGACAATGAAACTACTTCAAAGTCTTCAGACCTGTCACCTACAATTTCATTAAACAGATTACTATCACAATAAAAGCTATCACCATCCTTATTGAATGAGCATTGACTAAAGAAACAATAAAAAGAATAAAAAATTGAAAACAAAGCAACCGCAATAGCAGTAAATAATTTCGGTCCAGTTCTCCATTGCTTTGCACTTTATGTACCCAGGAGCATAACATATATGGCCCACAAACCAAGTTCATCTACCCTGTGACTGTGCTCTGCAAGATCACACTCTCCCCACAAAAGTGAGAGAGAGAGAGAGAGGGAGGGAGGGAGGTCTTGCATACCCAGCTTTCTACCATGCCATCAAAGTGCCCTAGTATTTTGATTTACAGTATGTACAGCCCACTTGAAGTACATTTAAGTCAAATCTGGCCCACCACAGCGAATGAGTTTGTTGACACCCCTGGTGTATCTGTTTTACACCTATTAAAATGCTATTAAATTAACATGGACAAGAGCATGTGCAGGAATTTCAATTTGACCACTTTTCAAAGGGCATGTCCTGTGCTCCTGTTGAAGCCCAAAGGCCAGAGGAGTTCTGTGCCTTTGCTGATCATTGGAATGTAGGAGCCTGTGCCTCTGCTCCTCCCATTAAGCATACCTCTAAACACAGAAATAAGTGATTACATTAAGTCTAAATCTATTGTGTTATTATAGGACAGTGTTAGAATGATTGGCTATATCTACACCGGGGGGCCCTTGGAAGTCAACTTAGCAAGGTCGATTTTAAGTTGACCTTGTTAAGTTGACTTCAGGGTATGTCTGTGCTGCCCCCTGCCTCGCTCCAGATCCTCATCAGGCTTCCAGGGCCCAATTCAGGCCCAGCTGCCACTGAGAAGATGCTGGGAGTAGGATCCAGCTCTCAGCCCCTTGCCGCATGTGGCAGGGGCTTGGTGATGGCTCCTGCTGCTCCCAGAGTGGGGCTGGGAGCCAGATCTGGTCCCCAGACCCTTGCCAAAGGCTGTGAGGTCTAGAAGTCGGCTCTTGCATTCCACCAGATCGGGTTCCCAGCCCCTCTCCACAAGTAGCAGGAGCTGGCTCCTGGTCTGCGCTGCCCACAGCAAGGGGCTGGGAGCCAGATCAGGGACCCAGCCCTTTGCCATGGGTGGCAAGAGCCAGCTCCTGGCTCTCCTGCCGCCAGCTTGGGCTTCTAGACACCTGCTGCAAGGGACCAGGAGCCACTTGCCAGCAGCAGCTGGGGCTGCATCAGGCGCCCAGAGCTGGATCAGGCTCCAAGAGCCTGATCAGGACCCAGGGCACGGCCCAGGGCTTTCTCCCCAGTAAAGTCAACTTAAAGCTTAAGCAGACTTACAGGGCAGGAGTTATTAAGTTGACTTAAGCAAGTGCTTAAACTGACTTAATAAATTATAAATATAGCTCTGGATTTGCTTAAGTCGACTTAAGCCCCTACTGTAGACCTAGCCATTACCTTTGTAACTAGCTTACAAGACTATCAAGACGATGTGCTCAAACCACTCTAAAGAAAAAAATAAGGAGGAGAATTTAGGTTTCAAGACTCTTTAACTTTTCTATTGAATGTACCTATAAAGCTACTTCTTTCTCCAAATACATTTTCAATACAGTATTTTTGACTGTCATACAGCTTTAAATAAATCTGTGCAAGTTGGAAAAGCACTGGAATTCTATGAACTGTCTTGACAAAATAATCTTTGTCAAGATTAATTCTGCATACTGTATTGATTTAATTTCAGTTACAGATTTTTTTTTTTAAAAAATAGATGTCCATCCTCCCACTTCACAGAGTTCATCGTGTCAATGGAACTTTATTCCAAATGTATGAAAATAAAATTTGGACCTAAATCACAGCATATATTTTAACATTCACCAATCTCTTGGTTGTTTTGATCTGAACACTTGCTGCTGTAGGAGTCCCCTTCTTTCAATTAAATTAAAGTAAATTTAGTCAATATTATCCCATATTTGTGAATAGTTTCCATCCCAAGAACTGATAATACAACAACACACTAAGGACATGTCTATACTGACAGCGGCAAATTTGCCACCATCAGTGTGCCCTTCCAGGTTCAGTTGAGCAGTCTGTCAAGACACGCTCAATCAATCTACAGATCCATGTGGTAACCCCAGCCCCATAATTAGAGTACCACTAAAGTTGAACAGGCAGCATTTCTGGTCACCTTACCACAGTGTTCACAGTGAAGTAAGTGGGAATTAATAAGATGATGAGAGTTATGCAGGGTATTTTACAACCTTCCGTATCTCCCAACAACTGCCACTGAACAGTGCAACGGGTGTAGATTAGGGCTGAGTCTTTTCTAACATGGGTCCAATCCTGTAGTTGAAGACAGTGGAAAGCCTTGTGTCCAAGCAGAGGTCTCTGAAAGTGAATGAATTTCCACATGGACACAAGATTCCACTCTCACATATTCAACAGTAGTACTGGGTTTTGACTGCCTGTCAAAATAGACAATGAAAATCAGAAAAATAGTCAAAAGAAATACATTGTACCAGTTCATTATTAGCTAAAACATGTTATTTAGATTCTAAGCATAACAGTAGCATTAAATCTGCATTTCACAAGATTATCTATAAAGTTTCCTTTTTTAAAAGAGCAAAATCATGCATAAAAAGCTGTGCACTGGACTAGCGATACTCCCTATTTCTTCCAAGTCCATTTATCAAATGAAATGTTCACAAAACTCTTGGAATAAATCTATGAACCAGAAAGGCTTTCCAAATAATGTTAGAATTCGGTGAATCCTTTTTTCTTATTTTTAAGTCAAGCCTTCATATTCACTAAAGTAAAATGGACTCCTCATTCATGAAGCCAAGTTTTCTTAAAACGTCTACAACCAACAGTTTACCAGTTGCCTAGGTAAATGGAAGTACTGCTCCCTTTTCAATTGGCCATGAAACCATCCAGCTCCACTCTTAAGATTTGGGATGACATAATTTGGCAACTAAACTAACATTTTAGTTCAAACTAATTTAGTTCAAACTAGCATGTCTACATCATGCTAGTTCAAACTAAATTTTGAAATAAATTTGAACTAAGCAGTTAGTTCGGACTAACCAGCCGAACTAAGTAGTTTGAACTAAGCTTTGACTAGTTTGAACTAAAAAATTTTTTAGTTTGAACTAGTCAAAGGCTAGTGTAGACAGAGAGCAAATTAATTTGAATTAAGTCTCTTTAATTTGAACTAATTTGCTAGTGTAGACATAGCCTAAGGGACTCACCACACCCTGAACAAGTTGAAATGCTGACAGTATTTCCTGATCATGTTCTGGTGCTGCCTAGTGTGTAATACAGCTCCTGCAGTTTCAGCTCTTTGGCACTACTAGACTGAGCCCATAGGGTCTACAAGAGAAGATGGTGTTTCAAGGATCTCCCCTTTATCACAGTGCTGTCTGGAATGCACCACAGATTTTTCCTCCTCCACCTATTTAATATCCATTCCTTCCCCCTCTCCCTCAACACCCTTAACTACCTGTACAAGTACATGAGTCAATGATGGCTATATTTCCTACTGGCCTCTGCCTCCCACTCCATTCTCCAGAACCTCTTCAGTTTCTATAATTAGCGCACAGACTGCTGGGTGGAACAGTGAAGCTCCCACAATGATTTTTTTTTTGTCTTGAAGAAGGTCATCAATCTAATGAAACAGCTTTGCAGCATCACCAGATTTGGATGAACCGAGTCTGCTTCCCCATCAGCTGATTTTATTACCACTGGCAATACAATTTGTTCTCTGGAAGACGGAGAAATTAAGAAACAGTGAAGAAGCTACTGCAAGCTTTTTTCTATTCACTAGGTTTGAAAATTAGGCAGAAGTTTGTAAGAGGTATGGAAATGTGCTCTTGCTTTCATTATTGTATTTCTCTTTCTTCAAATACATGCATATACATGAAAGCAGTCACAGCATATTAGTACCAGCACAGAGAAAAGAAACACATAGTGATGCTGGAAAACAAAATTATTTTTTTTTAGAGTGAACCTGACACACCTGAAAAAAACCCCAAAGTGATAAGTCAATTTTTAACACACACAGCACTAGGTACTGTGCTGTCCCACAGCAAATTTCACACACATGTACAGTGGACCAAAGAGAGCATCACTGCTCTTTTTCAGTCATTTAGAGATCTTTCTCCTTAACATAGACATCAGGTATATTCTTGACTGGACAGAAAAGCCTCACTCCACATCTTCAGCTGAACCAACTCAGGCAAATCAAACAAGGACTCCTGTGGCACTTTTAAAGACTAACAAATTTATTTCTTGCATGAGCTGTCTTTGGAGAAAAATCCCACTTTGTCAGGCACTTGAAGAAGGAGAACTTACAGAATGGAATGAAAATAAATGGAGGTATGTGTAAGTCATAGGATCAAATCAGACTGCTTCTGCGAATCAAAGCAGTTGTTTAGATTCAAACAGGGATTAAAGTAAGGGGGAAATGCACTGGAACAGTGTTCCGGGCCCCCCTATTTTTAGGGGGGAGAGTTCCAGGGCCCCCTGAAAATAGAGGAATGCACCAGAATGCAGCATTCCAGGGCCCCCTAAAAATAGACACAGCAGCCAGAATGCAGCATTCTGGTGCAATCCCCCTTAAGCCCTGCAGGCTGAGCTTTAGCAGCCTGGCAATTTGTATAGCCCCCCCCCATCCCCGAGCACATTCAGATGCATGCTCAGGGTGCAAGCAGCTTGTGACTGGGAAGCAACTTCTAGCCAAAACTTCTCTGGTCAGCCAGGCCTGGCTCTGCTGCTGCCTGGCACTGAGTCCCAGAAATGCTGCTGCTGGGACCAGGGACAAGTGCAAACAGCCAACGTAAGGCCTCAGCTAGGCCTCAGGGAGCCCTGTGGTGGGGCTGGGGGAACGGGTTTGAGGGGGCATGGAGCTGCTGGGGTACAGGCAATGCTACTGGGTTTATGTGGAGCATGGTGTGTGTAGCTGGTGGAGCGTGTGTATGTGTAGCTGGTGGGGTGTGTGTGTGCACGTGCTGAGTGGAGTGATGACCGATGCACATAGTACTGAGAAGTGATTGTAAATACCTACCCGGGCTGAGGTCTGGACGTGCATGAAAGGGGCCCAGAAATTTAGGTGGGTTCTGGGGCCCACCAAATTATACGTTAACCTCTGGATTCAAACAGTGCAGAACAGCACATTAATAGGAGGAAAGAAGGCAAAGAGAAGACAAAAAATCACACTTTGTAACAAGAAAGCCAGGCAATATCCCTATTTAAGCCCAAGGCAACAGCAGTCACTTGGTGGAGCTCTCATACAGAAAGGTATACTCTTAAAAACTCCAAGCCCAGGAACTTCGGCCATTGTACCACAGCAGATCAACCAAAGTGAAGACACGCATTGAAGTAAATTCTTTACAACACTGAGAGCAAGGAAGGTGGTTAGGGCAATAGCCTGACTTCGGAGACTGGGTTCAAATTCATGCTAAGTCACAGGCTTCCTAAAAGACTTTGGACATGTCCTTTAGTTAGCTTCACTGTATTTTAATTCCCCATATGTAAAATGAAGCTAATACTTCCTTACCTTTTCACAGAGGTGTTTGCAAGGAGAAAGACTGTGATGTGTCAGATTGCAGGATAACGTGGCTCTAGAAGACCATGAACTAGATAGGTATTGTGTGCTTTTATTTCTCTAACTTACATGTAATGCTAAGTCAGGAATGAGTGTCTTATACCGAACAGAAAATCCTACAGTATTAAACAACTGTCAAGGTCAATGAAATCTGAAGTCTCTCTCAACCTTCCCAGTAATGAGTTAGCAATCCAAGAGAAGAATCCACTGCTGAATCTGACACATAGGAGGAAAGGTTATGATCCTGTGTACTTAATACAATGGAGGAGAGGGAGAGAATCCTCTTGTCTAACTGAGTCACTGTAGATGTTGCCACCTCTTCAGTTCTGTTTCCTGATTAACTTTGGTGCCTCTGCACTGTGACTGGATACAATGGGTCATTGCAGCAACTGGAAGCTGGCATATTCTAGCCACAATTGTTTTGCCTTGGGCCCTGATGCTGGGGAGAATGGGTAAGTAGCTGGCTACACTCCGAAATACTTTGCCTGTGTTAGCAGAAATGTTCATTTGACTGTGTGAGCCCAACTTTGCACCACAAAGTGGAGCACAGAGGCATTGCTAGGCATGGTTCTGGGGTTGTGGGGGCAGGCATGCCCTGAATGTGCTTCAGAGTGCCCCAAGCCACAGGCTGTAATACATAGCACCTGGGAGCTTAGATGGGTCTGGGAGCTGCCCCTTGTTAAATCTTCTGGATTGTGACAGACCAGGCAAGTGACCCAGGGCAAGAGAAGAGGAGCCAGACATTTAAAAGCTGCCTCCCATGGTTCAGGCCCAGGAAGTGTGCTCCAAACAGTGACATCTCTGGTGGCTGTGGGATCCTCTTCTTGAGCTCCAGCAGCATAGGACACAGTGAGTGCTACCTGTGTGATGGTGAAGAAGGAGTCATGAGAAAGGCAAAGTGGCGCCAAAAAACCAGGTGAGTGCTGGGGGAAAGGGGTTGTGGGGGACCTGGCAGCAGTGGGGAAAAGTGACTGGGGGGGAGAGGCAGTCTTGGGCCCCCACCCATGTGGTGGGGGAAGCAGGCTGCAGGAGTGGAGTTTGTGGTCTTTCCCCCAAATATTTTTGCTGTGGAGCATAACATATTTAACAGAGTTAAATTCTACGGTGAATACTAGTCTTTGAACACCTGACTCTAGTCCACATATGCTTGCCTAATTGTACTATAAATGGGCTTTCCAGTAACCATATTGGAAATATTTTATCCTGTTGCTTTGGCCCATATGAACAAGACCTCAGGGATCACTGAACTCATACACCACCAGTAATTAAGAATCATCCTGAGTACCCTTCCTCCCCCTCTACTAACAGCGGGCATGTGAAGGATTATAGAAACATGTCAGAACAAGACCCTAATACTATTTTAATGGATCGCTGTTCTATTAAACCAATGTCAGTCATTCAACGGAAGTTGTAAGTAACAAAATTCAAGCCACCATAGGTTTGTTTAAAGTAATTTGTTGAAAATTAAATGGCAGCAAGACAAAAAAACAAAAAATAGAAAAAAGGAAAGAAAAGAACACAACATTTGACTCAAGAGGATTCTAATGCAAGTACCCTCCAATAAAAACCATGTAATACATCACCTTGTACTTTGTCCAGATAATTGGTTGCATGACATTCTCAATGTCAGTTTTGGTGCTCTGGCTGACAGGTGGTATTTTGTATATGTCATTAACTTTAAAGTACCATTTTTAAATTTAAAAAAAAAATCCTGTTGAGAAGGAGCAGCTGGTATATCATATAAAGAGATGGAAATTTTAATGTTTTAGTTTTCATTTTTAATGTCATAAAATCATAATTTCTCATTTCTGTATATAAAGTTGACAAAAAGCAGGTTGAGTGATGGAAGTTCATTTATATGTTGCATTTATTCAAAATTCAGAGTTTGGGAAAGAAATATATGCATAATAATACTTGCAGTAAACATAATGATTCTACCAATTGACTCCACAGGTTCATAAAAGAAAAAACAACTGATTTTATTAGATGAAGACAGTACTGGATGATAAGGGTTTAGTAATGTGAGATGGAAGCTCTTCATTCATAAGTCACTTGTTTACTTTTGATGTAGGTCAGAGGTGACCTTTATCATCTGACAGTTGATCAGCAGCCTGCATGAAATAAGTTGGTAGTTTCAGTCCAGTGATTACTGGAGTTGTTCAGTTAGAACTAATTGGTATCTTTGCTGGCAGTTTCAGAAGACATGCCAAGGAATGGTTGGGCCTACAAGCCATACTCTCCTCTTCCTCCTACAAAGATGGTGCTTCCAGAGCAGGGGTGACAGGACAGCAAGAAACTTGTATCTGATGGGTGGTGGCAGGGTCTATTCTGTGAATAAGTGAAGTGAGCCTGGAACCTTTCATCAGCATAATTTAATTTCTTTTTTCCTCCCTTCTAAAATAGTAGGTATTTGGAAACCTATCTGAAACTCTCCTGATTTACCTTTAGCTCTAAAAGTTGTTTTGTGCTGTTACGAAATTGTTTATGTACTGCACATACACAAGTTTATACAAAATGTAATTAAAAATGTCCAAAGAAAAATTAAAGGTCTGGTCCTTCACTCTTGCTACACCACTGACTTAAATAAAGGGCTGAAGGATCAAGCCCTTAATGTATGATAACCTGTAATCATTCTAATTGTTTTATATTGCATTCAACAAGGGAAAAATAATGAATCAGATGAAATGTCTCCACTTTTTATTTGTCTTTAGTATGAAGTAAATTATACCTATACTTACAACACAAAAAGGACTTGTGCAGTTACAGTTAAGCATATATGACCACAGGATTTTGTGTATTGAGTCAGTGATAGGAGGTCTGGCATATGACACCTCTTCATGTTATTGAAAGTAGGAGTCTTTCAAAATAAAATTCAGTTTTGTTAGTATGTTTTAAAAGGCACACATTTACTGACTTCAGAGTATTACTTCAATTATATTATACTTTTTAGGGACATGCCATTAATAACTTTTTGCTTACATAACAGTACTGAACAGAAGTCAAAGAGCCTTAACTGCAACAACAGTGAATGTAGAAGCATATTTTGTTTCAACAACTAGCATTTTAAGCATAAAAGTCACACCAAACAGAGAAACCCTGATGTTTACCATGAAGCAAGCTGAAGCAGATACATCCAGAATTTGTTCTCCATAGCATCAAGAATATGCTTGTTGCAGTTCTAATGCCACATACTGTTTTAAAGTCATAAGAAGTTCAGATTAATGATTTTTCCTTATGCATAGGAAAAAAGGAGACCCAATCTCCTACCAACTACCTGTCTGGTTTTACTAACTGCATTCAAAATACTCCTTCACAGAACAGAAGTGTTAAACTTGGGGCAAGCAGTCCTTTTCAGTCTGTTACTATTCAAGAATCCAGTTTGTAAAATTAGAGCTTAAGAGCACTATTTAGCTCTGCTACCTTTATAGGCAATTGAGGTGCTCAATAGCATAAAGTAGTGGTTCTCAACTTTCTGCAGGCTGTGACACACTTGGTGGCATATTGTGACCTGACAGGACACATAAACTAAATCCAGCTGTCTCCCTGGCTCTTTACGACAAGCCTTTTCCTGTGGGGTAACACAGTGATGTGTCCTAACACAGTAATGTGTCCTGACACAGTGTTTGAGAACCAGTCGTACAAAGGATGGTGATATTCAAGATTTCTTTACATTTATTTTATATCTTGGGGGGGGGGGAGGAATCTCCTTCATAATCATTATCATACAATCTTACCTAAACAGGCTATTTCTACCATTTCATGTTTGTCTTACTTCTTTCCCCCCTGTTAAGGACCTATAATCATAATTCAGAATATTTTCTTCAGGGTGAAAGAATTACAAGACTTTATCACTATAGCAACTAACCTACTTGGTACAGTGCAGGTCTGGCTTCAACCATAGGATGGAGCCACTATCCCTAAATATAAACTAAACATTTAAAGAAGAAAAATGGTCAGATTACCGTCTTTACCACTATAAAAAGAAAATCACAATGCTTAAAAAAATAAAGAATAAATAAAAATCATATTGACTGCATATGCATCTCTTGGAAGCTCCCTCTAAGTCTCCACAAATGTGCTACATTGAATTCAAAATGCATCATCAGATGCTTTTGTTAACAGGACATAGCTGTTCTGCGCAACAGAAACATATTCCTAATTTAAAGTAGCGGAGCAGGGAAACAAGCAGTCGTCATACAACTGTATTGTGAATACGCTGTCAGCATGAACAGATTGACAAAGCAAATGAGCAATACATACAGAGCAGTTTAATTTGCATTTTTCATTTGCTTTTACAATACTATAAAAGTTCTGTCTTCACTGGAGCCACAGTTCCAGTTTCAGACAGTTAAGAATATAAATTCTTACTGGATTCTATTTATTATTTTAATGAGTATAACATATTGACATTTAGTGCATTATATTTAGCAGAGCTGTATGTGTGAAGGTGGGTGTGGGGGAAGGAGGGAAAGATGTCTAAAGTCATTGTAATTTCCATTACTTGAAGCTATACCTATGAGAAAATGTTGACTAATGGTAATACATTATGTTTTGGTATTTTTAAAATATTTGGATAAGTAGGATTCAGGACTCATTTCCCTTTAAAAAAAGCAAAAAGACCACCCCCTTTATAAATAATACATAATATGATGAATGGATGACAATCTATATGAATGTGAAGAGTTTTGGTATAATACGATACAGTATGAGTTAGTATCAACGCACTTTTTCTTAAAGATTCCTAGACATCTTCACCCTTCCTTTCAGGGCAAGGATGTTATTCACAATTCTTCAAATACTATAGCAAACAATCAGATACTATGTAAACTATTGCCATAATACTTGGAATTGCACCTTCAGTCATTAAATCAGTGAAAACACCACATAAATGGAAAAGAGACATACTGCATTGCTTCAGGCTTCTTGGTATTTCAGCACTATATTGTCTGAAGAATCTGTTATCTTTGAATAACACCATCTAAGATAAAACTTGCTGGCAAAATAAATTAATGGTTGCTCATTTAAGATATTGTCTGCATATACCAACTAACATTCAGATTGTTCAGCACCAGTAAGCAATGCTAAAAATACACTGAACAATAACTAACAATAGAATTGAAAGCAAAAATTCCTCCCTTTTCACTGCACAACACCAGTTCTCTCATCCTTAAACACAAGCATATTAAATACATATAATACAAAAACACTCCTTCGGAGAGTTGTTGGGATTTACAGCTAACTCACAACTATTGAAGGTACAGGACCATGACTACTGAAGGCGTATCCAGAGGACTCTTGCCACGTTCAGCTACCACGTTCAGCTAGGAAACCTTTGACTCTCTAGAGATCTGCACTTTCTAGAGAAAATTTGTGTGGAAGTTAATGCAGATTTAATAAAATAAAATCCATCTTAATCCTCATTACACTTTAACTAATCATGCGCTAATATGCATTTATTGATTATCAGAGCACTTATCTCCTAATGCATTAGAGTAAATTCTGTTAAATCTTAGTAAGTCATTTAAGATACCCTCAGTGTTTAGGAGCAATCTGATTACTACATCATGTACCAACGAGAACTGACTAAAAGGGAAGCATATTTTACATGGTTTTAATGAGCTGTTTAATTCAGACCATACTATTAAATTAAAATAAGCTCTTACAAAATAATTTTACATTGATTGAACTAGAATTATCCTTTAGAAAGCATCAGCAGTTTTTGCCAGGCAAAAGCAATGAATGAAGATTGTCAGTGTCATGAGCCACTATAACGTGTAAAGCAGTGCAGGAAAGGATCTCATAGCTAGCTGCAATCTCATTTCAGTGAATGGTGAGGGATGCTAGATTTGATAAGGTTCCAGAGAATAGAATGAAGGGTTAGGAAGTGCCTTAGGCACAGTCTTTAAAACCAGAATCCATTTCTTTTTCATTATAGCCTACCACCACTACAGCTCAATGTAACAAGCTCTCTGCAGAATCTCTACTTTACATTTATGAATGGAATATCCACGTCACATCAATTCCAGATGCCAGCCAAGTCAACTGACCAATACAAGGAGCTGCAACATGGGTCAAAATCCATTTACTGACAGCTAAAGTTGTGTATGTACTCATACCTATAATCATATGGTTTATTATAAATATGGAAACTGTAATTTTTTATTAAAAAAATCAGCTTTTGAATAACAACAGCCCTGTGGGCAATTTTATCTTTCTGGAAGAAGATGGGCAAATTAAACCTATATTACATAACTGTGAACTATATTTATTGGGAGCAATAAAACACTGATATATAATTTGTCAGCCAAAAATAGAGACTTTAAAAAAATACTACTACTACTTAGGACATCCATTCTTGCTATTACTGTATACCCACCAAATCTGCGTAATTATATTTTGGCTCTTCAATACTTTAATCTGAGGAGAATGTCAGCCCTGCAACAAACTAATACAACATGATCAACGGATTATCAAACAGCTGTAAACTCCTGGTGTGGCTTTAGTATACTGACTGCTGAGGTAGTGCTAAGGAAATTCTGGGGTTTGTTCCAATGCAATTTCACAGACAGAGAATCACATATGATCCTGGCGATATTAAGACATCTGTCATAGACTAAGTATGTGCTCTCTCTAACAGAAAATCAACCAGAGCAAAATAGCTGGTGCACATCAACTGAGTGAGTGAAAAGGCGAACGGATGTGGAGGGAGCATTCCTGCTCCAAGGTGATTACATTTACCAAAGAGTAGAAGTAGTCACTATGGAAAATGAGATTATGATCAATAAAACTAAAGTTTGTTCTTAAAATTCAAAAGATGTACTTGGTCAGTGACTGAACCACCACAATTTCAATCTGCAGGTGTTTCAAGCCTTCTTCTGTAATAGCAATACTAAAGCCAGGGGTCTTATCTTGATTTTTAATTGGGAGGGGGTAAGGGAAAGAGAGACTCTAGAGCTCAGTGACTACACCTCTTGGTTTGAAACCTTGGCCCTGAAGGCAGGCGGTTACCACGGCTGGAAAGCGCGTGGCTTTGTGTCCAGTGGAAGCCTGAGGACAAATGTACTTACTGCAGTAGGCAATCAGAAGACTAGCCAGGATCATGATCGCCCAGAAAGTTGAGGACATGCTTGGCAAAGCGTTGGCATCTTTTCTCCTGCTTCTCCTGGGAGATGGAGCCATTGAAGCCACTTCCCCGAGCAGAAATGTCAGTGAGTTTCACCAGCCAGCTGTCCCTTCACGGATCGCCTCTCTCCACGTGTAATCCCAACGCAAACCATCTTCACACGAGCCAAGGGTTGGGCAGCAGCAGCCCGCTCATGCTGCAGAAAGCATCTTTCAGCAACCCCCCGGGAAGGATGCAGAAGCCTCCGCGCGGGGCCTCCGCTGGGTCGGTCTCCCGCCCGGTGCGCGCGGCTCCCGAGCCTCTGGGGCTCTGCCGGGCGGCCAGGTGCCAGGGGGTGGCTTTTCCTCTGAACTTTCTTTTTTGGGTTGGTTTCTTTCCGCCCCCAGCCGGCACAAAAATTAAAATCCTGCAAATTGGCTTAAATCGGCCCCGAGGAGCTGGCGCGACGGCTCCCCACCCGCCCCCAGCAGCAGTAGGGCAGCCCCGTCTCAGACCGCGACCCGCGGGGGCGGGCGAAGGGCGAGGCTGCAGCCCGCTCCCTCCCCAAAGGCCGCGGAGCCGCGCCCGGCGTGGGCAGGGGAGGGCGCCGGAGCGGGAGGCGCTAGGGGGCTGAGCCAGCCGCTGCCCCGCCCGCCGGGAGCCGCTGCTCCGGGCCGGGGCCAGGGCCAGGGCGCATCCCTCGCTCGCGGGACGCTCGGCTCCGGCTCCGGTTCCCGCTCCCGCCTCGCCAGCCGCGGCCGCAGGAAGAGCGGAGCGCGCCGGCCGGGCACGGGCACGGGCACGGGCACGCCCACGGGGCTGCAGGCGCCGGGCGCTTTCCCGCCTCGCCCAGCCCAGCCCCTCCGGCTCCGCGTCTCGCTCCGGGGCCCCTGCCCGCGGGAGGTCGCCCGAGCGGGCGGCGGGCGGGGAGCCCACCCCGGGCACGGTCTGCTTAGCTTCACTTCGGGGATTTCCCTGACACCCCCCTGAATTCCCCAGCACCCCCCGACTGTCAGCCAGTAACGATGTTATGAAGAATTAGGGAGCACCGCCTATCACCCCAAACCTCCCCCTACACCCTCATGAATTCCTCCCCCCGGCTGT
>ML682013.1:918095-978262 GCA_007922195.1 Podocnemis expansa | reverse complement strand
TCACCCCAACCTCCCCCTACATCTCCATGAATTCCCCACCACCCCCGCAGCTCTCGGCTAGTAACAGCGTCATACCAAATTAAGGAGCACCCCCTATCACCCCATCCCCCCCCACACCTGTGAATTTGTGAACACTCCCCGGTTGTCAGATAGTAACACTGTCGTACCAAATTAGGTAGCACTTACTACCCCCAAATCTCCCCCTAACCCCCCCTGAATTCCCCAGCACCCTCCAGTTGTCCACTAGTAACAGTCTTATATCAAATTAGGGAGCAACCCCTACCCCCAAACCTCCCGCTACACTTCTCTGAATTCACCAACAGCCCCCAGTTGTTAGCTAGTAACAGTCTTATGCCAAATTAGTGAGCACCCCTATCACTCCAAACCTCCCCCTACACCCCCTGAATTCCCTAGGACCCACCCATTGTCAGCTAGTAACAGTGTTATATGAAATTAGTGAGCACCCTCAATGCCCCCCTACACCTCCCTGTACATCCCCACCTCACCCCCAATATCAAGTCCTGGGGAGAATACTGACTTCACTGGACTCCCAGCAGGCAGGAATCTGCCCCAGCCAGGGTCTTTCCCACCTAGCGCCAAACTGGCAACTGGGAGGTGTTGGGAAATTCAGGGTGCATGTATGGGGGTGTTAGAGAAATCCTTCAGGTGCAGGGAACTTGGGGGGGCAGACACCCTGCCGGTCACCTTCAAAGCCCTGTTTAGACCAGGGAGCTTCCCCACAGCACAAATCCTTTTTTCGTACCACAGATTCTCCATGGAAGGTGGGCAGAGCTGTAATGGTCTGTTTCAGAGCCCATGGCACATTCCAGTCAGAACGTGCCCCTTGCAATTAGTGGTGCTTGGGGCCAGTACCGCAAAACACACCTTTTAATAAAGAAGCTCTATTGAGCCACTCCAGCGCACCCTGGGCAAAGCCCCATTTACCCCACCATAGTTATGGCTGTGAAGGTGGGGCTATCAAGCATGCAACCTGTAGACCACCCAGATGTGGCCACAAATTAATTCCATCCTGCCTGTGACTGCTCTGTGCAGAACCACACTGTCTTCTGAATAGAAAGAGTGCCCTGGTATTTCAATTTATGGTGTGTGTGGACCACCTAAGGTATATTTAAGTCATATCTGATCCCCATAACAAATGAGCTTGACACACTTGAGTAAGGGAAAAGCACTACCCTTTTAGGTAAGCCAGGGATGGCCACCTCAGCAATATCACTGAGCCCCTCCTTCACAGTGGTTCTTGTTCTTCCAGGAGACACTCACATTTGAAGCTGAGGCTCGATTTAAAGAAAAGACACACTGGGATTTCTTCTCATCTATACATCTCTTGGCCTTGTCACCCACTGTAACTATTCTGCAGCCTGTCCTGTGGATATGGTTATGATCAGGTTAATGAGTGCATTAATGGAAGCATCATTCTATATCAAGCGGTAATCCATATCCAGACTACTTGAAGGTAACACAAACTACTTCTGTCACAGTAGCGAAACATGTCACCCTTCAAGTGGTGACGTTCCAACATGCCAAGCATAACCCAGTTTAGGATTCACACAGGCTCCAAGGGAATTTTTGATCAAACTAAACACTTTAAAACGTTCCTTGCAGCACAGCTTTTCCATTTGGTGTCTCCTTAGCAATGTCCTCAAATTAAACTTTCAGATCCTACATTAAATAACCAAGCTCTGCGTGACTCTGAGAAAAGCCTGGAATCAGGATAGGCAGACTGGAAAGAGCAGTTGCCATGAGAGGGTCTCTGTATTCTGCTCACAGTATGCAAATACTATGAAAACATACAACTTTGTTTACTTCAAAGAAATCTTGCTTTGTTTTCTACTCCATTACTTAATATACCTGAAAACAGATTATTGTAAATGCAGCCTACGTAATTTTCAAGAAAGGGTTTTGGAGAAAATTTTTGTGCAACTACATGTAATTAAAGTATTCAGTTGATTTGATCTGCCTTATGTAGCAACAATAATGCATATGCTGTGCACCAGGAAGGTATGGTTGATGCAGCTCCCTTGACTTGAAATCTACTTTTCTAACAGTATTTTGCACCCTGAGCTGATAGGGTAATAAGCTTATGTGCTCAGTTGTACTACACAGATGACTCTATAGCTGTCATATTATAATGGTTTATGTACGACCTTCTCTTCCAAGATGCTATTTTGCTTTGCCTCATTTTACGGTGCTAAAGTCCTTTTTTTCTGTTATGTGTGAAAATAGACTATAAAGCAAATCCATTAAAGCTGTGGGCTAAGTTTTCTTCTCACCCATTGTGAAAAGGAGCATTTAGTACTTATTAAATTATTTAGTGTTTAGTGAATAAATCTTTTTGAACCCCCCAATCATTTGGATTTGACATCTTCTTTATAAACCCATATAAATCAGTATAAATTCTACAGTTCTTTCAGCATCCATTGAAGTATACCAATTTAAAGCATTACTGCATAATAGGTTTCTTAAAAAAATTGGACCTTTCAAGTTTTCCATTCACAGAACAACTCCAAATAACTATTAGGCAACAAATGTCTCAGCATGCTACGCTGTTTACTGTAATTCTAGTACAAACATGCAAATTAAATAGGTCCCTGTGAATATACAATACAATACAATCTCTGTTACACCTGGACCTGTTGAACACAGTGTTGAGATTTTTTTTTCTTTTCACACACACACACACACACACACACACACACACTCTCTCTCTCTCTCTCTCAAGATAGCAGCTCTGTAACAGATATAAAGCACAGAATTTCACCTATGAATTCCTGCAATTTGTCCACTTAGTTCTTCAAACTGCACATTTGTGTTAAAGAATCAAGTCATAAATCTGTGGCATGAGACTCATGACTGCTGTTGCCCTAATATAGTCTCGATTTTGATAAAGAAGATAAAGTATCGCTCTGTTAGTTCCAAGAACTGAAACTGTTCATTTTAGGCTAGCTTAATTTTGGTCACTGAAAGCAGTGCAACTATTTGGAAAATAAGGGTCCTTGTGAGTATAGCAGAGTCTAGGCCTTGGTGTTTCTGTCATACCTAGTGTCTGGAGTTTTTTAGTACAGAGCACGTCTATGAAGATAGTTACAATTTATATTCTGATTTGTTAAAAGTAAAACTAGCCTAAAAATCTTGTTTTTCTTTAAGTAGAATGTTGCATTACTGTAGATCTTGATCTGAAGGAAGATGCACACTTAGTCTTCATTAATTGTTCTACCCTTTCTCACTGAAAGCTACCTTAGGCACAAAAGGATTTAAGGTGGAATTTAGGGATTACTGTAATCCACAAAATTCCTGCTGCTTGCACTCACTAGCACCTAATTTTTGGCTGTACAATCTTCCTAGCCACCTATGTTTCTGTCCCCCAACATTGCAAATTGCTGCCTCAAGTAGGCACCTGGGCACCTCTCATGCCTAAAACCTGGCAGGAACCTCACATTTCCCCCCTCTGCCTACTGAGGAGAAGGGTACTGAATAGGGTTCCTCATTCTTCAAGCAAAGGCCCTATCTGCTGGGCTGTGGGATTTTCTAACATGGGTCTTTCTTGCTGAAGCCATTCCATTTATATGTGTTAATTAAATATTAATTGGGCCAAAGAATGAATGAGAATAACTATATAGTCCAGTGGATAGCAATGTCACCAAAGTGGTGTGACTGTTCACATGCCATCTTTTTACTGGGCAGAGGGAGAAATTGAAATAAGGCTCCCCACATCTTAAACAAGTACCCTAACTGCTCACCTAATAGAAGAAAAGGTGGTGCTGCCACCTTACCTGTTCTGGGTGGATTTAGATGAGTGCCTAAACTATTCTTTCAAAAATGGCTTAGACACCTGATTCTAGGAGTGGGGTTCTCACAAACTCAGAGACTGCAAGATCAGGAGTGACCATTATGATCATCTAGTCTGATCTATACAATGCAGGGTATAGAATTTCACCCACCCACCCACTCCTGTAATAGATTCCTAACCTATACTGGGCTGTGGATCACAAGCAAAGATAGGTGCTTCCCTGCAGTCCAGACTTAGGCATCAAAATTCCTGAGTGGCTGCATCATTTTTTGGCTGGCTTAAGCTGCCCTCCTACCTAGTGTGCTGCTTCTTATAGATTCTGTTATTAGGTACTTTCCTCCCCCTGTGCATATATAGCCTAGGTGCCTAGAACAGGGTTTCTGAATTTCTGTGATTTTCAAGGCATCTTCAGAGTTAGGAGTTGCAATATGTAAGTCTATTTGTAGATCTAGTAGATTTGTAGATCTTACTCCCCCCAAAAACCGATTGATTTAAGTCACCAAAGGAAACTCTGCCACTGCTTGAGCGACCAGAGGGAGCTTGCGAACAGGGGACTGCAAATAGGGGAGTTTGCGAGGAAGTTTGGGGAGGAGTTTGGTGAGGCCAAGATGCTGAAGAGGAGCCGCACTGCTGGTGCCAGCACCCCTGCTGTTTCCTTTGCCTCTGTTTGCAGCCAGACAGACTGTCTGTCCATGGATATCTCCACCGAGACCCTGGTGTGGAATTGCAGGGAGCGTGGCCTTCATTTTCCTGCCACTGATGATCAGGCTAGGGAGATGATCCTATGTGATAGGTGCCTTCTGGTGGCATCTCTTCAGAAACAGGTAGGAGAGTTCCAGGAGGAGGTGTCACGACTCAGGGGTATCTATGCCCTGGAAAAGTTCCTCGACAGTGTCCACGATGAGACCTGCAAGGAGAAGGTCCCTATCCCAGTGCCAAGGGCTACTGCCACAGCTCTGGAAACGGATGGGATGCCTATGGCAGAGGAAGGACACTGGCAGCTGGTCACCTCTGGCAGCAGACAGTGTTCCACACCTGCTCACATCCCACCATCCATTGTGGTGAGTAACCGTTATGTGGTGCTGGACACACTGAAGGAGGCAGAGGAGATGCCATCCACCCCAGAGGCTGGGCAGACCACAGCCACCTCACCTAAGAGGAAACGTAGAGTTGTGGTGATTGGGGACTCACTCCTGAGAGGAATGGAGGCACCCATCTGTCACCCTGACAAGGCCTCTAGAGAGTTATGCTGTCTGCCAGGTGCCCGTATCCGAGATCTAATGGAGGGATTGTCTAAAATCATCCGCTCCTCAGACTACTACCCCATGCTTCTTATCCATGTGGGTACCAATGATACTGTGAGAGGTGATCCTCAGCAGATCAAAGGTGACTTCAGGGCTCTGGGAGTGAGGGTGAAGGAGTTTGGAGCACAGGTGGTGTTCTCCTCGATCCTTCCAGTCAAGGCTAGAGGCCTGAGGAGAGACAGATGCATCCTAGAGGTGAATGCCTGGCTGTGAAGATGGTGTGGTCAGGAGGGATTTGGCTTCCTTGACCATGGAGTCCTGTTTCAGGACGGAGGATTGATAGGCAGAGATGGCCTTCACCTGTCCAGGAAGGGGAAGAGCATATTTGGGCACAGACTGGCTGACCTAGTGAGGAGGGCTTTAAACTAGGTTCAATGGGGGAAGGAGACCAAAGCCCACAGGTAAGTAAGAATGTGGGTGATCTGGGGGAAGAGATGGAACTGGGGGGGGGCTGGGACTGTAGCACGAGCAATAAAAGAGATGGTAGTTGGAATATGGGGGGGGAATCAAATAAATGTCTTAAGTGCTCTACTGAAGCACCAATAGGCAAGGAGAGTGGGGGGAGCAGAACTCCAAGAAAAAATGCAAGGAGGTTTATGTAATAGAATTGGCAATCAACATGACAAAATAGGGCAATCGGCCAGGTATCTTAGGTGCCTATACATTAATGCGAGGAGCCTGGGAAATAAGCAGGAAGAATTGGTAATACTAGCGCAGACAAGGAACTATGATATTATAGGAATAACGGAGACGTGGTGGGATAGTCTGCACGACTGGAGCTCTGCCATGGATGGGTATAAACTGTTCAGGAAAGACAGGCAGGGAAGAAGAGGGGGAGGAGTAGCATTATATGTAAAAGAGCTCTATGACTGCTCAGAGCTCCATTATGGAAGTGGAAGCATGCCAGTAGAAAGTCTGTGGGTTACATTGAGAGGGGAAAGCAACAAGGGGGATGTTGTGGTGGGTGTCTGCTATAGAGCACCAGACCAGAAGCAGGAGGTGGATGAGGTCTTCTATGGACAACTAGCGGAAGCTTCTAGATCACAGGCCCTGGTGCTCAAGGGGACTTCAATTACCCTGACATCTGCTGGGAGGCCAATACAGCAGTGCATGGGCAATCCTGGAAATTTTTAGAGAGTGTTGGTGACAACTTTCTAGTACAAATGCTAGAGGAACCAACAAGGGACCTTGCACTGCTCGACCTGCTGCTCACAAACAGGGAAGAATTGATCAGGGACGTAGAGGTAAATGGCAAGCTAGGCAGTAGTGAACATGACATGGTTGAGTTCAGGATGCTGAGTAAAGGAAGGAAGGAAAGAAGCAAAACACAAACCCTGGACTTCAAACAAAGCAGATTTTGGCTCCCTCAGGGAACTGATGAGCAGGATCCCTTGGGAAGCTAATCTGAAGGGGAAAGGAGTCCAAGAGAGTTGGTTATATTTTAAAGAAACCCTGCTAAGGGCACAGGAAGTTGCCATTTCAATTAGGAGAAAGAACAAACATGGGAGGCAGCCAGAATGGCTTAGCAGAGAACTCTACTCTGAGCTTAAACATAAAAAGGAAGCTTACAGGAAGTGGAAGCTTGGTCAGATGACCAAGGAGGCATATAAAGATATTGCTAGGGACTGCAGGGATAAAATCAGAAAGGCCAAAGGACAAATGGAGTTGCGGCTA
The DNA here is from genome assembly GCA_007922195.1 of Podocnemis expansa. NCBI lineage: Eukaryota > Metazoa > Chordata > Testudines > Podocnemididae > Podocnemis > Podocnemis expansa. The sequence continues at coordinate 971,476 of ML682013.1, read as the reverse complement.
GCGAGGGATGTAAAGGATAACAAGAAGGGGTTCTACAAGTATGTTAATAACAAGAAAAGGATCAGGGATGGTGTAAGCCCCTTGCTGAATAGGGCAGGCATCCTTGTAATAGAGGATGAGGAAAAAGCTGAAGTGCTCAATGCATTTTTTGCTTCAGTTTTCACAGGCAGGGTCAGCTCCCAGCCCACTACCATGGGTGTGGCAGATGGGAGAGAAGAAGATAGGCCCTTGGTGATGGAAGGTCAGGTTAGGGACTGCTTAAAGAAGCTGGATGTGCACAAGTCCATGGGGCCGGATGAACTGCATCCAAGAGTGCTAAGGGAATTGGCCAATGAGATAGCAGCACCGCCAGCCATTATCTTTCAAAACTCATGGAGAACGGGTGAGGTGCCAGAGGATTGGAAAAAAGCAAACGTAGTGCCTCTTTTCAAGAAGGGGAAAAAGGAGGATCCAGGGAATTACAGACCAGTCAGCCTCACCTCAATCCCTGGAAAAATTATGGAGCAGATTCTCAAAGAATCCATCCTCAAACACTTAGAGGAAAATAAAGTGATCAGGAACAGTCAGCATGGATTTACCAAGGCTAAATCATGCCTGACCAATCTCATCTCCTTCTATGATCAGATGACTGGTTTTCTGGATGCAGGAAGAACCGTTGATGTCATATACCTTGATTTTAGCAAGGCTTTTGATACAGTTTCCCACAGCATTCTCATTGGCAAATTAAGGAAGTATGGGTTGGATAGGTGGACTATAAGGTGGATAGAAAACTGGCTAGATCAACGGTTTCAGTGCGTATGAATCAATGGTTCCATGTCTAGCTGGCAACCAGTCACGAGTGGTGTGCCCCAGGGGTCGGTCCTGGGGCCGGTTCTGTTCAACATTTTCATCATGATCTGGATGATGCAATAGACTGCATTCTCAGTAAGTTTGCGGATGACACCAAGCTGGGGGGACCAGTAGACACGTTGGAGGGCAAGGACAGGATTCAGGGAGACCTAGATAAATGAACAGTGGGCCAATAGAAATCTTATGAGGTTCAATAAGGACAAGTGTAAAATCCTGCACGTGGGATGAAGGACCTGGGGGTCATGGTGGATGGGAAGCTAGATATGAGTCAGCATTGTGCTCTTGCGGCCAAAAAGGCCAATGGCATACTGGGCTGCATCAAAAGAAGTATTACCAGCAGATCAAGGGATGTGATCCTTCCCCTCTATTCTGCACTCGTGAGGCCACATCTAGAATACTGTGTTCACTTTTGGGCTCCCCACTACAAAAAGGACAGGAACATGCTAGAGAGAGTTCAGAGGAGGGCAACCAAAACGATGAAGGGGCTGGAGCACAAGCCCTATGAGGAAAGACTGAAAGCATTAGGCTTATTTAGTCTGCAGAAGAGAAGATTGAGGGGGGGATTTGATAGCAACCTTCAACTACTTGAAGGGATACTCTAAAGAAGATGGAGCTCAACTGTTCTCAGTAATAACAGAGGACAGAACGAGGAGCAATGGTCTCAAGTTGCAGTTAGGGAGGTCGAGGCTGGATATTAGAAAAAACTTTTTTACTAGGAGAGTGGTGAAGCCTTGGAATGAGCTGCCGAGGGAAGTGGTGAAATCTCCATCTTTGGAGGTGTTTAAGGCCCGGCTGGACAAAACCATGACTGGGATGGTTTAGTGGGAGTGGTCCTGCCTCTGGCAGGGGTTTGGACTAGATGACCTATGAGGTCCCTTCCAACCCTATGATTCTATGATAGTGTGAGCAAGGGTGGCATAATGTAGATCTAAATGTTTTTTTTTTCCCTAGGTTTTTCCCACCATCTCATTTATAAAGTTTCTGTTGCTATTATTAAGTAACATAGGTTTCCCAAAAAGGGAGGCAACAATTAAATCCTCTGGTTGGTATCTGCAGGAGAATACTTTGTGAATAGGAACCAGCAAAAGTCTGTATATCAGGACAAAATAAGCTTGTTAGAAACCAGATTTGTTCCCTTACAGTCCAGAACACAGATCTCTTCTTCCACGTCTGCTGCTGGCAGTGAAGATGTCAACAAAGAAATGAAACTAATGGCTAAACCAGGGATCAACCATGCAGACTCCCTGAGTCACCTGTGTCTCCCTGAGCGCCCCCTTCTGGCTCCCTGGAAATCTCCTCCAGGGAGCCAGGTGCGCTCCAAGGATTCCTGACTGGCCTCAACATCGTGGCCAAATCAGGGGTCCTGGGGTCGACCCCACCTTCCCACCACATCCATATGACATGGAAGGAGCCCAACAGCCAAGCTGCGGCTCCTACTGCTGGCGGGGGGTGTATGGGTGGCACACTTCCTCCGTCCCTCCATCCGCTGATAGGGCGGAACAGCGCTGCCCCGCCTACCCCCAGCAGGCCATCCCTCCCAAGACTGGCTGGCAGAGAGCTGCAGTTTACAGAGGCGGGGCCTGGAATGGCCCACTCCGCGGAGTTCAGGTTGCTTCGACCTGGCCACCCGAGGGCTGAACAGGCCTGGGAGTGAGGTAGCCTCTGTTAAGCTCTGGAGTGGCCAGGTCGAAGCAGCCTGAACTCTGTGGAGTGGGCCATTCCAGGGCCCCGCCTCCGCAAGCTGCAGCTCTCTGCCAGCCACTCTTGGGAGGGGCAGCTGGCTGGGGGTAGGTGGGGCAGCGTTGCTCCGCCCCACCAGCGGAGGGAGGGATGGAGGGAGCGTGCGCCACCCATACACCCCCTGCTAGCGCCATGGGCCATGGCCCAGCTGGTGGGCTGGCTAAGGCTCATGCGGTTGTGGTGGGAGGGTGGGGGGAAATGGCTTTTCTGCTTTTTTGGGTTGCCAACCCTGGCTAAACTGTTTATTAATATGAGGTCTGCTAAGTCACTCAGAAAATTGCCTCTGTATGCTGTATCTATGATAGGCAGTTTTCTACAATACATATGTGCACCACTGCTCTTTACTAGGATGTCAGACTAGTAAAGCATATGTGAGGTTACTGCCCTCTACTGTATATGTAACTTATAGAGGATAAACCTTAAAACTTATGTAGTGTCATAAATGTATGAAGCACAGGATGGTTATCTTATTTTGAAAGTTACAGTGTGAACTCCTGCGTCTATTGAATTTATTGGAACTTTCTCCATAGAGTTTGCCAAGAGAAGTCTCAGGCATGAGTAAGCACAAATACAACCACAACTGTAGTGGTTGCCAACCAGTGAATATCTGAGGCACAACAGGTATTTTCCTATGCTAGGCAAAGGGAAATACTATAGTTTTCTCAAGTACAGTCATGTTAAATGGGGGCTTAAGAAGACTGGAGTGTATTAGAGTAAGAAGGAATATTTCATGCGTTAACTTAGTTCTTTTTAAGGAAGACTTAAAGGCAAATTAAATGATGTTTTATTACTGATAAAAAATTGCTTCTTAAAAGACAACTTTAAAAAAATACCACTGATGTAATTGCAGCAGGGGCTGTATAATTTCATCTTCTGATGCCAGACCAGACAAAATCCAAAAGGGAAAGGTATGAAGCTTAATTCTAAAATGTTATATAGAATTATTATATAAATATTTACATCTATAAAATTTTACATAGGAAGGCCATTTAAAATAAAATAAATCTTCAGAGATTCGTATTGTCTAATTTTTTCACACCAGAAAAAATGCAGGTGGGCTGCAGTTTGCCTTGTTCTCACAGGAGAGGGGAGACCATTTGGACTTCATGGGCGGTTGGGACTGAAGAAGTATGATAAGGGGAAAATGGTTTGACTTAGGAAGAATTTATAGGAGTTCATCTATCTTTATATTAAGAGGTATAGTGAATATTCAGGCTCTACTTGAAACCATGTTTTAATTAAGCAAATATTTTAATGTTTTTTTTATTATGTTTAGTTTGGGGCCCATTTTTTCTCATCTATCTAACCAAAATAAACCCCTTTTCCTCCAAAAAAAAAAACAAACAAAAAACAAAAAACAAAACAAACAAACAAAACAAAACCATCATTTGGGGCAAATGAAATATTTCAAAAGTTATTTTGAAATGCCATTTGAAATGCCAAAATTGTTAGTTTCACAACAAATTGTAGAAACAATTCATTTTGAAAATGTCAGAACGAACCATTTAGAGTTTCTAGTAGCATCTTCATTTCTTTGGCTGAAACCAAACTGTATTTTTGACCGGTTCACTATTGGACTGAAAACCTCACCCAACTCCTAATTAAGAGAAACGCACCCAGTGAAACCTAGTATTGCGAAGGTTAGGGAACTAACCTAAGATATGTGAGACCTGGGTTCACCTGGATGTTGCACATTTGACAGAGGAGGAACTTGAACCAGGTTGCCTACATAATAGATGGGTAGGCTAGCTACTGGACTATCAGCAAAAGCGGAGGTGGAGAGGAGTGGCATAGCAACAGCTCCTTCTCAGTTTTTCACCAGAAAGGCTCCTGAGGTAGAGTCAGCGCTGACTTCGTGAGAGGGTTCACTGATATGAATCCTCAACAACTAGAGGTACCTGCATTGGCTTAACACTTGGTCTACGCTGCCAGGAAATTTCAGCTGCAATCGATGGGAGTTATGCAAGCTACACAGTAGACTGAGTAACTCCCATCTAGTTCCTAGCTCTTTTCAGTGCAGTGTCTTCATTTCTCTGTGCTGACGGGAACTACATTCATGTTGATGCAGTGCTAAGCCACGTGGGGTGGTTTAACTAAGTCAATTTCCGGATTGACCTAGTGTGTCTTAAATGACAATTAAGTTGATCTAGAAAGATTGATCTGATGGCAGTGATTTGTTGCCATCAGTGTAGATGTAACCCTTCTGTCAGGACAAGATGGCAGAACAAGGGCCGGGTTCTATATTTAGGGGTTTCTAAATAATGTACAGCACCAACCGACCTGAGCCCCCACGCACTCTTCTGGGAAACCCTGCACTTTTCCCTGGGCACCCCAAAAGAGTAATGCTTCCCTGCTTGCAAGCATGAATCTGCATGTAGTATACAGAACTTTTAGTAGTAATAAGAATGTGAAGACACAATAGCAAAAACTGACACTGATTTGGAGAATCAGTGCAGAAACAAGATTCCCACCAAAATCCCACACAGCATAACAGCGTGTATGAACTCAATAGCAAAATCAGCACTGATCTGGAAAATCAGTGCAGAACAAGGTTCCCAACACAATCCCAGGGTATGCCCGGAATGTCTCTAATGCCAGCTGTCCGTTGGCATTACCCATTGGTCACTCAATCTGTCCACTTGCACCATTCTTTGGCTCTGCCCACTGTCCACCAGCTTCACCTACTGGTCAGTCATGCCATCCAGCTCTCCGCTGGCCACTCTCACCATCCGCTGGCTCCTCCCATGGTCCAATCGCCCACTAGTCATTCCTACTGTCCAGCCACCCACTGGGTGCTCCAGCTGTCTGCTCTTCAGTGATTTCAGCTCAGAGAGAGGAGTGTCTCCTCTCTCAGTGATTTCAGCTCTTAGAGAGTCACAGCCCTCATGATTTCAGCTCTTAAATACTCCAAACAGCTATCTCTGATCAAATAACAAAAGAAAGGCTCCACTACAAGCCTGGCCATAGATTTGTTTTTTGACAGTGGGTGAGAAAGTGCTTCAGGCATAGCTCTGACAAGCTAATGCTAACCCCCCACCCATTTCTGTTTTAGTCAGTCTGAAAACAGAGAGTTGGTCCCTCTTTCAAGTTCCTTATTGCTAATGGTGGCATTTTTACCTTTCAACTAACCTAAACAGAGTTTGAACAATTAAAAGAGTAGCATATTACAAAAGATAGTATTTCATGCTTCTTTTCAGTAAAATTACAGATATTGACAGATTTGTGACAAAATCAACCTAAATACCATTAACCATCATGCCCTGCACTCACTATGCTAATACGTAATTGTGGTCTTTGTGCTCATGCTATTACAGAACCCATGGAGATTAGTTGCCCCCCCCCCAAGCTGTTAGGCACAGCTTCTAGACCTGCCTTACATCAACATGGCACATATCCCTTTGAGGGACATGGCTTAGGGTCCACTGCTCTCCTCAGAATTTCCTATTGACTAACTTAGGCAGCGCCCCACTCAGTTTGCTGACTTCGTTATATGCTTGACTCTCAGCATACATTGTGAAGGAGACATCATCCCTAATTCAGAGCTGTGGATTCCAGCTGGTGGGAGGGTGCCTAAACATTAAACATTGCAGTTCTAAATTTAATATGCCCCCCTTTGTGAAGCTAGCCTTTACTTCCAACCTGTTCTTTATAAATGCCTTCATTTATGAAAGTAAGTTAGGCATGCTTAAAGACAGAAGTTGACACTGGTTCACAGAAAAGTATTTTTCATGGTTAGGAACAATCAGATGTCCAAGAGCTAGCCATGAATCTCCAATACTTAAGATGGAGAAAATTAAAAAAGCTGACAAATTCTGAGAGAGGCTGTTGACAGTTAATTATTTCAATAACCAACACAAAGCATGGCATGACATTATACTTTTTATCTGTAAGGTGCTTTCACCGATGAGTGCTTCTCACAGCCAATGCAGATGTGTAGTCATGGTGTATTATTTTCAAACACTGCATTTTCACTTTCCAAAGGGCAGCTGTGTTAGTTTAGTTCAGCAAAATAAACAAGGAGTCCTATGTTTGAATGCTAACAACTGCTTTGATTTGCTGTTACAGTGTGACCTGATCCCATGACTTACACTTCTCCACATTTATTTCATCCCATTCTGTAAGTTCCCTCATCTCCAAAGCATCTGACAAAGCAGGATTTGCTCTCATGAAAGCTCATGAAATAGATAAATTTGTTAGCCTTTAAGTGCCACAGGACTCCTTGCTTGTTTGCACTTTCACTGACATTGTCTCCATAACTATTTCAAAACTACTAGGGCGGATACTATACTGTTATTAACGTAATAAGTATTGCTCATTATTTTTGTTGTCTGTAATAGCCTGTTTTAAAAACTTGATTTTCATTGAATTGTCTACTTAAAAGAAAAAGGGGCCACAAAAACAAACAAAAATATGCACTATTTGATGTTGCTAACTTACAGCAAGGTACTAACCTATCCAATTGTTTGCAAAATCCAGACACTTCAAAGAAAGGAAATCATATGTGAAGTAAAAAAACCAAACAAAAAACCAAACCACATGTTGCTCACATTAAAAAATGGTATACATAATCAATGTGTCATCACAATGCTGCTTAACATAACTGGTACCCAAATACTATTTATAAAAAAATAAAAAATAAAATCATCTGAAAGAGAAATGAAAGTTTTAAATGCACACATACTAATGTTGCTTATTAGTGTCAAATGCAAGTCCACGTTAGCTTCTTTTTACTAAAAATTGACAGTGATATATACTGTTCCTGTTAAAATGCATATACAATATTGTTCTCAAGAGAAAGCAATTATAAATACATTACCAAGAATTTCAGTGGATGGTTTATAAGTACTTGTCACTGAAGAATAAACCTGAAAAACAATATATTCAGGTGCCAAAAATACACAATTGTAATGCATGAAAATAAATTAATCCATGGGTCAGAGTTAAGATGTTGCTGTGATGAACTTTGACAAAGAGGGATTTTCTCTCATGGAGCTCATGCGATAAATGTAATTGATAGTCTTTAAAAGTGCCACAGGTTTCCTTGATTGTTTTTCTGAACTAGCTTAAAACCACTACTCCTTTGGAATTTGTTTCTCTTTGTGGCAGATGTTAACAATATTTTCATTTTTATGATGTAGCTGTGCAAGATTAAAGATAGCAATAACTATGTATTTCTTTGCACTGAAGTGCATGGAATTTGTAAGTGATGTGATAGGTAAGTATGCTTTTGTCACTTAGCAGCCTTAACTGGTTTGGGAAATGAAGGTGGGTTGTTTATTTTGGGGTGAGGGGTTTGGTTAGTGAAATGCCATTATGAAAGTGTCTCAAATTTAGCAAATTGCTAACTCATTCAGAAGTGAGTCATCACCTCAGGTAGGATGAAAAAATATACTTGATTTGACAGCAAGAACAGAAATAACTAGTGCAGATACACTGATGATTTAGAAAGGTGATCTTTTTTCTAAGATTAGGGAACAAGTACATTTTCACAGATTTAGAAACAGCAAAAAAGATGGAAAGAAATTCATGTAAAATACATTGTGTTCATATTACTGATAAATAAGTATTGATGAGGATATAAAAGTCTTTGAACAATAAGAGCAAAATTTTATCTTCAAGATTACATACGTCAGATTTCTGCTATGTTAGGTTTACTTTCTAGTGGCCTGCCTAAGACATTGAACTAAAAGAAGTAACAAATTAAATATCTAGCCCTGAATTTTCACATATTAATCAGTGGTATTTGACATATAGGGTATGTCCACACACACTGTTTAAATTGAAATAACTCTGGTTATTTTGATTTAAAAAAAGGTAGGTCCACATGACATTCCCTTATTTTGAAACGAGGCGCTCCCTTATTTTGATATAAGGAAAGTCATATTGATATAATAAAACCTAGTATTATATCAATATGACAGTTAAATTGAAATTGTTATTTTGAAATAACACAGTGCGGACATGTTATTTCGATTTAACTGTTAAATCGATTTAACATTTTTTGCTCTTCTCCTTCCCAGGTGCTTTTCTTTTTCTATATATTGGGTGGGGGCATGGCCCTTCTTAGGGCCATGTTGCTATACTTCCCATGGTGCCTCTCACCTAAATCGAAATAGCAAGTTCTGTCCATGGACATGCTATTTCAATTTGAGTCTCTAGTGGGAACCTGTTAAATCAATTTAACTTAAATCAATTTAATGATTTTTATATCAATTTTATTAAATTGATATAAATTAAATTGATTTAACTGTGTAAGTATGGACATAGCCATAGTCGTTAACCATTTAAAATCCTAAAACCAGTATATTAATCCCAAGCAAAATAAAGAACACTGGTAATTTTTTACTGTATTATCTTTCTTTGACCCAATGTCCTTTATTTATTTATTTATTTATTTATTTTTAAGCTTTCCTTGGACAAAATGCTATTGTTAGTTAAGTAAGACCAATTAAATCTGAGTATGTGTACAGACATGAATAGATATTTTTCCTTTTGCCATTTCCTAGCTCTCTTTCGGTCTTTGCAGCAAGTGGTTTCCCTTCACTTAGATGGAAACTGATTTTTGGGATCAGTATTATTCTTCAACAGAAAATAACTTAGTATTTGGTCCTGTTTTCCAGAGGAGTAGCCCTGTTAGTCTGTGTATAGCAAAACAGCTAGAGTCCTGTGGCACCTTATAGACTAACGGATTTCTTCGAGAATAAGCTTTCATGGGCTATAACCTGCTTCGTCAGATGCATGACTTCCTGCATCTGATGAAGTGGGCTGTAGCTCATGAAAGCTTATGCTCGAAGAAATCTGTTAGTCTATAAGGTGACACAGGACTCTCAGTATCTGGTCCTATACTCAAAATGTGACTTCACCTGTTTCCTAATTGTAAACTAGCTTGAAAATCACTAACTTATTGGAAATTATACTGAACACATGCCCTATGGGCCTAGAAGGCTTCTTCAGTAACAGTCAACCATTTGTTTTGAAGTGATATTTTCTGCAGGTTTAGCCCAGACCAATATATGGGTTATGTCTGCACTGATTTTTTTTTCCACAATAAGGAGACTTATTTTGAAAAAAACTTTTTCATGTCCATGAAGGCATTTAATTATTTTGAAATATGCACTTCAGTATTTTGAAATAATGAAGCACTATTCTGAAATAACTGAACCTGCTTTTATTTCAAAAGAGATATTCTTTTGCAATAGTTATTCGAAAAAAGCCATTCCAAGCTTGGTTTTTTTCAAACTAATGGGAAGGGATTCCCAGTGGGGCCATGTTTGGCCGGGAAAGGATACTCCCAACAGGGCTCTGTTCTCCTCTGGTGTAGATATTGTCCAGTGGGGCTTTGCTCCCTGCCAGGGAGAGATTCCCCCCAGCAGGCAGCATTCTCTGTTGGGGACAGGGTACCCCCAATGAGACTGCTTTCTCCCCCCAAGGCATGCTAATTTGTCTCACCCACCCATTCTGTTCAGGTGGGGGGGTAAGAACAGGCTAGGAGTCAGATCCAGCTCTGAGATGCTTGCGGCTCCCCACAAGCAGCTCAGAGCCTGTTCAAATACACAGGCTCTGAGTTGCTTGCGGGGAGCCACAAGTAGCTCACAGCCCGATCTGGCTCCTAGTCCATTGTTCCTTGCTACCCCAGCCTGAACAGAGGGGCTGGGGCAGAGGTGGATTGGCATGCTTTGGGAGGGAGAATGAGCCCACAGGGGGTTTCCTGTCTCTGGAGGGGAGTGCTGCCCTGCTGGGGGTTCCCTGTCCCCAGAGGGGAAACCTGCCCTTCTGGGGGTTTCCTGTCCCCAGTGGGGAATGCATCCATGCCAGGAGTTCCCTGCCCCAAGGCAGGGAAGGGATCCCCGTGGGGGAATTCTCTCCCCCAGCAAGGCAGGGACACCCATTGGGGAATTTCTCCCCTGGCAGGGAAACCATTCTGCTAGGGGATCCATTTTGACTTAGAGAGTCTAGTGTAGACTCTCTAATTCAAAACACTAATGTCTACTTTATTTTGAAATAGGGAGTCTTGTGAAGACTCATTATTTCAAAATAATTATTTTGACTTAATATCAGCATAGTTATTTCAAAATAACTATTTTGAAATATCTTTGCCAGTGTAGACATAGCCATGGAGTGTTCAGAGTCTTTGCTGACCTGCAAGAACATAGATAAACCCATCATTGTACAAGGCTCATTCTCACTTCAAAAAACAAAACAAACCAAAACAAAAAGTAAAAGGGCTAGATGTAAGAAGTTCAAAAAGAGACTGAACCTAGAGAAATAGAATTGGTGGAAAGTACAGTAATGAGGTAAAAGAGACAGAACTTGGACTCACATAGGTATACTCTGTGGAGCTCCACAATATGGAGCTATTGAATCAATAAAGAACCTTGCTGCTGATTTACTAGACTGCCTTAACTGCTTCATCAAGTATCCCTGAAAGGTAGAATCTCCGAAAAGCCAGGGAGCACTGTGGAAAAAGTTGTTGCAGGATGTACCACCCAAGGGAGCCAGCATAGCAGTATCTTGAAGCCCTCTGATTAGCCAGGCATCCTATTTAACCTTGGGAGATGTCCAGGAAGCAACACAGATTTTGGTCATCTGTGATTCCAATCTTGTCTGTGGTTTGACCCTGATTCTAGCATGGTATTAATTGTGATGCTGGCCTGACTCTGAACCAAACTTTTGCTTACTGAAGCTGGCCCTTGCAGTTCCTCTGACTTCTGTTCAGCAACTACTGTCCCTGACATGTTGGATTGACCAACATGTTCTCCGTATGTAACATTAGAGCTTGTTTGGAAAAAAATGATAGTAGATTCAGTTAAACAAGTTGTTTGTGTACTCGTATTTGAAAGACAGTACAACAAGGAACATAGGTTTCCAAAAACTGTCTTTCAGTTGGTCTTTGCATCCCATGTCTTAACACTCTCCTGCATTTATTTTCATCCCATTCTGAAAGTTCCCCCTCTTCAAAGCATCTGAGGAAGTTGGGTTTTCTCCCATGAAAGCTCATGAAATAAATAAATCTGTTAGTCTTTCAGTGCTACAAGACTCCTTGCTTTTTTTGCTTTACTAGACTAACACAGCTGCCTCTTTGGAACTTTTGACTGTGAGTTAGATATTGCCTAGCCTGGGTATCTAACATTCATGAGCAATTTGGTATGATCTCCATAAACCCATAATTCGTATGTCTAATGAATCACTTTCCTACCAATGCAGTGCTAATTTTCCAGTGTAGTCATATCTAGGACAGATTTCATTAAACAAAATAATTTGATACATTAATATTCACAACAATATAATTATGACAAGATCAAAGGGATGGAACAATTAACAAAGAAATATTATTCTCTCCTCTGAACCCTCCTTCACTTTACTCATATTTTTCTCTGACCCACCCATACCAAATTTATACCCCTTTGTAGCTCGATTTTGCCACCTTTTTCATTTTAAAATAAATTTGATTTAATAAAAAGAACTTATGAGTAAAGAATAGCATAAGGCAATCCACTAGGAATGTCTGGTAGAAAAGGTTGAAATAGCATAAGTAGATTAGATAAACCAAAATAGGTGAAATAAGGTTAAGATGAAGCTAGATCATAAGAGATATATCACTTAACAAAAAATGGTCTTAGACATACATTTATACTTCAAGGAAATAAGGTCAAGATGGCTGAAAACCTAACTTGCACATGACCTCTTCCCCCTCCAATCAGGTGAATTTAAGGCATGACCAGACATGTAGATGGAGAACTGCTCTTCTCCCCTCCCATGACCTTTGGATAAACTCACTCCCCCTCCCATTAAGGGAAAATCTTTTCTTTGATTGGCTGGTGGACACGCCCACCACCTACACCAGGGTGGAGTTTGACCTTCAAAAATTGTATAAAAGGAGTAGCATTTGCAGCTCAAATTCAGATATCTTCTCCCACTCCTAAAGGCACCCTAGCATCAGGCTTGTCTTGGTCTCCTGGAGCACAGCTCAAAAGTCCTGGGTGAGGCACTATGCTCAAGAGGGTACACTGAGTGCCTGAGCAATGAAACTAACTGAGTCCTGCCTATATGCTCAGAGTCTCAGTGAGGGACAAGGGGTTCAGACCACACAGCTAACTGAGTTCTGCCTTAAGGTCTGAAACTCTAAGTCTCACTGTCTCTGACAAGGCTGCATGAAAGTCTCCTTCCAATGGAGCTGTGCCAATCAGCTAACTAAGTCCTGACTTGGGGCACAGTATTTCTGAGGAAGTCTCATCTGGTGTGAGAAGGTTTCATTCCAAAGGGGCCACACCCATTGGCTAACTGAGTCCCGACTGGAGGTGCTGGTTCTGGAAGAAGTCTAAGATGAGGGGTTCAGACCATACAGCTGACCAAGTCCTGCCTAAAAGGACTGAAATACTGAGTCTCACCACCTTAACCTTATGTTTACACTGAAGGGTCAACTAAGTCCCACCATAAGGCTCAGATTCCGGAAAGCTTTAACCTTGCATGCATGCTGTGAAACCACCTTCAAGTAAGCAAGCACAGCAGAGACCCCTGCAGAAGCAAAGTGGCAATTACATAGCTACAAGCTTCAGTGTACCCATGAAGCCACCATAGCCCCACTCACTGAGGAGATCATAGAGGTGTGACTGTGTGAAAGAGAGAAGAGTTACCAGAAGGGAGACTAAGAACCAACAGATTGACTTTAAGAACAGATTTTCCCTCAAGTTATGGTAAGGAGATAGGGTCCGAGAAGGGGATAGGAGAACAAAGACTGTGATTAAGAAATCAGCAAGCTGCTTACAAGTGTAAATCACTGACAGGGTCCTGATCCTTATAAAACAGCCTGCGGTGCTAGTTAAAACTGGTGGGGAAAGACTACCCAAAGGCTAAGAAGCCCTCATGTTATTGGAAAATGGAGTAGGTATGAGAACTGAGATCTACCCATTCCACCAGTGAATAGTTCCCACTTCTGGAATGTTCTAGTCTGTAAATGTGTAAATATTAGAATGCTTGTTAAACTCTGTATTGCATCTTAATGTGTTTATGCTCATAGTTGTATTTATTTAAATAGTATCTTGTTCTCTGCATTTTACTGTAATTATTGTGTTAGTTAAATAAATAGCTACCTGTTTTCAAAGCATTCCTTGCTCTAAGTCTCTTTATTGCTGTGGGTCTGTTCTTGATCAGCGAACTATAGCCGTATTTTCCACTAGGGGCATTTGCCCATTTAGGCAGCACTGGTCCCATCCTCCTACCTCAGAGTGTTAGATTTCAAGAAACAAGATGACTAGTCAGTCAAGGATTTGATTTCTGAGGTAACACCTTTATCAATAAGGTTTAATTAGGAAAGTGAGATTACTGAAAATGGAAATCACCTTACAGCTGTCAAATCTGCTTTGTGGGAAGCTTCCTTGATTTACTCCACCACTGTACTCCTGCCCTTCTTCTTTCAGACTTCAGAAGTTTAATTTGTAAAGTGAGTCAAATTCTTTTCAATAACGCCTGCATAACCTCAGTAAAATCCTAATGAAAGGATATTATTTGGTTAGAATTGCGTGACTCAGTGTGTGGATTTTATGGTAATCTTTGTTGAATATACAGATGATACTTGATGAACATTCCCTCTCTTACATGCCTGAAGAAGTCAGTAATTCAGTATTGTATCTTAACTTCTGTACAGTAATGCCAATGTTGTTGCCCCAGTGTCAGTAGAAGGATAATATGGCTCAGCTGTACAAGTTTACCTACCACACACAGATTAACAGAACATACACAGCTGATTTACTTGACTCTTACCAGTTAATTCCCCAAAGCCTTCAGTTCATTCTAACTTCAGCTGGCTGCTCAGTACATTGGAACTGCTTCTTCACTGGGAGCAGGCTTGGCTCTGTTTCCTGCTGGCCATGCTAGCAAACATGTTGGCTGACCTGACTCCTGCCTGCAGGCTGCAAATATTAATCTTGCTCTTCTCTTGGGCACTTCCCCTCACTGCTACCCTAGAGAACTGAATTGCTTCACTCATGCCTGTATTCTGCAACTGACAATATTATCTTCAATAGAACAGAACTCCTTTGTGGTTGGAATAGAATGAGCTGCATGGTCAATTAATCAATTTTAGGTACTGATAAGAAAAATGCAATATTAAAATATATGCAATCTTAAATGATGGGGCTCAGTTTAACTCTCCTCTGTTCATCCCTAGGGGAGCTAAGAAGGACAGCAGCTGGCTTTGTCCAGTGTTATCTGTATGTGGGTCTATTTGTGTAATTTTCAGGCTTGTGGTGGGGCAGGTAGCTGAATCCAGCAGAGGAGTTTGGAGCCTTGGAGAGCTGTGGGGATAGCAGCCAATTGGAAGGGCATAATGGGAAGCAGTCAAATGGGACCAGGCAGGCCCATATGAGAAGGGCTGCCAGCCAGTGAGAAAGCACAGTCACCCTCAGGAGCTCAGAGGGAAAAGGCCCTTGATAGAGCAGTGGCTGACTCCAGGGAATGAGCCCTGATGCAAGGACTGGGGTGCACTGCAAGGTTGGCTCCACAGTTTGAATAGTTGCAGGACCCTGGAGTAAAAAACGGACAGAGATGTCAGGGCTGACTCCAAACAGGGGACACTTGGGCCCAGAGTCATTGCTAGGAGCCTCTGACTGCCCTGGGCCCTCCAGTTGAGTGGGTCCCACACTTTAACACCATAGAGGCAATGCAGGATGGTGGTGATGCATAGCTGAGACTAGGCCAGGGAGGCAGAGCGTGTTCAGCGACCTATTTGTGGACCACTGGTTGAGCTGGAGGGCCTGATGAAAAGCCCACATGGGCTGTAGTCAGGGGTTAAAAATCCCCCTCTTTTTAGGGAGGCAGCATTCTGGGCCCCTAAAATTAGAGGAATGCACTGGAATGTTATGTTTCGGGGGCCCCTGAAACTAGAGGAATGCACTGGAATGCAGTGTTCCAGAACATTCCCCCAGGGCCAACTCAAGGGGCCACATACAGTCCACAGCTGCAGCTGGAAGGCAGAGTTTTCCGGCAAGCAGGGAACTGCCCCAGGCTGAGTCTGGGAGTTTTTAAAACTCCTGCCCTAAACCTGCTCTCACTCAGCACACTGAGGGCCTCTGAGCATGCTCAGTCAGAGCAGGCTCAGGGTGGGAGCCTCAATCAGAGACCTTGGGTGGTGGTCAGAGGCAGGTGAGCCAGCCTGGCAGGGCAGTGGTGCAGGAGAGGGGGAATCTGGTGGCAGGGTGGGAGGGGTTAGGGAAGGGCTTGGGGGACCATGGGAGCTAGCGGTGAGGCTAGGGGGTTAGG
This sequence comes from Podocnemis expansa, assembly GCA_007922195.1. Taxonomy (NCBI): domain Eukaryota; kingdom Metazoa; phylum Chordata; order Testudines; family Podocnemididae; genus Podocnemis; species Podocnemis expansa. Next base: position 955,630 of record ML682013.1, on the reverse strand, counting down.
AAGGGTCTGGGGGAGCAGGAGAAGCCAGCAAGGGGGGTTGGGGTGTCTGGAGGAGGAGGAGAAACTGGTGGGGGTTTGGGGTATCTTGAGGGAACAGGAGAAGCCAGTGGGGGAGCTTGGGGTGTCTAGGGGAGTAGAAGAAGCCAGTGGGGAGCTTGACGCATCTGGGGGAGCAGGAGAAGCTGGCAGGGGGCACTTGGGGTATCTGGGGGAGAAGGAGAAGCTGGCAGCAGAGCAGGGGGGCTAGGGAAGGGGTTGGAGGGACTTGGAGGAAGTGGACTGGGGAAGTGTGGAGGGGTTGGGCAGCTGAAGGTGGTGAAGTGAAGATAGGGGAGCTGGTGGTGAGGGTTAGGAGGGCTGGAGTGGGGACATGAGGGGCAAGGAATTTAGGGAATGGGGATTGGGGCTGAGGAAGACATGGGGAAAGAGTGGTCTGATGGGGTAGGGGTTTCGGGGATAGTAGCTGGGGTGGAGGCAGGCATTTGGGGGTCAGTAGCTGGGGTGTGTGAAGGGGGCCCAGCAATGTGTGAAGTGGACCGAGAAATTTAGGAAGGTTCCAGGGCCTGCCAAATTATATTTTAACCCCTGGCTGTATTTTGCCCATTCCTAAGCTAAAACCTGGATCGTGTGGGCAAGACTCATCAGCCAAACACTTGGAAAGAATTCTCTGTAGTAACTGAGAAACCCACCCCATCTAATATCCCATCACAGGCCTTTAGGCATATTTACTTTTAGTAGTTGAAGATCAGTTAATTGCCAAATTAGACTATCCTTCACAAGCAAGCATTTACTTCTTTGGTATGGAATAGAAAACCCAGAGCTGTTTCCAGTGGTGGGAGAGATCGTTGTATCTCACTGGGCAACTACTGGACTCTATAAAGCTTGGTAACGCCCAGACAATAGGATGTTGTTCCATCACAGTCTGTCTCCTTCAAAGGGTGCTTTGAGCTTAGAATTTTATAACTTGATAAGTGGACTGAAATTAGTGCATCAGGCAACTTAAGTAAGAGGAAAAAAATAAAAACACTTTTAAAGATGGGCTGCTGGAATGTTTGCATCATGACAACTGGTTTATCTAAGGACCTGCAAAAAATCAATGATGAATTGAAAGAACTCAATGTGGATATTATATCCTTCGAAGAAACTCAGCTAGCACTAAGGATATCTCTTAGGGGAAAAGACTACACATTTTTTGGTAGAGGTAAAGTACTGAAGACGTGAGAACAAAAAGTGGGATGCACCATCAAGAACTTACTTTGGGGGATGATTGAATCACCTACAAATGGATCAGAGGGTATTTTGGAATTACATTTTTTCACATATGAGGGCCCAGTCAATCTTGCGAGTGTATATATCAGGTGTGGCCAAACTGTGGCTCGGGAGCCACATGTGGCTCTTGAATGAAAAAGCGTGGCTCGCAGCAGAACGTCAGCATATCAATTTAGTATATAAAAGTATATGGTTATATGCCTCAGTGTGGCTCTTGAAGGTTTAATAATCCACTTGTGTGGCTCTTGAGTTCCACAAGTTTGGCCACCCCTGGTATATATACCAATACTGTCCTCCTTTTCTGACATGAGGGTCCAATTTTTTGATTAGGTGAATATCACAGTCAGGAGGATTTTGAAACATGAGTATATTTGCCTGCTAAGGGATTTGAACACAAGAGTGAGAGATGGTCATGACACATAGACCAACTGTCTTGGTCAGTATGGAACAGGTAAGATGAATAGAAATGGTCAGCTACTGCTAGACTTTTGTTCCTAACATGACCTCTGTGTAACAAATGTGTTTTTTTTTTTCAGAAAAGCTTCCACATAAAATGTCTTGGAAACATTCTGGAACTGGCCACTGGTACCATTTGGATCTTATCATCATAAGGCATATCAACTTTAATAATATTTTTATTAGTCTCAGTTATTACAGTGCTGATTGTGACACGGACCATATTTTGATATGCAGCAACATCAGAGTTACATCAAAGAAAATACACAGATATAAACCAATGGGATATTTTCATATTAATTTCAGTTTCACAGTGGACCAAGAAAAGTCCCAGCAATACAAGAACATATCGCAACAAACCTTTGACTTAAGATATTGTGCCAGGAGCAGCCTGTAGAAGAGTGAGCAGGTAAAGAACATAATGTACAATGCAGCTCTCTCAGCCTTTGGAAAGAAGGAAAATAAGACTAATGACTGGTGTGATGCATATTCTAGTGAAATGACACTAATCATTGAGGACAAACATGTAGCACAAATCAGTTATAAGAGAGCCACAAATGAAAGAAAACAAAACAAAACAAAACAAAAAATGTTACAACCATTGAGAGAGACGAGAAGAGGCATTTATAACAGACTTATCAGTGTTGTACCAATGACCATTGACTGCACCTATGTGAAAACATCGAAGTAGCAGCAGATACAAGCAAAACCAGAAACATGATGGAATCAAGAAATCTTGAAGTCCAGCTTCAAACAGAACGACCCACTGAAATTGATAACCAAACCTATTTTGAGCTCTACTCTTGTGAAATATTGTTATGGATGCAGCCATCAATGCCATGGAAAGCCCTCCAGCTCTGAACCAAACTAATGATGAACCAACTGTTAAGGGACATAGCCTTGCTATAGATCAGAAGTGGCCAAACTTATGGAACTCAAGAGCCACACAAGTTATTAAACTTTGAGAGCTGCACTGAGACATGTAACCATATACATTTACCTACTCAAAAATTACTAAGTTTAAAATTCATTGCACACTTTAATTTTATTGTAAAATGAGGACAAATATTGATCCTACTAATGTCAGATTCTAATAATTACTTAAGGTTACCATGAAAATTAGGCCTATACAGTAAAAACTTAGCTGCTGCTCAATGTAGAAGACTGCAGGCTAGTGGCAAGTCTCTGATCCCTGTAGCTGCTGCTGCTTTGCCTACTGCATGAAGAAATGGGCTTCTTCTAACACTCAGGCATGCACTTTTTAAAGTTTTCCATCCTTACATTTACAGGAATGAGTCAGGGTCACCCAACCACCTATTTACAGCAGTTTTTTACTTTCTTCCCCCAGATCACCCATAAATCACTGCTACTTCCTCCAGCTTGAACAATATCTGCTTATGCCCTGCTTCCAGTGTGGTCTGGTCATTGATGGAAATCCTTGGATGTCCCCCCATCCTTACTGGACCACATAATAGGCATCCTTTGATCTTGGGAGGCAATGGGTATGCAGCCAAAAGGTGAAAAAATGCTTAATTGGTTTTATGAGGGTTGTAGCTGGGGCTAAAATGAAGTACTCAATGGAGACAATCTCTCCCACATTTGTGCTATTTAAAGATGGTGTTTCAACCCATGGACTCTGCCTTCTATGAGCTCTTTTCGCCTCTGCTATGTTGTACTGCTTTCTCCTCTAACTTTGGGGACTTTTATTGAGCTCTTGTTGATGAAGGCTGCAGTCCTGAATGAGATCTTCCCCTTTACTCATATCCATGTCCATTTCCTTGAAGTCTTATTTGCATACAGTCTTGTAGAACAATTTTAGGCATTCTTTAGGTCATCTTCCAGATGCCAATTCACGATAGAGGATATCCTTTAAGATGCACCTATTATCATTTCATACACTTGCCCAAGCCAGCAGAGGTCTCTCTATTTAAGGAGTATATATGCATGTTTGATATGCTGGCCTGCTGAAATGGCCCCTTAGTGACTGTTCATCCAGGAGATTCCAAAAAAACTGACAAAAACGATATCTATGAAATCTGCTGCACTTTTTTTTCCCTGCTGAAAGTACAAGATTCAGGTACTTTCAAGGTAAAGAAAGCTGTTTTTGAAAATTCCTTCAATAAACAAGTGTTTTGAGAGCCACAATGTGTGCAGCCTTCTGGTGTGTGGAGTGGGGAGCTGGGCCAGGGTGCCTGCCACAGGGTCCCCTGGTGGCTGAGGTGGGGGGAGCCTGGAAGCAGGAACAGACTCTGAGCAGGGTCCCCTGGTGGCAGGGGGAGGCTGGAGCCTGGTATGGGACAGCCACAGGGTCCCCTGCTGGCAGGGGCAGCCCAGAGCCAGTGGCAGGGGTGGGGATGGGGCAGAAACTGGAGCTGCAAGGGACAGCCTAAAAGCACAGTTTCCCTTCTGCAGCCAGGGGTAGAAGATGCCTCAAAGCAGTTTTCTTGCTGCAGCCAGGGGGACAAAAGCACTCCACTTCCCCAGCTCCAGCAGACAGCAAAGTGCTCTGCCTGGGTTCCTAAGTTCTGGGTCCCTGATGGAACTGGTGGAAGGGAAGCACTGATCTCCCATCCCTCTGGCTGCAGAATGGAACTGCTATCTAGAGATCCAGTTGGAATGCATGGTTTCCCTGCTGTAGCCAGGAGAAAAAGAGATCCTCTTCACTGAACAACTTTCCTCTGGCTGTAGAAGGGAAGGGGAGAGAGGCTGCTGGCACAGCCTAGTTGCCCTTCAGAGTTGTAAAAATTATATCTCTGTCCCTCGGGCGAAAAAGGTTGGGAACCACTGCTCTAGACTGAGGAGGAAGCATAGCAAAACAATAAACTGACGGAACACACAAAGATGTGTCTATATTGTGCGTGTGTTGTCAGTACAGTTTTGTGTGGAATTGAGACATGCTAAGCAGGACTATGAGAGTGGGGAGGAGGGAGAGAAGCTTCTTCTACTCTATTCCAAGGATGTACAAACAGGCATAATCAGAGCAGAGCCATCCCTAGGTGGGGGCAGACCCAGGGCCAATTGGTCTGTGGGAGGTCCCTCCACTACCCACCATGTTGGGAGGAGGGGCAGGCTGGGCCAGAGGCCAGGCTCTGTGCTCTCACTCCACCCCTGAACTGGCCATGCCACCCCATCCCTGGGGGTGAAGCTGGCTGGCCCAGAGGCTGGGCTCCTCTCTCCCACTCTGCCTTTGAGCTGGCTATTCTGCCCTGGTGGCAGAGAGGGCCAGCCCAGAGGCCGGGATCTGTGTCCCTGCCCTGCCCTGCCTTGCTGGCTTTGCCTAAAGGCAGTGGGGCAGTGCGGAGGGGCAGTGATGTAGGCTTTGCACTGCCCTGCTAGAGGTGAGGCAGCACGGGGCCCATGGAACTGCAGGGCCTGGAGTGGTTGCCCTGCTTGGATAGCTCTGAATCAGAGTAAAAGCAAGAGACAGGGAGGGTAAATCAGCTAGTGAGATTCCTCAAAATTAGATACAACAGCTGGGCATTGAGAGGCAAAGGAATTTAGCTCCCTTTCATTGAAACAGAGATGTGAATAGAGGCATGGGAGATTGGACTTCACTTTTTTTACCTGCCATGGGCAGGTTAGGGCTGGGGGAATGTATTTTCATCAGGCGTGAGGGGAGCAAACATTACACATGGCAATGCAAGGGAGGTTGAAGGGTAGGTGGTGACCCAAAAGGCAGATCATTGCATCAAGGGCAAGAGGTTGTTATCAGAATGGACATTGTGGAATCCCAGAGTGATGTGTTGGCTCATCCAAAGCTGTCTCATAGACTGAGGGGTTGAGATGCTCCAGAGGAACAACAACACTTGTAGATGAATGAGACAGTCAGAACAGAAAAAGCTGCAAGTGGTCTCTGATGTAGCTTCTGAGGTTGTTTAACAAGTGCTGTGGGGCTTCTAGGTCACCAAGAACAAGGATAAACAACAAGAGTCTTGTGGCACCTTGAAGACTAACAAAGTTCTTTGGGCATAAGTTTTTGTGGATTTCAACTCACTTCATCAGACACGAAGTGGAAACAACAGTTGAGAGATATATATATGCATGCCAGGATGATAAAGCAATACAATGGGGAAGGCAAGTGCTAACAAGGTCAGTTCATTTATTGTAGATGAGACCCATTCACACCAGTAGCTTAGAAGGTGAGAATGTGTGAGGAAGCACAAATACTTTTTATAATGTGCTTATAATTTCAAGTCCCTATTAAGACCCAATCTGCTTGTGTCAAGTTTGTAAATGAGTTCTAGCTCTGCAGTCTCATGCTAGTCTGTTTTTGAAGATTTCTTTTGTTGAAGAATGGCAACTTTCAAGTCTCATACTGAGTGTCCAGGGAGATTGAACTATTCTCCTACTGGTTTAAAGATGTTACCATTCCTGATGTTCAATTTGTGTACATTTATCCTTTTGCATAAGGACAGTCCGGTTTGGCCAATGTACATTTCAGAGGGGCATTGCTGGCACAAGATGGCATATACCACATTAGTGAATGTGTAGGTGAATGAGCTCCAGATAGTGTGGCTGATGTGATTGGGACCTGTAATGGTATCACTACAGTCGATGTAGGGGCAGAGTTGGCAGTGGAGTTTTTTGCAGGATAAGTACAAGGACGTTCTTCTCCACTGAATGCAAGAGATGAAGGTGACACTGATTCCAGAGGTAAATGGGATCTGCAACAGACAAAGGTTGGGAGGACAAGTGGCATGTGTGATCATTTGCCACAAAGTTGTGCATCTGGTAGCAGTTGCAGGGGCCTTGGTGAAGTGAAGGTTCTGGGCTCAGACTGTGTCTCTCAGAGATTATCTTGGTGGGGATTGGGGATGAAAAGGGGAGTGGTAATAAGCCTGGCAGGGTAATAAACAGGCAAGGACTAAAAGTAGTAGTTTTAGAAGCCTTATGAGATTTGCAAAGGGGAGTTCTTTGTTAGGACACTAATTACAGATACTGAAGGCTAAATTTGCCCTTTCTGCAACCACTTCAGGAATCTATGGGTGAGGGGTCTGGATGAAGTAACAGGATCGGTCAAGAATGCACATATTTTGGAAGGTAGGAGTTGGGCAGATGGAGTAGATTCCCTGCATAGGTGTGGCAGCCAGTGGTGGGGGTGTAGCCCCTGAGCTGATTTCAGTTCATGGGCTGTTAAGAAATATACTCTTCTGGGACAGAGTAGAGGTTCCTGGGAGGAAAGGGGGGAATTGGTCATTGAGAATGCCCAGTCTGTCAGTTCCCAGTATGGTTACATTGGAGTGGTTGACCTGATGAGATTTCACCTTCTTAATATGACTAAGGTTAAAATCCTGAGAGAGGAATATGTGGACGTATTATCCCTGTTGCGGGCGTTTACAGAGAGTAACCTTGGGTACAGCAAAAATAAAAGGGAGCTACCCAAATGGCCTAGGGTACGTACAACATGAGAAAATTGGGAGGCTGATTTCCTTATCAATACAGGTGTCATAGTGCTGGCTTATCTAGAGAGAATACAGACTTTTTAAAGTACGTGGATATAATCAGGCAGGTATACGATGCATCTGTGAGTATATTTTGTTATAAGTTTGACAAGCAGTTTTGACTGAGAGAAGCAGTACGAACTGGGATCTGTGGGACATAACTTCATCACGTACTGTGATTGAAGTGGACGACTCTGTGGGGACAATGGCTATGTCTACATTGGCAAATTAGTCTAAACTAAGGAGGCTTAGTCCAGACTAATTTAGCTCCTGGCCACACTAGGTATTCCTACTCTGAACCAAAAATTTCTTAGTTCGAACTAAGGAATGCCTAGTTTGAGCTAGTTAGTACCAGCACTTAGTCCGGACTAACCTCCATACTTTCAAATAAAGTCTGGCCAAGACCCAGACCAATGCTTGGCTTGAACTTAAGGGCTGTGTTCACACACAGGCAGTATTTCGATACAAGTTGTGTCGAAACAACTTGTATCGAAATAATGCCTTATTTCGAAAAACATAATTCGAATTAACAGTTTGTTAATTCGAATTAAGGAAAAAAGCTCAAAGAGAAATAGCAGTTTCAGGCAACAGTTATTTCAAAACAAGTCACTGTTGTTTCAAAACAACATGTTCGGACAGCATTGTTTCGAAACAATCATTTTGAAACAACATTGTTTCGACCCCACATGGGGTTTAAGTTGTTTCGAAACAATGCCGTTGTTTCGAAACAAGGGGTGCCGTTGTTTCGAAACAACCGTGTGTTGTGTGAACAGGGTATTTCTTATTTTGAAACAACCTCTGTTGTTTCGAAATAAGAGTGCTGTGTGAACACAGCCAAGGAGTTTGAACTAAGCTGGTTAGTTTGCATTAACCATGCATTCTAGTTGGCACAAAACATTAGTTTGAACTAACCTCGAACTTCTAAGTTCAGACTAGCAAGTCTGAACTAATTTGGGCTGAGGTAGACAAGGCCTAGGAGTTCACATGGATAGTGTTTTGTTCATTCCAGATCAAGCTTGGAGAGTCCTGACTCACATAATGATTATTTCTGGGCATTTAATGAGAATAATGGTTGTTTTCTTAGAACCTGAGAATTCAGGCACACTTGTGAGATACATTTTGGGACCCATTTAACCTGTGTTTGCCATAGCAACTGTGGATGATTGCAAGGACGAAACAGGATTGGGGGGTGGGTCAAGTGCTATCCACAGGTTTGCCTCACCTGGATCAGGTTATGGGGTGTAGAACACAAGCTAGTAAGGGGAATGAGCTGGTGCAATGGGCATGGCCCATGGCCACCATCCTCAGTTAGGCTGGAGGTGTTAAATGTTCTCCTGTTGGATAGCTTTTCTAACATACCAGATAGGCTGCCTTTGTGGGAGGGGTTTATTGAGGGACTTTGGATCCCCTTTTTGGGGAATGGCACTCATGTGATGTCAAAAAATTTGAAGTCAATAATTGCAATGGAGCATATTAAAAAAATACACAGGAGTTAAATGATGCTAAGATGGCAGGGCCATTTAATCAATTACTTTAAGAGAAGTTATAGGCATCCCCCAGCCTGTGATCCCCAAGAAGACTGTGGGAGAAGAGTTATTAATTTATTATCTTTCACATTCACAAGGTGGCTTTGTTAACAATGGAATAGACCTGGTGCTATGTTTCATGTGCTATTCCTTCTTTAATGAAATCATTCATACGGTTAGCTCTTCTGGCCCAGCAGTCGTATAGTCAGGTCTTCTGGCTCAAAGGAACTCTAATGGCGAAGTGTGACATCAGGTCTGCTTTTTGGCTGCTGCCATTGCATTCATCAGACTTTGAACTTTTGGGTTTGTCTCTTAAAAGACATTTGTAGTTTACTGAAGTTATGCACATAGGCTATATGGTATCCTGTTCAGCATTTGCAAATTGTAGTACAATGTTGCTCTGGTTATCCATGCAGGCAGCTGGATTATGCTACGTAAATACATTATTTAGATGATTTTGTGTGTACAGGATGAGCCAGGTCATGTGTTTTTCTTCAAGAATGTGCCCAAGGTGGATAATGGCATAGCAGATGCCTGCTCCTTCCTATTGTCTCTCCATGCAGTCACCTTCCCAAGGAATTCTGAATTCATAGATTTTTGACAAGAGAACAAAGTGGAATTGACTTTGCAAAAGTTTCAACATAAGAAAAAAACACCTGGCATTCTTCCTGCAAAATGTTGTGCAAGCTGCATGATACCTCTGATAATTTGGGGAATAATCTGTACTAAATTATGAAATGCATTTTATTTTGTGAACTCCATTTGTGACTGTAACTTTCACTGCATATTATATCATTCATTTTGTAGCAGAGGCTTGACACCTAGTGGACAGACAAGGTGTGGTAGATCAATCAAGGGGCCATTAATGTTCTTCAGTAGAGAGCTGTTCAGTGTTAAGTGTACTAACTTCAGAATTAAGTAGTTCAGTAGAGAGTGGTTCAGTGCAGTTTGTAAAAGTTTAATCATTGATTGAATTTGTCTCTGCACAGAAGCTGATGGCGGTAGAACCTGGATCATTCACCACATTGCAGTTTAAAAGGAAAATAGAGGACAGTTAGAGGGTTTTTTTTTTAAAGTAGTATTTCTCTTAGCAAAGGAGGCCATTCCAGTACCTGAGGCAAGGCAGCCAGAAGGCAATGTTTGGCCTCAGAACCTGGACCAAATCCAGGACTCTCAGGGAGCTGGGGAGATCAGACCAAAAATAGTTTACATTCAGAAGTCCATTTTTCCCCACAGAATTCTGTGTCTTTTAAGAGTGAAGAGTGAGTGGCTAAGAAACTCCTTTTGCTAAACCTGTGTACCTTGTTTAATGCCACATGGTCCTTGAGGTGTCTAGCCAGGAAATCAGAGTTTCCACAGTGAGGGCTAAATATATTAGGCAGTCAGTGTGTGAGGTCCTGCTGTCTGCAAAATGTGTTGGACATGGGGTTTACCTAGAGGAATATGCCACAGGGTGCCATGACATCTAACACCAGTTTAAAAAACAAACAAACATGGCACTGGTCTCAGAAACTGGGTTGGCTAAGTCAGGTTCATGGAGTTTGGGCTGTGGGGCTAGAAATAACCATGTAGAGGTTCAGGCTTGACTCTGAGGTGCATTGAGGATGGAGTGTCCCAGAATGCATACTCCAGCCCAGACCCTAACACTGCAATTTTACAGTCCTGCAGCATGAGCCCCAGTCAGCTGATTTGGTCTAGCAGTAGCCATGACATGGAACTATTACTGTAGAGTACTGTAGCCCTTGACTATATTTATCGTGCATATGTATGTTAATCTTTATTTTACTCCATACATATATCATTCTTTATAAATCCTGATTTGATAGTATTTTGCTTAGCATAAGTAGGTAAATTAGCATAACTTATGTACAAGAAGCTGATATGTAAGGAACAGAAATGACAGGCCTGTATGCAGATGGTAGCTTGACAAATTAGGAAGTGATATTTTGGTGAAAGATGAAGCTGTCTGGGTCCTATTATGTAGCATAGGGAAATACCAACTCAAGGTGAGACCCTTCGATATTTCAAGACGCCCAAGATTCATAAACAAGTGAAGTGGAACATTCTAGCAGGAGAAAATATGTCAATTATATGCATAAATCCCTGAACCAATAATCTAAAAAATTTTAGATTAAGACACATATTTGGGTGAAAAAGAGGCATGAAATAATGCAATTTATTTTTAGAAAGGTAAGAAAAGGTATTTAAGACCTTAGAATTTGGGAGAGAATTTGAAGCTTCCATTTCATCAGGCCCGAACTCAACTTTCTCGAGAAACAATTTTTGCAGACCGACAAATTTACTTTCTCTCTTAGCTAGGTTTTATTGTTTTATGTTAGTTTAATATATTAAGGTTATTAGGCTTTTGCACTCCAACTGAAGCCTCCACATCTGACTTCAGGGAGTGTAAGTGTAAGTTGCATTTGCATTTGTAATCTGTTATAGCTTGCTGTTGGCTGTATAGAATTTGCTTTATTAACTGTATGCAATTTGTTTGTATTTGTATTACTGTATATTTTATTTCATTATGAGTTTAACATGACATAGTTATTCCATTATTATGTATTCTTCTATTAATCCATTATAAACTTATTAACTAGCATTCTTATTAATTCTATGCTTTATGTTGTAAGCAAATAAAATAATTATAAAATCTTAATATCTGAGTACCTTTTTCTCATTTCTGGGAGTAGTCCATAGTAAATTGGCTTCAGTTTTGATTTATCTGTGGTCAAATATGAACCGGAACCCTTATGCTTCAAACGAGCTTGTTAAAATCAATATTGGCTATTCTAAATGCCAAAGTAATTGCAGAATTTGTCTACAGTAGAAGTACCCTGAGACTCTCAGAGCTAGGAACAGTGACCAGTCACTGCTCCGACACAGAGACTTTAGGTATGTTTTGGTGCAGTGGTTCCCAACCTTTTTAAGGCTGGGGACCCCCTTTGCAGGGGGAAGGGAGTCCGCGGCCCCCTCAGTGGATGTGGTGCGGCAAATGTGGCCTGTGTGGGGCAGAATGCGGCCCGCTGCTCCCAGCAGCCATGGCCCCTCCTCCCCGGACCAAGAACAGCCATGTCCCCTTCCCTGGGCTGGGAGCCGCCGTGACCATGGCCCCCTGCCCTTGCCTGGGGGGGGGCGGGAAGCTGCTGCAGCCATGGCCCCCGTTCCTCAGGCTGGGAGCCGCCATGGCCATGGTCCCACTTCCCCGGGTTGGGAGCTGCCGCAACCATGGCCCCCTGCCCTTGCTTGGGGAGTGGGAAGCTGCCATGGCCACGGCCTCCTCCACAATGGTTCCTCTCCCCAACCCCCCCCCCAGTCCCTTCCCCTGCCTTATTTGGTCACTGGAGCTGGGAGCACCTGGCGGCCCCCCAGGCTGCCCTGATTATGCTTTGCATGCTCAGGGTGCGAGTTTTAAAAACTCCCATCCTAGGTGAAGCTCCCTGCTGGCTGGCCAGAAGCCTGGGTCTCCATGGCAACCACAAACCCCAGGCCTCAGCTCCCTGCCTGTCTGCGAACTCCCTGGAGCCACACTGCGGCCCACCTAGAGTCTGCAGCTCACAGGTTGGGAACCACTGTTTATCTGCAATTAGACACTAAGCTGCAGGGCTGTTTAATTGTCATGTAGATATTTTGGCTTTGGCTGCAATTTGAGCTGTGAGAACCCTCCCACTACACAGGGTCCATGAACTCAGGGCCCAGCCTAAAACCAGCTATCTACATGGCAGGTAAATAGTCCTGCAGTCTGAATCCCATGAGCAAAATCAGCCAACATGGGCCAGCCTTAGATTTTTAATTTTCTAGCTGTAGTGTAGACATACCCTAAAAGAGCAGAGGAGTCATGATGGGAACTTGTGAAAACAAACAGCTGTTCAACCAGAGAATGCATGTGAGCCAGGTTGTGACACCCTTACCAAAGAAAATGGGTGATTGTGCTAAAAGTTTGTCTGAAATTTCTGCAGAGTCACAAAAGTCCATCTCTCAAGGGATTTCACTTTTCAGTAGTCTTCACTGTCCCAATATGCTATTCACTACGGTCTCATATATTAGAAACATAGTGTTTTCTCTTTGACTTTGTGACATGAAGGGTGGCAGCAAATGGCCCACTGCTTTTATACAATCAATTGAATAGAAAGCTGCAGGATACTGGCATACCACAGCTTGTGGCAATGCTGACAAAGAAACAACAGGCGTAGTAGCTCTCTTGGAAAATGCACAAATGAGAGAGAAAAAGAAATGACCCAGAGACACAGAGCATTTAATTTCTAAGTAGGATTTTACAATGAAGGTTGCATTGTAAGATACCCATTTTCTTGTGTAACAGAATAGCAAAGCACACTGTTGAAACCTGCTTTGGTATTCTGTTTTTGCAATGCTCAATTTTAAGTGCGAATGGCACAAGCCAATAATTTAAGTGTGCTCTTTTTGTTACTTATTCACATTTTGAACTCACATCTGCAGAAGCAAATAACCAGTTATTCATATCAGAAGGCTGACTGTATGCTAAAGCTCCCCAATGGAAGAATTATCTAATATACCAGCTGTCAATAGTTTATGGAGCATAAGTGTTATGCAAAGAACTGGTGTGTCACATAGCTCTGGCTCTCCACTCTGCTTCTAGTTTCTTCCATTTGTGCCTGTGCTTTCCACTATGCAGAAGAGCCTCCATGTTCCCAAAAGCAGCTGAAAAGAGGGTGGAATCCACCCGAGTCTACTCGTAGTGGTTGCTATGTAACAGGACGGGGTGCTGAAACAGGAGCTACTTAAACAGTTTCATATATGTTTCAAAATATTTTTTCCAGATGTGCTACTGCTGTCATTGTTGTACAATAATGAATGGAAGTGGGGGCCACTGTGGGACTGCCTCTTTGAAGCAGAGATTCTCCACTATGATAAAGATTCAAAGAGGTAGCCATGTTAGTCTATTTCAACAAAACAAAAGAGAAATCTTATGCCCTTTAAAGACTAACAAATTTATTTTTCACATGAGCTTTCCTTGTCAGATAACAGAGTGGAAATGAAGTGGGACTTCGCCCAGGAAAGTCCATGCAAAAAATTAAATTTGTCAGTCTTTAAAGTGCAACAAGACTTCTCTTTTGTTTTGCTATGACAAACTTTAACAACTCTTAATTTCTTATTTAGAACAAGGAAGTATAAATCAAGAGGTGGGAAAGAAGCAAAAGAAACAAACCAACAAAAAGAGAGGGTATTATACAATGGAGTGGACTGGATTAGCCTTGGAAAGAGAGAAGAGGAGATAAAGAAATAAGGAAAATGGGAAAACACAAATAATGTTTTTTTAACTTATTGAATGTAATTTAAGATCCTTTATTTTATGCCTCCCTGACAGGCAGCCTATGTGTGAAATCCAGGCTTTTGAAAAGTCAGTGGCAAGAAGGCTCCCACAGAGTTCAATGGAGCCAGGAGCTTACCCTACATTGATAAAGTTTTTGTTGGGTAAAAAGATTGGATAACTGTTTGGATCACTCATGCTATATGAACAGCACTAGCTACTCTCCATACTGGAGTTAAAAATTGTAGTAAAATGAGAGAGAAAATAATGACAATACCCCTTGTGAAGATTCAGGTCTACCAGGCTATGGCTACATCTAAAATCTTAGTTTGGACTTCGTTAATCTGAAGTAAGTAGCTCAAAAGTTAGTTTGAACTAAGTGTGTTTTTTTTGTTTTTTTTTTTAGTTCAAACCTTCAGCTCGAACTAACTGTGCTTTTCTACTTCAAACTAAAAATTTAGTTCAAACTGAAAAAAGCAAGGCTAGTTTGAACTAAAAGTTAGCTCAAACTAAAACAACATGTTGAGGTCGAACTAACTGCTAGTTCAAACTCACTTAGTTTAAACTGGCATGTCTACATCGTGCTAGTTTGAACTAACTATGCAAATTTTTAGCTCGACCTAGGCAAAGCCTCCTGTAGACAGGGTTCAAATTAGTTAGAATTAAGGCTCCTTAATTGGAACCAATTTGCTAGTGTAGACATAGCCCCAGTGTTCAGTATCCTGCCTTAATACTGATCCCTCTGTTTGACTTGTTAAATGTTTTCTCTATATACATGGATCTAAGCGTATGCAATGGGGCTCCACGTCTCCTGTAGTAAAGAGGCTGGACGTAGTCTAATGATTTCCTCTCATTTATACTCTCTCTTCTTTGAATGGACAGCTAGCTAGTCAATATTTGGGGCCTTGAAGGTTTCTTTCCACTAGGAGGAAAAATCAGTCCTATGAGCCAGGTATGTTCTTTTGGCATAAACTTATTTATTTATAAAAACCATACACAGTCCTGTCTGAGATCATTAGAGACAAACAGCAGGTAAATTCCAGAGAAGTAATTATGTTAGTCTAGTTTAGCAAAACAAACACGGAGTCCTGTGGCACTTTTAAAGTCTAACACATTCATTTTTTGTAATAGCTTTGTGGGCAAAGTCCCACTTCATGAGATGCCAGAGTGGAAAAAAACTTAAATTGAAAAAGAAAAATTACAGTATGGGAGGGAAGATAAATCCTGTGATAGGAGGCGGTTTCTTTCTTCTGAAATATCCAAACCTGATAGTCCAGTGAGCTTTGTGCCCCAAAACCACCATCTTTCTGCTTCTTCTCCAGGTCATACTCACGGCTCTCTTTCCCATAAGATGTACAAGGCCCCGAGTTTGCAAGCATAGAAACACTCTTGAATCCAATTATTTTCAAACTTTATTGGGGGGATCCAGCTGAAAAATGTCAGTCATGCCCATGACCCAATAATTACATCTTTGGGCAATGCATTCCAGTCTTTTGCTGGCAGCAGCAGTACTGCCACTCAGGACTGGACCCTGACCCTAAATTTGAAAACCACTTCCTTAATCTATCTGGATTTGCTCTGTTTAGGCCTGGGCATGCAGCTGTGTGTCTTGAGTCATAGATTCCTTGTGTCAGTAGATATTTGACTACCTAAAGGAGCTTAATTTCTCCTTCTATTGAGACTGAAAGAAAGTGCTTCGCCCGCCTTATGAACTTTAATATGGACTTTATAATTGTCTTTGGATAAAATACCATACCCCTGCTGGCAGCCACCATAGCAATATGAAATAAGTATGCTAAACTGAGAGTAGGGAAGGGGAAAAAAGAATAAATCTGGTGAGACATTGTTTAAGTTTGTGGGAAGGAGAATCCAAATCCATGTTTCAGGCATATTCCAATATTCTCAGTCTCTCTAGTCTCAATTACTACAGACTTCCTGTAAGCAAAAGTCATTTTAGTCAGACTTTGTCTGCAATCTGTCCACACTACAAAAGTTAGTTTGAATTAACAAAGTCAAACTAATAAGTTCATTCAAACTAAAGTTAATTCAAACTAAACCTGACTTTGGTAGGTCGAATTAAGAAAGTGCACTAATTCGTCTTAAACATTAAAGTCAAATTAGTCTATTTTTTCATTCAAACTAACTGCCCTAATTTGAATTTATTTAGTTTGAAATAAGGCTTAATCCTGGATCTACACTGCTCTTAGTTCGAACTAAGAATCGTGCTAAGCACTTAGTTCGAACTAAAGGGCAAGCCTTACTGATTTGAACTAAGCTTTCATTAGTTTAAATTAAGGAATTCAAACTAATGAATGTCTAGTGTAGACAGCAAGGAAATTAGTTTGAATTAAAGCTCCTAATTCAAACTAATTTGCCAGTGTAGACACACCCAATGAGAATTTAACCTCTTCTGATGACTTAACTTCAAAAGGTCTGACTTTTGGATTTAATTCAAATGATTATCTGAATTATTCAGGTTTTTTGAGTCTGAACATGACTAGAAATCTTATGCAGATAGGATTTCTTGGAGAGTTTCAGAGTGCAGTTCAGGTTTCTGTTTCAGTTGAAATCTGAAGTGCAAATGCTGTCTGAAAAATTATTTTGAAAAGATTCAGTATTCAAAACCCCAGAAAAGATTTGGTATTTGAGAGCAATCCTTCACTGAGGAAGAGAAAGTCCAGTGTGGAACAGCCATTGAATGGTTAATCCAGAAAGGTGCTAAGAGCTTTTTTGAAGTCTAACATGAAGCCCTGAGAAAAAGATGTCTGAACTGAGCAGTTCTTGGTTAGTTCGAACTAACTGTGGGTTAGTTTGGACTAACCACAACTTTTCAGTTCGAACTAGTCAGACTTTTTAGTTCAAACTAAAGTCTATGTTGCCCTAGTTTGAACTAAAGTTTGAACCAAGCGCTAAATTTGAACTAACCATTCAAGCTAACCAGTTCAAACTAATCTTTGCTTAGTTTAAACTAAAAACATTTTTTAGTTGTGGCTCAAAAGACTTCAAGTTACAGATAATCCTCCTGTAAGTGACCTTTGACCAATACTACAGAGGAAGGTAAATAAATAAGCAAACAAAAATAAAAATAAAAAAAATATAAAACAGGGCCTCTGCTAATCTGCTTTGGGGGATAATTCCTTCCCAACCCTAAATATAGTGGTAAACTAATCTCTGAGCATACGGCAAGATTCACCAGCCAAACACCCAAAAAGAATTCTCTGTAGTAAACTCAGAACCCACTCCATCTAACATCCCCATCATAGGCTATTGGGCACCTTAACATGCTAGTGAAAGATCAGTTAATTTCTAAATTAGGCTGTCCCCTCCTACCATCCCCTCCATAAACTTATAAAGTTCAGTCCTGAAGTCAGCTAGATTTTTGCCTCCACTATTCCTCTCAGAAGGCTATTTCACAACTTCACTCATCTGATAGTTAGAAACCTTCATCTAATTTCAAGTCTAAACTTCCTGATGGCCATTTTATATCAATTTATTCTTGCATCCACACTGGCACTGATTTTAAATAATTCTTCTCCGTTCCTGATATTTATCCTTCTGATGTATTTATACAGAGCAATTATAGCTCCCTTCAACCTTCCTTTGGTTAGGCTAAACAAGCCAAAATCCCTGAGTCTCCTCTCCTAAAGAATGTTTTCTATTGCTCGGATCATCATTGTAGTCCTTTCCTAACTCAACAGCTATCTTTACACACCAACTTAATTTCATTTTAAGTAATAGATCTGTTTAAATAAAGATTTGTTTTCCATAAACCCAAGACTATGGGCATTAATTGCATTACCCTCCTTTAATTATTTATTGAGCTCTGTGTCAGCCATTCTTTTATTTTTCTTGTGATGTTAACTACGCACCTCTTTCTGGTTTAGAATTTACTGAAGGTACACTTTTACTCTTTGACAAAAAGAACTGTTTTCAGTGAATACATTGAATTTTCATACTTGGTGAAGAGCTAAAAGTAAAAATGATAGATCAAGAAACTTCATTTGGGAATACAAGAGAATTTTCATCTTGCTCACACACACACAGTTTGAATACGCCTAAGAAAGAACAAGTCTAAGCTTATCCAGAATAAACCTATGAAAAGAACAACTTAGACTTGCTGAAAGCCAAACCACGACATGACACAGCCCATATTGTTTCACAGCTAGCTTCAAAAGATTTTAATCTATTTCCCTTGCAGGTTGAAGGCCAAATTCTGTAGCTAGTGGTGTTAGATCCTCTTATGCTCACTTTGACTCACTTAGACAAAGTCTACTGATAAATATGTAAGTCTAAGTAGATATAATTTATAAGCTGAGGATCCAGACAGGATGTGAATAAAGCAGTATGTGGACTAGGTGTTTGACAGCTGTGCTGCTTTATCTAGAATTTTTCTGGGTAACTAATGGAAATACATATTTCCTCCTCCATTGGTGTAAGCCTCTTGTTACATTGCAGGGAAATAACAGATTGAGAACAGCAGTTTATAAAGATGAGTTGACTGAAATTTTTGAAGTTCTGCAGAAGAAGTGGAAACATGAACCATTATGAGATGGACAATTGTATGTACAGATGGAAGGTGCATAATTACAATATAAAGTGTCATTTTCCCTTTGTCATAGAGAATGACTAGCGAGCATCATTCTTGGTTTTTTAGGCTCATTACCCTTCCTTTCACATTATGTTCCCAAAGGTGGAACTAATCAGCTAAAACCAAAGAAATGAAGGTGTGTGTGGGTATGAATGTGTGTGTGTACAAGTAGTGCAAAAGGCAAGTTGGTAATAATTAATATAAATCAGAAGCTACATCGAGTGAAGAAGCGTGGCCACCCTCCTACTCAAGGGAGTGGGGATAAATCAGCCTCTTCCCTCCCATTGGAAGTGGCTGGGTGGACAGGAAGTGTAAAAGGCACCTCTTCCAGCTCAGCTGGCACAGAGGCAGGAAGGAAACAAATGCATCTGACTCACTCCAGGCTGCTGCCATTAATGATGAGAGGTGCCCAGTCTCCTAAGGAATTTGTGCCTGCAGTGGAACTCTCATGACGGACGTTGACCACTCATCCCAGGGTATACAAGCATGCTTTGTTGACCCTGACTGCTATCTTCACAGACACACCCAGAGGTGACCTTCCCACCACGGAGTCTGTGCCTGCAGGGCTAATACCAGGACTGACACTGGCCACCAACTAATTGAGGATGCACTGTGGATCCAGGCTCTGCCTGGGCAGAGGGTAAGAAGTAGCCCAGCAACACAATTCAGCTAAGTTGGGGCATGTGCCCCCATCAGTGCATTATACTGGGATTCCCACTGACCCAATGGCAGAACACTCCCACACTGTTAGAGTCAAGGGTTGTAGTGGATTCTCCATCAGTGGCAATTTTAAAATCAAGATTGAAAGTGTTTCATAAAAGTTATATTCTAAGAATACTGTGAGGAAATTTCTTAATCTGTAGTATAGTGAGGGTCAGTCTAACCAAACACAATGGTCACTTGTTCTGGCCATGGAATCTATAAAAGAAAATTGATTTTGAGAGGCATTTTCTCTCCTATACGAAACCAGAGAAAATGGGGTAAGGAATATATTTGCTACTTTCCTTTAGCAACAAATATAGTTGTTTTGCAATGAAGCACTTTCTAGCTACTAGTAACTTCAAAAGTGTGAATATTATACATATCACTTGTCTCTGTATCCTGGATTCTAATAATCACCTCTTCCTTTCAATATAAGGTTCTGTTGTTCATGAATTTTATTGAAAATTGCCTAAAATAATAGAATGTATTGTCCTGTGAATTATCTGTTCCTTACCTTTTCTTTCAGAAGTTCATTGCTCCAGAAATACATTTTTATCTGAAATAATATTATATAGTGATGAAAAAGGTATACCACATCTAACTGGTATGACAAGTAGAGAACATCTTTAAAATCCATCTTCTAAACCTAGTCCTTAAAGGACATGGCATTACTTGTTAGATGTGTTTACAAGTATAACACATATGTAACTTTTTATTTATCTATAAAATAATTATAATTTAATTTCTCCAACTTACACACATTGCATCTACAATCAGCACATTCAAAATGAGATGCAAATTTATTACCCTCAAATGGCATATACATGAGAATAGATAAATTTGACTTGTGATATGAGTGTTAAACAAATCTCTTAATAAGGAATTAAATATCTTTGGAGTTTTATTAGAAAAATGCTTGTCACTATAAGATTAATGATGAAACTTTCATTTCAAATAAACAACTGAGTTTAGATGGTACTATTATTCTTTGAAAGATAAAGATAAGGAAAAGGGGGAAAAAGTGGAAATCTAGACTGAACTGAAATGAGAGAACTTTCTCTGTGTAAATGCTCAGGACCCTACATCTGCTTTTCAAGGACTGTGTTTATAAAACATTTTCTTAGATTGCATTTTGATAAAATACAATGCAATGAAATTTAAATGATGTAATAAATGTTAAGAGTTTTGTATTTAAAAAAATAGTTAGGGACTGATTGTGTTCCCTAGAACTGTGAATAGAGGGAAACTTTCACACATGCATCTCTTTAAGGGAATGCCGCAGCATGTATGGCTTTACAGAGACTATATGTATCCACAAGATGGATAGAAAAGCTGGATAGATCATCAGGCCCAATGGGTACTGATCAATGGTTCATTGTGTAGTTTGCAGCTGGTAACAAGCAAAGTGCCCATGGGTCAGTCCTGAGGTTGGTTTAGTTCAACATTTTCATTGATTATATGGCTGACAGGGTGGACTAAACCCTCAGAAGTTTGTGGATGACTCTAAGCTGGGTGGGGTGATAGATACGCTGGAGGATAGGGATAGGGATAGGATACAGGGCAACAGAGACAGGACTGGACCAAAAAACCCAAACCAACTCTGAAGAGGTTCAACACAAATAAGTGAGGAGTCCTGCACATAGGACAGAAGAATCCCATGCACTGCTATAGAGTGGGAACTGACTGTTTACTAGGTTGTACATCTGAAGATGGGGACCAGGGGTTACCATGAACAAGAAGCAACATATAAATCAACAGTGTGTCCTAACTACCAAGAAGGCTACTGGGCTGCAATCCAAGGAGCATTGTTAGCAGATTGAGGGTATTGATTATTCCCTTCTGTTCAACACTCGTGAGTCTACTAATTTTCTATTTTTCTATTATTCTAAGTTTGGAGGGGCAGGCAATAGGTAGGAATGGGTGGGAAATGCATCACACACCAGGTCCTGAGTTTCACCAACATCAGTTCTGGAACACAATATTCAAGGTTACATTATTCTTAAAATATTTTCCATATATAGACCTACAATAACCATGAGAATCATTGAGTTCTTAGTTTTAGGAAGAGATCACACATGACCCCCCATTAGAGAACTATCATGAAGAAGTCATTCACACGGGAAACACGTCTGGCTGGATACAGCTAGGCAAATCCTTGGGTATAGACTTGTGACTGTGTAGTCCTATTTGTTGACAACATGGGGCACCTGGGTTACATACTCCTAGATGTTCTAGAGCAAGGCTCTCAAACTCAAGTCACCATGAGGGCCACATGAGGACTAGTACAGGGTTGCATGAGGACTAGTACATTAGCCCAAGGGCTGCACCACTGAAACCTTTTCATATGACGATATTGCAAATAGCGGTGATGACAGTGCCATTGCAGGCTGCAGGAAATAACTTTAGGGGCCTCATGCATCCCGTAGACCATGTGTTTGAGACCCTTGTGCTAGAGAATCATGACTAAGAATCTGAATCTCACAGAGAAACAAGGATTATCGAACAGGAAATGATTGTAAGATTTTTTATTTTCTGGTTTCATCTAGGCTGGTCACACTACAAACTGTTGCAACTTAGCTGAGAGGACAGATTACCTATATATGTACAGAGTATCATGCCTCCTTAAGTTCATAATAGCAATATGTCATTCTCCCTCCTGATAGTCCAAAACAAGGGTCTCAAACTTAAATCACCATGAGGGCCACATGAGGACTAGTACAGGGCTGCATGAGGACTAGTACATTAGCCTGACAGCCGCATCACTGACACCTTTTCGTACAACGATATTGCAAATATTGGCAAGGATTGTGCCATTGGAAGCTGCAGGAAGTAGTTTTAGGGGCCACGTGCAGCTCATGGGCCATGAGTTTGAGACCCCTGGTCTAAAATACCTTCTCCAAAGTGTATGATGATCTCTGCTTATGATAGTTATTATTATAATATAAAGTTAAATATAGTGTGATAAACCCCACTCTCGGGCACATTTTTTCAAAGCTGAACTTGTTCAATTCAGGAAATGTTTCCTAAGAAGTTCATTCCAATCTGATCTAAACCTTGTTGCTATCTTTTTTTCTCTTATAATGTCACATTATTTTCTTTTGCACTTGCTGCCCAGCTCTGCACATTGTATTATAGACACAGTTTAACAAGGTCCTTATAAAAGTAAATAATTATCTGACAGTTAGTAACATGGTTTTGTTTATATTTTTTATGTTTCCAATACATGCTTTTTAGTGCCATCAGAGCTTCTACATTCTGATTAATAGCATTAAATCCCAAGTCTTTTTACCACCAAGTTCATTTACCATTTAAATAAGGTTTGGGCTACACTTAAGAACACCAGTTCGAACTAAGTTAGTTCAAATTAATTAGTGCAAACTAATTTGGTTAATTCAAACTCAGCTGAAATTAACACATCCTCACCAGAAACCTAAATCAAACTAGCAAGTCAAATCATAGGGCTGGAAGGGACCTCATGACATCATCAAGTCTAACCCCCCAGGAATTGAACCCAGGACCTTCTGTATGTTAAGCAGAGATGTTAGCCACTACACTATAAGTCCATGCACAGCACTTGCTAGGTTGGCTTAGGAACGGGTCACCATGGGACACATGGCAACATGACACCTGAGGAGGGCCATTTCCAGCCAATCCCATAAATACAGAAAATGACCTCAGCCCTGTGCCCATTCAGGCTGGCAAGAGGCTGAGTGAGGAGGTCATGGATGACACTGAGTTCCCACAGCCTGCCTGAGAGGTGCCCAGCACCCCCTCTACACTGTGCAGTGCTCTCATCGCCTGGAGCATGCTCCTCATGGACCCAGATAGCATGGAGGCAGACAGCAGCACAACCACCATGCTGGCCCTGCCAGCTTCCATTCTCATCACACTGCCCTCCATGCCCTGTCACTTCTGGGTACAGGAAACCAGCAGCAACTGGTGCAAACACATAGTCTTCACAACATGGGACAATGAACAGTGGCTGCAAAACTTCCAGATGGGTAAGCAAACCATCTTTGAGCTGGTCTGCAATCTCACTTTGGTCCTGCAGTGCAGAGACACCTGAGTTAGACACGCCCTGCCCATGGAAAAGAGAGTGGCCTTCACTGTCTGGAAGATGGTCACCCCAGAGTCCTACCACTCAGTTGCCCACCACTTCAATATCGAGAGGGCCACTGTGGGAACCACTCTCCTGCAGCTCAGCAGGGCCATCAACTGGGCCCTGCTAACTCACCTTGTCACCCTGGGCAACCTGTAGGACACCAACAATGGCCTTGCCATGCTCAGCTTTCCAAACTGTGTGGGCATCTTGGATGCCACGCACATCCCCCTCCAACACCCAGAACAGTGGGCTGGGGGGTACAGGAATCAGAAGGGCTAATACTCCATGCTCCCTCAGGCCCTTGTGGACCACCAAGGTACCTTCACGAACACCTACAATGGCTGGCTGGGGAGGGTGCACAATGCCTGAATCCTAAGGAGCTCTGCCCTGCACATGTGTATGCAGGCGAGCACCTTCTTCCCCCCATACAAAATCACCCTTTGGAACATCCAGGTGCCTATTCTCACTGTTGGAGATGCCGCCTACTCCTTGCTTCCCTGGTTCATGAAGCCTTACACGAGGCAAGTGGACACCAACAAGAAGCTCTTCAACAGGAGTCTCAACAGGTGCCACCAGGTTGTGGAGCACTTTTGGATGGCTCAAGGCCCGCTGGAGGTCCCTCATGACTCATCTCCACCTTGCCAAGCACACCATCCCCAACATCATCACAACCTGTGTCATGCTTCACAACCTGTGTGAACTGTGGGGGGAGAGGGTCCCTCAATCGGGGAGGCCAAAGCTGAATGCCTCACCAGGCACTCTGAGTAGCCCCAGGTCGTGCCCCAGATGCAGTGAGCCCAGCGTCGAGCACTCAGCATCAGGGAGGCGCTGAAGGACCATTTCCTCAGTAAGGAGAGCTGAGGGCTGGGTCTGCCACTAGGCACCCTCTCTACCTCCACCCACACATGCCTGCCCCCCACCTGCCTCAATCCACCTGCCCCCTTCCCATTCCCAAACCAATAAAAGCCCAGAAGACAAAAGCAAATGGTGTAACAGGGTTTATTTAGATGGGGGGAGGGATGGGAGCAGTGAGGTGGTTTGGGGTCAGTGAGGGGTTTTGGGACTTGGGGAAGAACAGGGGACTTGGGGGAAAACTGTATTTGAGGGTGTGAAAAGTTCAGGGTGGGGTGGCATTGACAATGCCCAGGGGAGTGCTGTGCCCTGGCCTTCCCTGTGGCCACCTGTCACAGAGTGCATTACCTCTGCTTGCTCAAACGCCGGGAAACTCCCAGTTTGAACCACAAACCCAGCCCCTTGACTCAGGGCAGTGCAGCCCACTGGCCAGAGCCAATAGTCACACAGGCCCTTCAATGTAGGGCATTGCAGCCCACTGGCTGTAGTCAGTGTCCCAAGGCTGGTTGGCATAGGGGGAAGCGTGCCCAGGTGGGGGGGGGGTCAGGCCCACCTGCTCCACTGAACCCCAGCCCAGGGCCCTGAGGTTACCGTGGGGCTAGGCCCAGTCAGTGGGGATCCGTGCCGCAACACACCGACTGAGACCACGGCTCACTCCTCTGGACACTGCCCTGGGCTGCTTCCTACCTGCTTCCATCATGCATCTGCTCCCTCTGCCAGCCTGCCCCAGACTGAGGGGAACTGCAACCTTTTATGCCTGGGCAGCTGTTGGAGCATGCCCAGCAGGGCCTAAGGGGTGGGGCTAGCTCTTCCTTCAGGGCATATAGGACTGCTTGAGAGCGGGGTGGGTCCACCCCGTCACATCACCCCAGGTCCTGGGTCATCTGTGTCTAGGGAGGGTGGGGTCCCTGAGGGCAGCAACTTCAGGTGCGGGGGTGGACAAAGTGGTCAGCCAGCTGGTGGACACTGACTGCCAAGTCCTAGATGGCCACGCTGAGGTCAGCCAGGGCACAGGTCTGCTTCTCCAGGATCACAGTTCTGCACTTGTCAAGAACAACAGACTGCTGGAGCAGGGCTAGGGTGGCTGTCTGGTGGGCACCCACCCACTCACACCAGTTCTCCATGCCCTCATTGGTTACCTGGCCCAGGTGGATGAGGTCCTGGAAGAGCTCATCCCTAGTTCTGTGGGTTTTCCTCCTCTGCCTGGTGGTGGGTGGCAGGCTCCCAGGAGTGACACATTGGGTGGCTGCACAAGCTGCTGGAGGAAAGCAGAGAATAGGATTAGTTCCGTCAACTAGCTCAGTAGTGCTGTGTGCAGTCTGACAGCAGCAAGCAGCTGTCTCCTGACTGTCCCCGTGCTCTCCGATCCATGGCCTGTGGGACAGGGCCCCTAAGGTACATGCAGATGTGCCGTGCTGTTTGGGTTCGGTGTGGTGCCCACAGTGTTGAGTGGCAATCAGCCTTGCCCTGCACTCTGGGCATCTCCTATGGCCAGGTGCCAGTGCTATGGATTTCATGCTGACTGCCCTCGATGCTGCCACCTCTGGTTCCCCCCATCCCCTCTGCCAACAGACCCCCAACCCGCTGAGGTCTGGGTCCTCCCTGCCATACAGTCCCCAGCACCTCTGCCCTGTGGGAGGGCCTCCACGACACTCCGTCCCCAGAACCTGGGCTGTCCCTGGGCCATATCCGTCTGCACTGCCTGTGCCACAGGCAGGGCCAGCCCTGCCCTCATGGAGGGAGGGAGGGAGCACTAATCAACAGGTACTGCCAATGTCTGGCATGATGTTCCCTCTCCGCTGTCCTCCTCAGTGGGGGGGGGCTCCTCCTCCTGCTCCTCCTCCTCCAGGGTCTCTGGCGTCTCCTCAGGGGCAGGGAAGAGCTCTGTGTGGGCAGCTGTGGCTGCTGGTGGTGGGGTGCCCCCTGGGTAGTTGGTTTCACCCAAGTCCAGGGAGATGTTTTCATCTACTGAGTCCTTCGCCTGGTGTTCAGCCATGGACAGGGCACCCCAGAGTCAACGGTCACAGCTGGGAGGCTGGTGGGCTCCCTGCCCAGGAAGCTATCCAGAACCTCATGGTAGGGGCAGTTGGTGGCACATGATGCCCCCTGCTACTGCCTCACCTCCCAGACCTGGACATAGTCCTGGCACAGGACCTTGATTTTGACCCTCACCTGATCCGTGGTGTGAGTGTGAACCTTGAAAGCTAGAGCCTTGGCAAATTTGGCATATATCTCCTGGTTGCAGTGGCTGCCCCACAACCAGGAGAGGATCTCCTCATTGCCCCATGTAGTAAGGAGTTTGAGGACCTCCTCATGGCTTCAGACAGTAACCCTGCACCATTCCTGGCTCACGCTGCTGGCCTGAGACATGGCTGCTGGGTTAGCTGTTGCCACAATGCTGGCTAAGCAGGGTGTGCCTGAGAGGGTGGGGAGAGGCAGTGTCCAAGGCAGGAACTTCCTTCCTGGTACCATGTGCCTGGGAGGAAGAAGGTTAAACCGAGTTTAGTTCAAACTAACTGTTAGTTCGAACTAAACACAGTTTGACCTTCTTCCTCCTAATAAGTTCTAAGAAGTTCAAACTGCCTGTTAGTTTAAACTAAAGGGCAGGTTTTATTAATTCGAACTAAGCTTTCCTTAGTTTGAACTAAGGAATTCATTAGTTCGAACTGATGAAAGCCAGTGTAGATGGAGACTAATTTAATTTGAATTAAGCCTCCTTAATTTGAATGAAATTCCCAGTGTAGACATAGCCTTATAGACTGCTTTTCTTTGTTTTCTTCCTAGATGCATTTGCTATATTGGATTCCAGATTCCTATCTTCTGGCCATTCTTGTAGCCTGTTTTGATCCTCTGCAAGATAACTGACAGAACTGATCCCATAGTCTAATGACGAGACTGAAGATGTTGTCCGCCCCATCATTAGACTATGGAATCAATTCGGCCATTGTTTTGACTTCAGAAATCATACTGAAGTCAATGGATATTCTCAGTGAAGATCATGCTCTCTATTTAATAAGAATATGCTATAGAATGATAGTGTAAAGACTATCAAATATTGAGAAACACAAATTTTCTCTTTTGTCTTCCTGTTGAAATAGAAAATCCCTGTAGAGATCTCAGGTCTAATTGTATCCAGAAATAAGCTTAAATAATAAAGTATTAACATCCCATCCAGTTCATTCCTCATCACTATTTGAATTCAGCAGATAGACTTATACTGGATTCAGTCTATGAAGAAAAAGCTAATCAATCATCCTGATTACTGACAGCATAATTAATTACATAAACCTGATTTTAGGTCTTAATTAAATTAATATAACTTGGTGTAATTTCTCTGAGAATAATAGGTATAGTTTTCACCCCACTTCGTTCATAAATTAATCTATCTGAGAGAGTGGTGTGTATTTGCTGTTCATTGGAATCTGAGTCATTTATATAGAATTTCAGTATAGGCTCTTTTTTAAAATTCTCATTACCTTGAAATAGCTATATCCATTATTATTGAACACAATACATACTCTTTTATATATGCATTTGTGCATCAGGAGAGCACAAACTTTTCTTATTTGTTACTCTAATCTCTCAGAACAAACATTTTGTATCTGTCCACATGCAATCAAAATGTTTCCCTGCATATAAACCTAATTTATTAAGATGAAGACATACAATTTAGTAATTTTTATTTTGTTTTGGTTTCTATTGGAGTTTATCATTTTTATTATTTTGGTACTTAGGAGCCCCAAATATGGACTGGGATCCTATTGTGCCAGGTACTGTACAAAGACAGAATGAAAAGATGACTCCTTCCCCAAGGAGCATACAATTTAAGTATAAAGTAAAGATAACAGATGGATATAGAGTGACAGGGGAGTACAAGAAAACAATGATCCCTTACCAGTCAGCACAATAGTAAACTGAACATAATGTATTAAGCCAGTGACAATAATGCAGAATTGCTACCCATCAAAGCCTATAGCTCACTGCACAGCTGAGGACTTGTGAGGCAAAAACAATGATCATAAACTCACAGGAACAAGGGAAAGTCATTTGATTCCTATCGACTTTCTTCAATTGCCTATGTTCTGCCCAGACATTTCTATCCTCTCCGGTTTGGTACTCATCTATCCGTCTTCTGAATATATTGATGTTTCTTGCTCCACTGCTTTAATGACCTCTCTTGGTATATTATTCCATATATTAGGTTTTCAGTGTTTACATAAAATACACTGACTTTTGTGCTCTTTGAAAAAGCCATTTGAGGAATTTACAAGTATCATTTCTAACATGGTGAATGATAATTTGTAAAAGACCAAACCCAAGAAAGGTATTTGTGAAGCACTCCCTTTTGTTACAATTTATCCCTTAAGTACTGATATTAGTTTGTTCTTTCTGATGAATCAGAAAAGAGGTAATTCTGCAGCCACATAATTTACTGCAGAATTCATCACATTCTTCAGAACTGGTCTCAAGAATCTCTATTATTTGCATAAAATTCTGTTTCTAATCCTTCCATCCCATTCATCTAAGCCAGGTTCCATGGACACAAAATTTGGCATTTTTTCAATGCTGTAAAATCCAGTAATCTTGATATAGAATCTGCAATATTGCTATAACTAGGTGCTCAACATTTTGTCTTCTGTATCCCAGCACTGCCTATTCCTACCTCCTGTGCTTCAATTTTCCCCAGAATGGGGAGTCAGTTGAAATACATAGCTTGGTGTCTACACTGTTTCATGGAGCCAGAGCTGAAACCTAACATGCAGCCAGTGAACAGGGTGAGCCAGAAGCACAGCCTGGAAAGCTGGACTTTCTGGAGAACAGAACAACTACTGGGAGCTCCAAAGGTGGGGAGATGAGCTGCTCCTGCAAAATCAAGATCTTTTCTTTGGGACATATGGAGGGAAGAAGATTTAGAAGCAGGATATCACAAGAGTGAAGTCTCATGGGGAAACACCTAGGCCACCTAGATAACACTGAAAAGAGTTTCACATCAGTGTTTTCAACTGTGAGCCATAGTTCTGCTGGCTTATGGGAGTGATAGTAGCATGGGAATGAAGGGTATTTTATGGAGTTATGATACATTTTTGCATAGGAATATAGGGGTTGTTTCTTTGTAATTTGGTCCCATAGTACCACAGGCTACATAGGAGGTGGTATAACTTGCTGTGCCATGTTCTTGATGAAATATTATTTATATATTTATTTTATTTTATTTATTTTTTATTGAAATTTTGCTTGCTATTCCATGGTCCTGCTTATTTAAACTAGAGCTTGGTGAATGGCTCAAGTAGAAATCAAGTCCTCTTAGCCAGCAATTCTTGTTAATGCACAATCAAGAAGAACTTTCACCATAAAACTCCATCACTCAAGAGAATGAGGCAAGAGAAGGCCATGCACATAGCCAAATAAAAAGAAATCTGTATTCTTGGATCCCATCCACATGTAGTAGGAAGAACTCCTCATCCTATAAGTAAACTTTAGAGGCATCATTTCCTTCTGGACTCAACCACCAGATCATGGAGGAGAACAAGGAGAACACATTCAAGTTCTCCAAGTTCCCCAATTTTTGTGCTCAACAGCAGACTACATTTTTATGTTGAACTGGTCCCAGATTACAGATTAAACAACGGAAAAACCAGATATATCCCCACTCATAAAGGATATAAATTATTGTCCCTATCTTAAAAAGTTTGTGTTTACTGATGCTTTTGATATGATCACCAATCGGTTTTATTTTGTTTTTAATCATTAACCCAACTTTTCCTGCCATCAATGACGCTTTACCTTAGATGTTAATCTCCTTACAGAGCTTTCCACATGTTTTCCATAAATCTAATATTTCTTCTACTGCTCTTCAGAGGGCTGATCTTTTCCCTTCTGACTTGCTACCTGTATACTATTACTCTTGGGAATATATATTATTATATCCTAAATATATTGTTTTTTCTTCATTTTTTCATTTTGATGTCCATATTTTTTTTTCATTATTTTTTCTTATTATTCACTGTTAAACATAAAAATGCTCTCACTAAAATTTGGACTCACAGCTGCCTGTATGCTTAACTTAATTTGAGTCTATTGTCACTTTTTTTCCGATGGTCTGGCATTTACTGAAATGAACATCACTAAAATTTATCATTGTTATATGTTCCCTGTTTAATTCATTTTCATTTGCATTTGGCAATTCAGTTAGTTTACCACCTCTTTTTAAAAAAAGCTTATCGCATTTGTTGTCTTATGCCATTTGAACATTTCCCTAAGATAGTCATGCAGTTTATGATTAGTGATTTCTAGAATGTTTGCTAACAATCTCATAATATAGCATATTCATTTCCCAGGATAGTATCCTTTACTATTTTTTAAAGATAAAAGCCCTACATATTTGAGAAACCAAGTGATGTGACATCATTAAAATTATATAGATATAGATATAGATATACACTGAACGGCACAACCAAGTAGCTGGCATTGTGTACAGGAACATCTGCACAGTGTATGGGCTAGACCCTCCCAAGACCAGATGGGAGATCCCACAGAAGGTCATGGAAAATAACAGGGCTAAGATTCTGTGGGACTTCCAGATCCAGACGGACAGGCAGGTACCAGCCAATCAACCAGACATCATGGTAATAGACAAGGACCAGAAGACAGCGGTGGTGATAGATGTAGCAGTGCCAAGTGACAGCAACATCAGGAAGAAGGAGTATGAGAAGCTGGAGGAGTACCAGGGCCTGAAAGAGGAACAAGAGAGGATGTGGAAAGTGAAGGCCAAAGTGGTCCCCATGGTGGTAGGAGCACTCGGGTCTGTGACTCCTAAGCTGGGAGAGTGGCTCCAACAGATCCCAGGAACAACATCAGAGCTCTCTGTCCAGAAGAGTGCAGTGCTAGGAACAGCTAAGATACTGCGCAGAACCCTCAAACTCCCAGGCCTCTGGTAGAGGACCCGAGGTTGAGGAAGACACATACCACCCACAGGGGTGAGAGGGGAAATTTTTTATATATGATGTCACATCACTTGGTTTCTCAAATATTTTGAACCAAAATCTGCAATCAAGATCTGATCCTGTATAGTGCTGAGTGCTTTCAATTACCAGTGAAGCTAATGCAGCTAATCCAGATTCCCACTGGTATTCTTGAGATGAGATTACAATCCTTTATGTTCTTCATGTTTGCTTTATGAGTTTAATTTGATTTGTTTTCACATGTTTATTCATTAATAAGGATTTGGGAACAGAGAGGTTTATAAATAAATATATAGACTGTCATGGACCTTACACATCCATGCAGTGGAGTAATGGTGTGTGTTCCTTTACATGAGAGACTCTTATTATGAATTATAGAGTGGGAGACAGAGAACCATCTATGGTGCCAGTACACTTGTCCCACTCAAGTGAGGAGTGCGCAGACAGAAGTGGGGAATCCACACAGTTGTTCACCTCCAGGTCAGTGGTCAATGAAGCTGAACATATTAAGTAGGCACAGATTATTTTTATTTGGAAACAGAGACCATAATGTGACTTTTGATCTGCTCCTAGAGCAGGAAAATCATATACTGGCCCATCTGTGAGATTTGTGGCAAAGCCAAAATTTTGCTCAAAGTTGTTATTACAGCATTTTCTTTAGAAATATATACCCTTTCTCACCCTTTGAACAAGTCTTAAAACAACCCTTTTCTATCAGGCAAAATACGGCGGTTTAGAAACTAATTGAAACTCAAGAGCCTGCATTGTGCCCTCATATGTAGGACCTATGTGTACATCCACTTTTGTCTTCTGTATTTTTATACACAGTGGATCCAATTCTTTTGTTTTTATTCAATTTTTGCCTTTTATTTGTCACCTGAGTTCACCACTTAGAGGACTTGCAGACGCTAGTTGTGTTGTGTGTTGTGTTGGGTTCTGGGTAATATTTGAAGAATTGGTTCTGACCTACAGTTTTTATCCCTAAATGACTTGAAACATGTCTACTCTATGTGGTCAGTGACAGGCACTCAGGCTTGGGATATGAGTTTTCTGACATATAAATAAATAATATATTTGAACCAGACATTTTTCTTGCTACTTTTACCTCATACCTTATTAAAAATGACTCTGCTCTTTGATTTCTAAGTACTCAGTTTCTAAAGGATCTATATCACCGCCCCTTCTTATTGCAATTACACAATTAACAATGAAGATTATTTTACTTATAACATTATAGTTTGTGCATGATGACTGACCAAAGCATGGGGTGAAAGAGACATTAATCATAATGGCTTGGAAGAGGAAAGAAGTGAAGTGGCTTATTGCCTATAAATCAGAAACTCTCATTTGGTAATTTATAGTGAAGTATATTTTCCTAACGTACATTGCATTTCTAATGCTCAGAAGTGACGTACTTTCTTTGTCTGGTGTAGTATAAAACTCTGGTGGCAATAAATCTGGATATAAAAGTTGTACTGTTCTCTTTAGCCCATCAATTTAGTAAACAGCAGAGATTCTGAAAATATATAAAGTAGAAATAGAACTCCCTCTAGACAGAAAAACAATGTAGTAAAAATGAAGTTCTCCTTTTGCATGGTCTCTTTTGATGAAGTATATAGCTATTCTGGTTCAATGTATTCAAAAATGAAACTTTGACACTAAGTAATTTGTAATGGTAAGACAAAGTATGAGTATTATTTTGATACAATATTCAATGAAATTCAAAATATTTGATGATCATTACTTTAGTGTCACTTATGCGCTAATGGTCAAGTAAAGATATTTCAAGGAGTGGATACCAAAGTAAAAATATATCTAAAGTGTTTAAAGAACTAGGCTGAGGTATACAAAGGGTAATATAAACAGTGTTTTTTAGAAATGGGCACTCTTAAACCTACTATATGGAGAATATAGAAATAAAATATACATATCCATTATATATAGTAATTGTTTTCTACTTTCCCTGTGGTATGATTAACAATAAATGTCAGAACTGTGTTTAGCCCAATCATATAGCATCTTTTTCATATTCTCATCCTCAGTCAAAACCATAAAACAATACAAAAACAAAATTTGGTATAGTGCACATAAATTGCCTAGAATTTTAATTCATTCTGTTACTCTAAGAAGTAACATTTATTTTGGCACAGGAGTTCCCTTTCTCACCCTTCTCAGTTGCAACTTTTTTCTTTTGGTTTTATGGAACATGATTTGGACGTGTAATAATGAGACATTTCTGGAAATAGAAAGGACCAAGCTCAGAAATTTCAAGTGCCCAATTTGAGGCCTGATTTTCAGAACTGCTGAGCCTCTTCATCTTCAACTGAAGTCAGCAGACGTTACGGGTGTTTGTCAGAAGAATGAAACAGGTTGTCCCAGAGACAGATTGGGTCAAACATTACCCTTTATTATATTCTCATTCCACCTTCATGCCACAAGTGAGTAAGGAGGAGGAGGCATTACAATTTTTTTATGCTTAAAAATAAGCAAAAGCTTACATTTTCCATGACTCCCCAGAGACCCTTATTTGGTTACTGTGACACAAAAAATAACCATTAATAACTATATGGTGAATATAATTATCCCTAGCCCTGTTTACTGTTTACAACTTTTGCATATATTATGCAGAAGTTTTACCTTCAGACTCATTATTTTCTACATCAGAAATTACTTCACAGTCCTTAACAAGCAGGGAGGAGGGGGAAGAAAGGTGATTAGCAATGTTCCCATCTGGACCTTATGTAGATGAGAGATAGAGAGAAAAAGGAAGATAACATAACTTGTAACCAGAATCTTATCTACAGGACAGCAAAGCTTGCCTTTAGTAACCCCATTACTCTAGTAGCTATAGTTCAGGCCATGCGCTCTATTTAACTCTTTCCTACAATGGTCAAAACATTTTTAGCTCTGTTCTTAGAGGGGCTGAGCCATCACAGTTTCTGCAGAAATCAACAGGAACTTTGAATTCACCACTCCTTTGAAAATAAGGCTAAACAGTTGGGTATCAAGAAAGACTAAGGCACTAAAAACAGGAAATGACAACGTTGGCTTATCTCTTGCCATAAATTGCACTGTAGACAGTGGTAGAGCTGAAAAAGAGACCCTTAAATTTTGTGGGTTAAATAAATTCTGCCTTTATTGAAAACAATGGTGAAATTGCCTTTGATTTCAGTGAAGTCAGGATTTTGCCTTTGACTCTCAGTCTTGTAGCTGCTTTGTTATTAGAGCTGTAGTGCAGTTAGGGATACAGTTTATAGAATACTCCTTCATAAATTACATAATTTCATTTTATTTTTGGTTTCAGCTCTAACTTCCAAGAATCGCATGCCAGTGTATCGACTAATAGGTTCTGACCATCTCACCATTTCCTTTGCTGTCAATCTCTTGTGCTTCTTCCTTTCATGTTCACTGAAACACTGCCTTTGGCAAAGTTCCATCTCCATTCCTCATTCATAACTAAACAACTTTCATTTTCTTACTACTGCTGTGAATCATGTTTCTTGTTCCATTGATAGCTCTTGTGTTCACTCAGTTCCTGACCTCATCATTTGTTAAAAGATATGCAGCATGCTTTTCTAACGTCTCATTCCAGAACATAATCTATCTTCATTTTGGCAAATAGACCAGACTTAACAACATTGAAAGGGCCCTGAGCAGCCTGTTTGCTGTTGTTTTTCTCAAACTAATCTTGAAATCTACCAAACTCTACATATTAACATTTTCAATGACTGAAGAGAGTAGTGAGAACTTGATATCTCTTCATATGGGTGCAAACAGAGAAACATTTACGCCAAGAATTTTGCCACTAGTGCCACCTAGCTTTTCAATTAACACCATGCTAGTTTTGAAATTATCCATCATTTACTCCAGATTTTCCTTAGTGATCATTCTTAATTTTGAAACTCTTTTTGTTGGTTTGTTTTATCTTTTATTATTGCTAATGGTGTGATCTGGTTACATAGCCCAGGGCTGCTGGAAAAAGAGTTATTGCTGAGGTATGGAGCATCCATCTTCTTTCTGCATCAGTGCTGAATCAGTAGATCAGAATCATGGTATTGAATGGTGTTATACTGCTGGGATTATATTCTCTCAGAAGAGGTATAAAACCAGGGTCCTGAATATCTGCAGCAGTCAAAGAGAAATTTTAACAAGAAGTCCTCCATATATATCAAATGATTTATTTGGTAGCAACATTCTTATTTTGTATTAATAATTGTGCATACAAATGGTATACATAACACAGATGAGAACCAGTTGAATAGGCAAATTATGAGCTATGATACTGTACCTAATATTCTAAACCACAGTGCTGTTGCTAGAGTTACAATAATTTGACAAGAGAGCAGCCATATTATAGATACCTAAAATCACCAAACCATTAGAAGTGCATAGCTCAGAAGTAAACTTCTCAAGTCAATTGGAATAAATACAGCTGTGGAGACCCTGTTAACTTTATTGCTTATATATCCCATGTTAGACCTGATTACCTTAATATAATTCAAATTAGCTAAAGACACAATGTAATCCATTCAAGAGACATCCTGCATTTAACCAACTGGCACTAGTCTAATAAATATAATCCTTACCTTTCATTACATGTCCTCATGCATTTTATTTCTAATAGAAAGTACTAGGTTTACTGTTTTACTTTCACAACAACATAGTGCTCTTTAAATGGAAACTAGTTGCCATATTTCAGCTTTTTTTCATTTCTGCTCCTTCAAACACATTTTATGAGTCTAATTTCACTGGATATTTGACACCACTTGCAAAAGTGAGCTAACAAATGGCATTATTAATGTCTCCCACAGGTGTTCTATGACTAGAGCTGTAGAAAACAGACAGGTTTTTTTTTTATTACGGTTTAAAACTGATCTTAACATTATCATTAACTCCATATTCCAAGGAAGACAATCACTGAAGCATG
This sequence comes from Podocnemis expansa, assembly GCA_007922195.1. NCBI lineage: Eukaryota > Metazoa > Chordata > Testudines > Podocnemididae > Podocnemis > Podocnemis expansa. The sequence goes on along the minus strand of ML682013.1, from coordinate 919,515 downwards.
ACACAAAGAGAAAAGTGAGATGCCCTTATTGAATACTATCTCAGCAAGTATTTTCGTCTGCACTGACAATTCAAGCAGATTCACAATCCTCCTAATATGCAAGTGTAATAATAGCAGACTGATGATAACCTATGCCACTGAATGATGTCTTAATGCTATGCAAAGATCAGTCTTCAAATTAATGTGAATGCTTTTTTAAAAGTTGAGTAAAAATTATATTTTGTTTGCTTTATACATATTGCATGTCTGTTTGTTTGTTTGTTTTTAATTCAGGAGGCTTTTTGCTGCTGAAGGTTTTCAGTGCGAGTTATTAAGTGCATGCTGTAACTTTCTGAAAGTAGGCTATTAAAATTATTATTTGAGGACTAATTCATGATTGTAGTCTTCTGGGGCCCTAACTAACAGCAGCAGATATCAGAGTAAGGGTGATATGCACAAAGCTAATAGGTATGCAGTGGGAGAACATATTCAGGAGAATTACAGTGCCAGAAGGTCAACCATGCTTGCCTCCTAAAACCATCCAAGTCATTTTCTGAAGCAGTTATTTTGTAACTGCAAAGAATGGGAAGCCAGTGGAAAAGAGAAATCACAGTCTCATGTCCTATTTCTTCTTATTTTTAGATAACATATGCCTTTCTATGAAGACAGAGAGCCCACTGGCACCATTTTAGCATTGGAGCTCGTGCAATCATCATCATGTAACCCATTTGTCCCTTAATGTTATGAAGGGATGAAACAAATGAATCCAGGATTAAATATACCAACGCCCCTTCTCTGAGGTGGCTAGGATTTCAAACCCAGTTACTGGAGGGGGAACCTTGGTGAAGTGAAAAATGTCTGTTCTTTTGGTCACTAATTGGAAGGTTATAGATACATATATAGCAATCAACCAAGGAAGGACGACCTTCAGTTAATATTATGATATTTAATGCACTGCCTCCATGTCCTACAATCACCTGTATTGCGATGCAAACTATAGCACCATACTTGAGAAGGGAACAGATTTGGGTAAAAGAGCTATGAGGAATCAAATACTGAGGCAGAATTCCCCATGTTTGCATAGGCCCAGAAGCTCACATAGGTTCCAAAGGCCAAGGACTATGGGAGCAAAAGAGTGAAATGTGTGTATAAGAAAGCATTTCTTACACAGGAAAATACCAAGACTATTTTCTATTAGCACACCTGCATAAAAAGCCCATTATCAGTAGTAAAGTTTACATACTTCATCTAAACCAAATATGTCCCATTTTCTGCTAGTAGCCTTTGTCTAAGCTCATTGTCATCTTGGAAAAATAGATACTTATTTACATATTTATGTAATATAAAGGAAAATAAAAGAAACTTTATGTGCACTAAGTACCTTAATTGTATAATATAATATAATATAATATAATATAATATAATATAATATAATATAATA
>ML682013.1:773458-918085 GCA_007922195.1 Podocnemis expansa | reverse complement strand
TATAATATAATATAATATAATATAATATAATATAATATAATATAATAATTAAGGTATTCAGTGCACATACAGTCTCTTTTATTTTGCTTTATATTACATAAATATGTAAATAACTATCCATTTTTCCAAATGACAATGATCTTTGACAAACGCTAGTAGCAGAAAACGGAATGCATTTGGTTAAGTTAAGACTGATAGCATTTCCCATGATAAGACCCAATTTTTCAGTTGCTTATAACTGCCAAACTATAAACAATTTAGCCTGAAAGCTTCATTTCTGGGTGACTACCTCAGGTTAAAATTTCTGGAAAATTTAAACCCAAATACTTAAGCCAATTCCAAAAGTGAAAATAGAGAAATACATTGTTTTGCCCAGGTGGAAAAATCCTGTCAAACTCTACTTTGAAAAGTTTTAGTGCTCCCCCATGCTTTGGAATAGGGACTTGAAATTTGACCTATATCACAGAGTTCTTTTGTGATGCCAGGTAAGTCACATAAACCCAAATTTTTCATAGGTTGTATCTAAACTGTGTTCTTATTTTCTGGATGCCTGACTTAAACGACTTCTATTAATTTAGATGTAGCTAGAGAATCAAAGTTGTTAACATAATAAAATCAGTGTCCAACATTAAACAGTTTTATACAAGGTTTGACTTTTGGTACACATAGACCTTAGCCCATTAAATAGCATGGTAAACACACCATTAAAAACTCTTTTAACCTTTCATTGAAGATACAGAAAAGTAGGAAAAACAGTTGTAGCATTTGAAATATAAGGTATTAAGTAAGGCTTTCATTTTAACAACATCCTTTGTTCCCTTTCATTTTAGCTAAAGACACTATTGAAGGGGGGGGGAGTCTCTCATACAGTATTACAGATTTTAATAACTGTTTTTAGGAGGTAAAAGAAAAAGTTAGCTGAAATAGGCTAAAATTGTTGTTGCTGTTGTTGCTAAAATCTGATCCCATTTCCGAGAAAGAGAAACAAGACAAACATACAAGGGAAAAGAAAAGAACATCAAAGACAGAAAATACAGTTTCTGTCTCCAGTGTTAACTTTCACTGGAACCTCTCTGCAGGCCATAACACAGGTACAGTCTTCTCAACCAGTCTGAGACCTAATAAATGTACCAGCCAGGGCTGTCCCTAGGGGGGTGCAGGGCCCCCAGAGAATCACCCTTTGTAGGGCCCCCCAGAACCCCCCCAGCAGTGGGGGGCGGGACCAGCTAGCCCAGGGGAGAGGCAGACCCATGCGCTGGCTGTCCCACGCCCAGGACCTAGCTAGACAGCCAAAAGCAGTGGCCCAGTTCACAGCTGCTGTTCCCCCCGCCCCGCACTGCTTTCAGCTCTCTGCTGGAGCAGCATGGAGGGAGCAGGAGGCAGTGCAGCTGAGGGCATGGACTGGCAATGCTGAACCAGGCCACCACTTTTAGCCAGCTAGCCTGGTCCCCCATGGGGGGGGCAGTGGTGCAGGCCCCAGGGGGCCCCCCGAAGCGTGGGGCCATGGGTGGCTGCCCCATTTGCCCTACCGTAGGGACAGCCCTGGTACCAGCATCAGGCTGTTCAGATCATTGCACTTAGTTGTCTTGTTCTCGTCACAGATTTACAGCAGTATTGCAAAAATAAACAGTCTTAGCAGGCAAAGCTGAACAGGTTTTAAACAGAAATAGAGGAAACAGAGCTAGGAAAGAAAAAGATCTAAGGCATGGAAGGAAAATGATATATAGTAGGCGAATGGAACTCGGACAAAATCTCACATACCAGGCGTGTTTGGAATTTAGCTTTAACTGTAGGAGGTGGAGCTGTCAGCTGGGTTCCTCTCGCTGACCTAGTCACGCGAGGACTTTAGGATTAAGATGAAGGGATTCCAGGAGATGGTGGGGGTGACAGCCATGATGATGAAGCTTGTTCAAGTAGCAAATTTTTATTCCAAAGTATCTGTGTTGAAAGAATCAAAATGGAAGTGTAGGTAAAATAATTCGTGCCTGCGTTATTTTGTTCACTTAGACCTTTTTTTTTACCTTTTTTGATATACAGATTTTTGGATCCACACATTGTTTTGTTTACCAGGCATAATATCAACAGTTCTTCAGTTATATCAGTGGTCCTTTTTGTCTGGGCTAATTCAGCCTGTCTTTCTTTTTGTATTGTTTCCTGTCGATATTTGCTGTGCGATGTTGTTGTACCATTAACTTAAATTCTAAATAGAGTAAATATGTAGGTCCAATTACCACATTAGACCCTCAGGTCTGATATGTAGAAATGCTGAGCACAGGGCTGTCCCAGGGGAGGAGTGGGGCCCAGGTCTGAGCAGCCTGCCAGTACTTCCCGCCACTCCCATGCTGGGGGTTTGGGATGGGTCAGCCCAGAGACCAGGCTCCATGTGTCCATTTCACTCCCCCACCCCCGCAGGTAAAGCAGGCTGGCCCAGGGGCTGGATCTGTGCTTCCACCCTGCCCCTTGCCTTCAGCTTGCCACCAAAGGCAAGTGGGGGGGCAGTGTGGCAGTGGGGGGCAGTGGTATGGGACCTGCATTGCTCACTGGCAGCAGGGCAGCGTGGGGGCCACGGAACCATGGGGACAAGGATGGTCGCCCCACTTGCTCCCTCCCTGCCCTGCGGGAGGGCTCTGGCCGAGCACACCCAGCTTCAACTAGGTAGTGGGATCTATGCTCTAAACATAAAAAGTGCTAAGTAATGCTAAGCACTCTGAAAAACCAAGTACTCAGTAATATCAAGTTGCGTAGCCAAAATTAATGGATGTTTTCTCCTATCAAGTGTTGGCTGCATGTGTATTCTCCAAGTGTATATGCTGTTTTAGTTCTGTGCAGATAGCCAATACAGGAAACCACAACTTAATTACCCACTAAGATCAGAGATCCATTTTAATAACAAAGGCTATGTCTACATTGTAAAAGCTAAGTTGCCTTTATTAAATCAACTTAATAAAGTCTACTTAAAGTCAACTTTAAGTAGACCTTATTAAGTCGACTTATTGAGTCCATACTACATTAAGTCGACTTTATAAAGTCAACTTTAAATGGGTGTCCTGGCTTAATTCGACTTTATAAAGTCAACTTAATGGCCCCACTGCACTAAATTGACTTTATTAAGTTGACTTAGTGAGTCCACATTGCCTTAAGTTGCCTTAATAAAGTTGACTTAACAGTAAAGTCGACTTTATAAGTGTACCTTATAAAGTCGACTTTACTGGACCCTAAGTGTAGACAGGGCTCTGTTTAAGTTGACTTAAGGGCCCTTAAGTCGATTTAAACACGTAGTGTAGACGTACCCAAAGGCACCAAACCAGGGTTATTGCAGACAAAACACCATGGAAAGCACATAGTGTGATAGGTATGTTACTAGTTTACATAATCCATGTATGCCTATGACTCAGTAAATGGTGGGACTTTTTGTTCCTCGACCAGGAAAAGACCCTCTCCTTAAGATCCCCTTTTATACACCGATGCAAACAAGTTTTATATTGCCTCTCTGATGTGTGTAGTTAGCACCCTGTGATGTGGCAAGTTACTACCCTTTACTTAGTACAGAATGATTCAGTTATAACATCTTTATTATATTGCTATTTTGACCTCAGTGGGGGCAGCATGTCCTCGTTATCTCTGAGGAATAAAAGTGTACATTACTGGTAATAACATGTTTTCAGTGTGCCTGCGTGTTTTATACCTAGCAGTGCTTTAAGAATGGGTATTTCTACAATACCAGCTCTGTTCTTGCCAGTTTCTCTAATTTCTGATTTCTGCTAATTTTGCTTCATAATAAAGGGCTTAACTGCTGCCTAAGCTGAGGCTTTAGGACCTGGTCTGTCATACTAAGCCTTGTGTGTCTTACAGTAGATTCTCACTTTCTACTACATTCTCTCTTTTTTTTTTTTGTGAGTATGTTCTACCCCTTATTCTAGAAAAGCATAGTGGATGGACTGAAGATGATTGAGCAGCCTAAACACTGGCGTATGTCCTCCTTCCCTTACTATGAACACATTCATGTCCCACCTGACCCTTAGTCTGAATATCTCCTCATACTACTGGAAGGCAAAATTTAATTACTAGTTATTTTTAGTTCCTTATGATGGGTCTGGAAATGTTATGCCCAGACTTTGACTGACTAATGTAGTTGTGTGATTGAGAGTCAGTAGCAGTTCCAAATACTTAATATATCTGGATAACAGGAATACGGTAAAACAAACAAACAAGTAGTCTGTGGCATACGTGTGTATAGTATGCATGTGTGCATGTAACACTACTTTATCTCTAAGTACCACAATCCTTCTTTAATTTACTGTTGTGGTTTGGTTCTTCCACTTTGGTAGCAGAGATAGCAACATACTTTTATTAGGGCAATTACATTTACCAGCTATATTATTATTAATCGTAGGTTGTGTTTTTTAAAAAGGGGTCCATTCATGTCATAGATTACCCTATTGCTCATTGTTATCCGTTGATAAACTTTGCTGGGCAGGAAACAGAAACAGCTAGCTTTTCTATTAAACTGGTTGCACTGTTCTGTGAAACAGTAGTAGTTGATGTAGATACTGTTGGTTTTCATAGATACCATCTTTCAGATAGCCTACAGAATGGATAGTAACCACTTTATTAAATTGCTGTGTCAGGATTTAACACTGGTAAGCAGAAAACAAACAGGACTGTGTGAAACAACATATGCCTTTTTAGGATGCTGTATCACTGACCCCGCACTGTGACTAGTATAACAGGGATTGTTTACAAAATTTGTAGTTACAGTATAACTTAATAATTTTTAACAATGTTTTGCCTTTAAGTTATTTCCTGCCATTGCTTTGTTAATTTTTACTTATGTGTTGGTAAAACAGTTCAGCAATACTATGCTATGGTAATGCTAGTCAAACAATTTGAACAGGTTTACACCTTTCTCTGCCAAATACGAGCATGTGTCATGAAAGTTTAATACTCTCAAAGTATTTGCATAAACCTCTATTTATTATTAATTTTGATTCAATTTTGATTTAATTTTCAATTATTTAATTACTTTTTCATTTTTGCTATGTTAAAAGAAGGTAGTAGGTGTTAAAATTTGTGCTCCTGAACAGTTAACAAAAGTAAACTTTGTGTTGCAAGCAATGAACTCTAAAAAGCTTAGAAAAACATTCTGTTACTAACTCATTTGCTAAAACAGTGCTCAATAGCGGAAAGGAATACCTCAACTCATAGAAGATTATGAGCATCTATTTTAACAGTAAAAGTGTTATATTTAGTATAAAATATTAATAATGCATTTCAGGTGAAAATAAATGTCTGTATAACAACTGCAAAAATATAGCTTGTGTTATAAATAACTTGGTCTCCGTTACAGTGTAAACAAACTAACTCAAATTATGTATTAAGTTTTGATTGTTGAAAGCAAGAGAAGTATAAATTAGACAAGCAAAACTTTACTATGTTAATTAACTTAGGCTGTTTAAGGTTGCATTCCACTGACTAAAGACACCAGAAAGTATCACATCACTGGGGCACCACAATATATTAGTTAAAATACCTCCAAGCGCAAAATAAAAGAAATAAAGTACTATATAAATAATAGACTGGTCTGGCATACATTAGAGTTTACCATATATGGACAATTAATTTTGCAGTCAGCTAGAAATCTCTAGTTGGACTAGGTTAAACTGTCAGTTAATTTGTTTGGCTACTGTATAAGAGCAACTGTATTACTGTATTATTTTGCTTCACTGCTGTGTTATTGCTGTGTATCATATACAATGTGCTTTATTTTTTTAGGGATGGTGATTTCTTTGAAAACTGACACCTTTAACTTTTAAAACAAAGAGCACGTAAGTGAGGAAAAGGGGTGTGTGATAGAGAAGAGAGAATAATCTTTTCGAGTTTTCAGAGGGCTGGCCGTGTTTGTCTATTTTCAGCAAACAACAGGAAGTCCCATGGCACTTTATCAAAATACCTTACCACGGTATTTTAAAGTACAGGCAGAAAAGTGAGTTTAGCAAACAAGGAGGACATTATGGAAAACTTAACCAGTATGTAAATTAGCTCTGAGTGAGGAGTGGTTTTATGGATTAAAACAGTTGGGAACCTACACTCCTGCTCTTTATCCTGGCTCTGAGAACAGAGTTTGGGTTACTACCTGCTCTTCTAAAACCAGAAATTGTTCTCCCAGTCTCTGTTGCTTTGGTCTGCATGACAAGTGGGTTGCAGGAGTGTCCTGGCCAGGGACATCGCTGGTCCGGGGAGGGACCCGGGGCATGGGTCCAGGCCCACAGGCCCCGCCTCTGGCCCATAGGCCCCGCCCCCTGGCCGGGGACAGGACCAGAAGCCACTGTGCCGCTGAAGGCAGCTAGGCCCCGCATCCCCAGCTGGGGATGGGGTCGGAAGTGGCTGCGGGGTCCTGCATCCCTGGCCGGGGATGGGGCCACTGCTGCCATGGGCAGCTGGGCCCAGAGTCCCTACTGCAGCTGCCGGGGGCCAGGCCCCGGGTCCCTGGCCGGGGATGGGGCCGCCACGGCCACCAGCAGCTGGGCCCCGGATCTGGCACCAGCTCTGGGATTCGGAGAACGTGTTCCGGGGTCCCAGCGCCAGCGATGCCTCTGGTCCTGACCTGCTGTAGTTAACTGTTTTGGGGCAACTCCATTTGTTAATGTATTAATTGGAGATGTTAATTTCTAACTCTCAGTTTTTCACTTTGAAATTCTTTTCTGTCCATTCTCCTGTGATCAAGTTGTAGCTCCTGTCTTATAATGTGGTTTGTAAAGTGGTCCATTATTTCAGTGAATGTGCTGTCTTCTACTTCTCACTCCTCTGCACTTATTTTTCCTGTTCTGAGAGGCACCAGTTCAGGTCACAATTTAAGTCTTATTGGAATCTTGCTCTTTTCATATGATAACAGTTGCAAAACAGTACCCTTTGTCTGTTTTTAAATTTTCTTAGGGTCACCTTTTTGCACTTCTGTCTCCATGCTTCAAGCACAAAATGACTACCTGAAGCCAACAGTTGACCACAAATATTTATAACAGGGGACAGCACTCCTCTTTTTGTAGATATTTTTACAGCTGTTTTAATGGCTTTTCTTTGTTTTTGTGCTTTTTGTGACACACATTATTTCTGGACTGCTTGCAGCCCTGCTAAGAGAGAAAGAGTGTTTCAGGGCTTTACTGCTTTCTTCTTTCTTTCTTTTTTTCCTTAACTCTTCCTTTGTGTCTGTTAGTTTCCCTGACAACTTTATGTCATGTTCTGTCAATTTTTTTGCCCTAATGATTTTCACAAGCTATAGCTTGGCTATAGCTAGGTCTTTGCCCTGGCTTTACAGATTTCATTTCATATTTCTTCCCCATTTTCTTTTTAAAATCCATATGCACCTCATTTGCAGGCAACCCAGCATGTCCATAACTTATTAAACTCTGTGGAGATTTACAGGGGTGGGATAAGTGAGTTCCTTAGTTTGTGGTTTTCTTCTATGTTAGATAGTGATTATTACAAATGACAGAGATGACAGCAAATTTACTTACCAGATCATAGGTCAGGGTCACCAGCACTGTCAGGTGTTCACTACATGTGTATTCTCTCAGTGGGTATGATGTTCTAGTTCAGCACAGATAGCTGACATGGCAAACCATGGTTGAATTACCCAATGAGACTGGAGATGCACTTAGTAACGAAGGCACCACGCTAAGTTTATTGCTGGTGAAGCATGTTAAAAAGCACCTTATCTCTGCTACAAGTATGCTTAATACATATATGCCGATGACAGTGGACTGGCCTAGTAAATGGCAGGACTTTCCGTTCCTCACTTGGCCAGACAAAGACACTCCCTTTAAAACCATCTTTAATTCACTCAGACAATAAGTGTTATATTGCTTCTTTGATATGTGTAGTTGCAGCCTCTGACAGGGCAACTCTTTCTTTATATAGAATAATTCCATATTTGATGCATCTGATGAAGTGGATTGAAGCCCACAAAAGCTCATGCTGAAGACGTTTTTACTTTTTAAGGCTGTGTTCATACATCAACTGTTATTTCAAATAAGTTGCTAGCAGGGCTCATCATTTCGAAATAAAGAAACGTCATTCCGACATGTCAACTTTTATTTCGAAACAACATTGGTTGTTTTGAAATAAAACCCTCGTGTGGACACAGGATAGGTACCAAAGGACTCTCATTGTTTTTGCTGTACACAGACTAACATGGCCATCCCTCTGGAAACTTTCACCATTCACGTATGTGCTGTATGGTTTTCTTGGAATATTCATGGCATATTGAACATTTTTGTTATGCCAGCTTGTTTCTACAACATCATACATGTATGCAGTGTGACAGAGTCAGTTTGAGTGGCTTCCAGAAAGTACTAGAAGGCTAATATATCAGCCCCAGGCTCATCAAATCACTTTTCCTGTTGTAGCTGAGCAGTGGTTACTCCAGGGTAATCAGCACACCTGGAGCAAATTAAGGCCTCGGCTTAGGACTTATTAAAAAGCCTCCCCTCCAGAGAAAGGATGTAGCTGGAGTGTGAGAGTAAGGACCATTATCAGGGTGTGTGAGAGGAAGCAAGGTGTAGTTGGGAAGGCATCAGATCCAGAGAAGGAGCAGAATGCTTGTGAGGAAGAGCCCCACATGTGCAAAGACTGAAGAAGGGAAAAAACCCTGACGTAGTGGGCAAAAGAACTCTCCCAGGTCTGGAGGCCTGAGGGAAACAAACTCACCACTCAGGGAAGTGAAGTACCCACCAGATAGGGGAGGAACTTTGTCACAGCAGATATGAAACTCTACCAGGTCATGTCTTCAAATGTGTCTCACATGGTTGAAGAGATGCAGCCAAACAATATTGTGTTTCCACACCCAGTAAAAGCATACAAATAAGAACAATGCACCGGCTTAAGTGCCGGAGAGCAGTTTGGCTCAAGTGGGAAGAATCACGCCCATTGCCAGACATGGACAGTCACCTGACTCGGGGGTAGGGTGAGTGTCAAGAACACTGGTTAAAACACAGAGGCATCCATGGTTTGTGGCTCTCCTCTAGGAAACCGTTTTCTAAACAACAGGCTTCAAAACACATTGCAGCCAACCCATATGGTAAACTGAACTTAGACTGGAACAGAAACCTTAGTTTAGGATGTGAATTTTCTTTTATTTGACTGTGATAAACTTCTTGACTGAATGAATATTTGATTTATATTAATTTGACTTGACATCACTTAAAATCTTACTGTAGTCAATAATCTTATGTTTGTTTTATCTAAAGCAGTGTAATGTAGAATGATGGTGTGTGCAGAGGCCTCACTGAGCGTGATAGCTGGTGCATATCAGTTTCTTTGATAAATTGATAGACAAGTGTAAATGAGTTTACAGGGTGCAGTGAGCAACACTGAACCCTGCATAATGTAGTTTCCAGAGTGGTATCTGGGATTTGAATCTATCCCATGAGTAGCAAGCCAGAGGGCTCTTCCACTGGGTGAGGGACTGATCACATGCTGGTAGCTGGGCATGAGCTAACTCAAGAATGGGAGTTCACACAGAAAAGTAGAGTATGGTGGGACCTTGGAGTGGAGAATTGGGTTGACAGAGCTGCACAACAGTCCAGACTGCAGAGGGGGAATGTAAAATGATTATAGCATGCATTGTAGATTATGAATATTTTGTTTATAATCTAATTATACTTCATATGTTTACTAGAATTTATTATTTTGTGGAGTTTAGAATTACACAGCAAAAATATCTATTCCCAATTACCCAGGGTGTCATACCAGTTATACTAATACATACTTTATTTGTATTTATTAAAACAAGTTGGCACAAAAATTAAAAAAAAAAATAAATCAAAGTAGTTGGAATTTACTTTGATATGACTCTAAAAGTAATTCCATACCGAGTAGTGTGACTATATTTACCATAGGTTTCTGATTATGCAAAGCACTTTGGTGACACCAGAATTGTTCAGATAATCAGGAGTTTGCATAATAAGGAGTCAATCGAAAAAATCTGTAAGGGATGTAATTAGTGTAAAAATCCAGTGTAGGGCAAATGGAAGACTTTGTAACGGTATAACAATAGTGGGCAATGGAGGCCCCCAAACAACTTAAGGATACTTTGTAGAGTTATGTAGTAAACAAGCAGGTAGTAAACAAATAGTTGTCTAGGGTGTATATTAGGGAATTCCAGTGGTGGAAATCAACATCCCAGCAGACGGTCTACGTGACTAGGGTAGGGCCTGATCACTCCTTCCCCATGAAACAAAGGACTTTATGGGTTATAATTATAACCCATTCCCTGACTTCAATAGACTTTGCCGTAGGGCCTTGCAGGGTGCCTCAGAGGACATCACTCTCCTGCTGAAGCCCATGGTCATGAAGTGGGGCCCTGACTGCTGATTAGGTTGTAAGCCTGTCTATATTACTTTGTGTTTAACTCTGGGTATATCACTTTGTCTGGGTATTTAGTTAAGTAATCTGTTAGTTAACAAAACATTTTATTTCCTGCTATGTGCATCTGGGTGGTTGTTGCTACTGGAATCCCGGACCTGAAACCCACTTGTTAGTGGGGAACATCCAGCACTGTATCTTTATTATACACTGTACTGCTATAAAATTCATAGAAATAGTTCAGATAAAATAAAGCATTACACATTTTATAATACATAAAGTTAAACACCATAACAATAGAGTTCATTTTCATCAGGGGAGATAGTTAAAAACGGCAAGCTAGATGCTGAAATGTCTGTAGGAAAATAATTCAAACTGGGTCACAGTCACTTTGGCAACTTTCCATATACAGAATGCATTTTTTCATATAATCAGGAAATTCTTGGGGTTACATTCAGAGGTGATGAATATTGTGGTGTAAATTGGACCCTTTCTAAGCTAACTTAGATTCCCTCAGTTGGGCTCTTGCAGGCTTGTCCTTTCACCCTATGTATGAAGGCATTTTCAATTAATTTATTATCATTATTACTTGTATTATGATAATGCCTAAAGACCTCAGCCAACATAGCTGCTAGATACCAAGGAGTCAGAAGAAATTATAAATTAAAATAGGATGTAGTTAACTAGCTTAATGTTCTTAAGCTGTATAAGTTTGACATCAGACTGATCTTGCATTCAGAGTGAGAGGACTAACATATCCTTTCGCATAACATTTCCTTGCTAATAATCCCCAGAACTGGACAGAAGATGACACAAAATAGAGAAAAATATAGTAGTATAAGTGTGTGACTTGCCCTGTTAATAGACTTAGGGAAGGTGGGAGACAGGGATGCTGCTGTCTCTGTCAAGAGAGGCCCAGGACTGGTGCTGGAATCATTTGGTATAGCTGATAAGCAACTCATGGGTTGTCCTCCACTCTCTCTTTGGAGAATATAAAGGAGAACTTAGCTCTGTTCAGGGAGTGGGGACTGCCAGAAAAGGGATATTCTCTTCTCATCAGAGTAGGAGGTTGCAGGCAGCAAGCAGGCCAACCCCATGAAGCCCCACCTCCCAAAAGGCCCTGCCTAGAACTTAATGGGGGCCAGAGCCCCAGTCTGAATCCTAACCAGACTGTTGTTTGTTACCTTTAGCAGACTTTACTGTCTTTGCTTGTGAAGACTTTAAACCATGGGTTTCCAACTTGTGGCCCAGGAGCCAAAAGTGGCCCATGGGACTTTCAAAGTGGGCCGCTGCTCCCCTCCCACAGACTGCAAAGGGAATTCTTGCCTCAGGATCTAACTAGAGTGTGTTGCCTAGTGCTAAAAGACCAGTGCAGGCTGCTTGCTGCAAGGAAGAGGTAGGGAGACCTGTGGTCCCCTTCCCCTGGTGGTAGCAGGGAGCATGCAAAGTGCTCTGCTTGGGTCCCTAAGTGCTGGTGTCCCTGCTGGAGCCAGAGAGATGGGAGGCTGCAGAAGCAAGCCACTGCCTAGGGACCCAGGTGGAGTGCACAGGGCTACAGGATGAGTGCGGTTTCCTTGCATCCTCCCAGGGGGATGGGAGATCAATGAGGAGGGAGGCAGCCACCTCACTGAACTCCTTCTATCTGAATGCAATGAGTGGATGGTGGGGGAGGGGCTGCTGGCAGAGACCAGTGGCCCTTCGGAGTTGTAACAATGATATCTGTGGCCCTCAAGACAAAAAGGTTGGGAACACGAACACTGCTTTAAACATATTCCTGAAGAAAAAGGACAGAAACCTAACCTGGGTGTGAATGACTGGGTATTCCCTGATGGTGCCTAACATTAACAGTGTACAAATAGGAAGGAAAAGAAACCTACAGCATACATCACAATAACACTTATGAGGAAGAGATGGAAAATGCACTAATATGCTTATATAATTTTATTAGCACTTAGATAGCTCTATCATGACAAGGAGCATATTATATATACAGAGAAAGAACAGTTAATTACATGACACCTGCTTCATTGTCTCCTTAACAAGAAGACTCAAAATCCCTTTCTCAGCCTCTTGCTGAAAGCTAAAGAAATCATACCACCATGCTAAAACAGATTTATGTTTTCCTGTAGCTGTGGCCTTCAGGTGCACTCGCCGATGACTTGTCAAAGCCTATGTTTTGCTTAGTCTCAATGTCTGAAATTTGGATTTCCCAAGCCATGTACCCTGATAAGAACTATCTATTTGACTTATTTATATAGTCCCCATGACTACAGTGTGTTGTCACTTAACAATTTTTAATGTATTTATTCTTACAACAGTCCTGTGAGGTAGGGAAGTGCAATTATCTACATTTTACAGATTGGAAACAGAATCAGAAAGGCTAAAATCCAGATTCTCAAAGGTATTTAGGCAACTAGCCCCTATTGAATGCTTTGGAAAGTCCTACTAGGTGCTTAAATACCCTTAAAAATCCATCATTAAGTGACTTGCCCAAAGTCATAGAGAAATTCTGTGGTGAAGCAGGACATCTAGTGCAGATCTTTTGATCATTAGTCTTCCAGACTGGGGAAAACAGCTGTGTAACTTGAGCTCGAGCCAAAGAAGTGAGATCTGTAGAGTGTTTCTTAACTTCCTGATACGTTTATCAGGAGGTATATTATGTGAACCCCTGATATCATGTCTCTGTTAGTTCCCTAAGAACTCTGCTATTAAACTAAATCAACTCATACATACAGCAAATATGACAACAGCAAGGAGTCACAGCCCCGAGTGCTCCTACCACCACCGGGACCACTTTGGCCTTCACTTTCCACATCCGCTCTAGTTCCTCTTTCAGGCCCTGGTACTTCTCCAGCTTCTCATACTCCTTCTTCCTGATGTTGCTGTCACTTGGCACAGCTACATCTATCACCAGCGCTGTCTTCTGGTCCTTGTCTATTAGCACGATGTCTGGTTGATTGGCCAGTACCTGCCTGTCCGTCTGGATCTGGAAGTCCCACAGGATCTTAGCCCTGTTATTCTCCACGACCTTCTGTGGGATCTCCCATCTGGTCTTGGGAGGGTCTAGCCCATACACTGTGCAGATGTTCCTGGACACAATGCCAGCTACTTGGTTGTGCCGTTCAATGTATGCTGTTCCTGCCTGCATCTTACATCCTGCCACTATGTGTTGGACTGTCTCTGAGGCCTCTCTGCACAGTCTGCACCTTGGGTCCTGTCTAGTGTGGTAGACCCCTGCTTCAATGGATCTGGTGCTCAGTGCCTGTTCTTGTGCTGCTATGATCAGTGCCTCAGTGCTGTCTTTTAGTCCAGCCTTTTCCAGCCACTGGTAGGATTTCCCAATGTCAGCCACCTCAGCTATCTGTCGATGGTACATTCCATGCAGGGTCTTGTCTTGCCATGGCACTTCTTCTGCTTGATCTTCCTCCCATGTCTGCTGCTGCCTCAGGCATTCTCTCAGCAGCTCATCTTTGGGTGCCATCTTACTGATGTACTCCTGGATGCTCTGGGTTTCATCCAGGACAGTGGCTTTGACACTCACCAAACCCCGCCCGCCTTCTTTCTGGCTGGCGTACAGTCTCTGGGTGTTGGACTTTGGGTGGAAACCTCCGTACATTGTGAGGAGCTTCTGGGTCTTCACATCGGCAGCCTCCATGTCCTCCTTTGGCCATCTCACTATACCGGCAGGGTATCTGATGACTGGCAGGGCGTACCTGTTGATGGCGTGGATCTTGTTCTTCCCATTGAGCTGGCTCTTCAGGACCTGTCTTATCCTTTGGTGGTACTTGGATGTTGCTGTCTTCCTTGCCTCCTCATCGTGGTTCCCATGGGACTGTGGGATGCCAAGGTACTTGTAGCTGGTCTGTATGTCTGCTATGTGGCCTGCTGGTAGTTCCACCCCATCAGTCTTCACTACCTTTCCTTTCTTTACTACCATTCGGCCACACTTCTCCAGTCCGAATGACATCCCAATATCCTCACTGTAGATCCGTGTCAGATGGATTAGTGAGTCGATGTCTCGTTCATTCTTAGCATACAGCTTGATGTCATCCATGTAGAGGAGGTGGCTGATGGTAGTTCCACTCTTGAACTTGTATCCATATCCAGTCCTTGTGATTATCTGGCTGAGGGGGTTCAAGCCAATGCAGAACAGCAGCGGGGACAGCGCATCACCTTGGTATATGCCGCACTTGATGGTCACTTGTGCAAGCTGTCTTGAGTTGACTTCCAGTGTTGTCTTCCACAGTCCCATTGAGTTCTTGAGGAAGGTCCTTAGTGTCCTGTTGACTTTGTATAGCGCCAGACATTCACAGATCCATGTGTGTGGCATTGAGTCGTAGGCTTTCCTGTAGTCAATCCAGGCTGCGCACAGATTGGTCTGTCTAGACCTTGATTCTTGGGTGACTGCTCTATCTATGAGCAACTGGTGTTTTGAGCCTCTGGTGTTGTTCCCAATGCCCTTCTGAGCTGTGCTCATGTACTGGCCCATGTGGTCCTGTAGCTTGGCGGCTATGATGCCTGATAGGACTTTCCATGTTGTGGGGAGGCAGGTTATTGGCCGGTAGTTGGATGGTGCTGTTCCCTTGTGGGGGTCTTTCATGATCAGCACTGTCCTGCCTTGTGTTAGCCAGTCTGGGTGGGAGCCTGCTTCTAGCAGCTGGTTCATCTGTGCTGCTAGGCATTCATGCACTGCTGTTAGTTTCTTTAGCCAGTAGGTGTGGAGCATGTCTGGGCCAGGTGCTGTCCAGCTCTTCATGTTCTTGACCCGCTGTTGGATGTCGGCTACTGTGATTGTGACTGGTTCCTGTTCTGGGAGATTGCTGTGGTCTCTTCTCAGGTCCTGCAGCCACTTTGCACTGGTGTTATGAGTCTTCTCTTTCTCCCAGATGTTCTTCCAGTACTGTTCAGTTTCTGCTGTTGGTGGCTCTGCTGTTACTGTGTTTTTGCACTGCAGTTGGGAGTACACCTTGGATGTTTCTTTGGAGAACAGGGCATTTATCTTTTTGGCCTCTGCTTCTCTAGTGTATCTCCTTAGCCTGGTGGCCAGTGCTGTGAGCCTTTGCTTAGCAATCTCTAGGGCTTCAGATGGAGTCAGGCCCTTGTATTTTATCAGTAGCCGAGTCTTATCCTTAATCTCTACACCCTTCTGTAGTTCCACCAGCCGGCTAACTTCTCTCCAGGTTGCCTTGATCTTATCCTCCAACCTCATTTTCCAGGGGGCGTATGTACTGCTGTTCTTTTTGATTGTGTAGCCAAGCATCTCCAGGATTACAGAGGCTGTAGCATATACCAGTTCATTGGTTTCAGTGATGGTGATAGTAGGAATTGTCATTAGGGCTCTATTGGCATCTTCTAGTATACTATCTGATGGTACTTCTCCAACGAGCCTTGGTAATCGGTCTCGAGGGTTGACTGTAGCTAGTTTATCTGTGATCTTATGCCTCATATCAGCTGCTGTGTTCTGTAATGAAGGGGGTGGCAGTGGAGTTCCAGCTTCAGGTGCTGGCTGCACATCTAGGTGTTCTTCTGGAGCTTCTTCCTGAGTCTGGGAGGTAATGTGGAGTTGGTCTATCTCCAGTTGTGAGAGCAGCTGCCTCTTTACTATGTTGAAGCCTTGGGTAACTAGCTCTTTCTCAGTTAGCGTGGATGTAGGTCTTTTGTCCATCCATAGTCCCCTCATACCTTTCATATATCCCCTCTCATTAGGCCTACTGTTGTAGTAGCATTCCATCAATTCCGGGTTCTCTCGTCTCATTCATGCATGGTTTCTTCCAGTAGCCCACTTATCGTCAGATTGTTCTGGTTCCCCAACATCTGGCACAGACCTTGTTAATCCAGGCAACCTCCGAGCCGGCATGACTCTCCTAGTTTGTGTCTCTCTCATATTTGAGGTAGGCAAGTGAGGCGTTAGGGGGTCTTTTGCCCAAGGACCGCTACTGGGAAGGTATACAGGTACCCACCGGGATTTGAACCCCAGTCTCCCATATCAAAGGGCATCACTCTTAATCACTACAGCACTCTTAACCACTACACTATCCAGTCACCCGTATATACCCCAGACTCCTCTGTGTGCTCTCTATTGTGTGTTAGTGTTACCTCAGACCAGACCTGCTGAGACCAGTTACCAGGAATAAGGTTTTATTCTGAAAGAAGCATACAGCAGCATTACAGTCCCTTGGCCTCCTCCCTGCTTGTCTGCCACATGCTCCCAGCCTCAGTCAGTGGAGACCCTCCCTGCATGGGAGGGCTGGATTGCTTCCTTGCAGGAACCAGGAAGTTCTCCCAGCATGCCACAATTTGTAGTCCACAACTTGCAGTTTTCCCTGCTGCTATTGAAGCACCCTGTACTTTCGGTTACATACACATACATGTACACATACACATATACATATACATATACATCAATGATAATCTTTTAGGGTATGTCCACCCGTCTCTTTTATTTTGAAATAACACTGGTTATTTTGAAATAAAAAAGATTAGGTCCACACGACAGGCTCTGTCATTTCAAAATAAGAACCATCATCGGAATGAGCTGCCGAGGGAGGTGGTGGAATCTCCATCTTTGGAGGTGTTTAAGGCCCGGCTGGACAAAACTATGACTGGGATGGTTTAGTGGGAGTTGTCCTGCCTCTGGCAGGGGTTGGACTAGATGACCTATGAGGTCCCTTCCAACCCTATGACTCTATGATTCTATGAAACAGCTTAAACCCTATTCATTTCGAAACGGCTGTTATTTCGAAATGGTTATTTTGAAATAACACCATTTGGACATGTTGTTTCAAAACAACACCATTGTTTCAAAACAATTGTTTTGAAACAACATGTCCAAATGACCTTATTTTGAAATAAGCATTTCAGAATAACAGCTGTTTCAAAAGCAGGCTTTCCCTTAATTCGAATGAACATTTTCTTAATTCGAATTAACTTATTTCGAAATAATGATGTATGTGTGGACATAGACTTAGAGATAGGAAAACTAAACCGCAAACAGGACTGCACCACTAAGCATGCTTTTTTTGTGCTTAGGAGTTCTGGAAGGCAATTTAAATCCTTGAGAGAAAGTGACCTTCTTGCTTGGCTGCAGGGGTTCTGGATTACCAGGAATAAGGTTTCTTATTTTTATACTGAGGGTGCTGATGATGGAAACCATATATTGGGTATCTGTTATCACTAATTTAAGCCAGCAGGTATGGGAACACCCCTAATCCCAGCTCCACTTCAATGCTGTGGCTCCACCCCATCTTTGGGCTATGACATAAAGCAGCCTGTGGGCCGCATGTGGCCCCAAGTGTATTTCCTGTGGCCCTCAACGACACTGTTGTAACCAATATTTGCAATATAGTTGTATGAAAAGGTTTCTGTGGTACAGCTCTTGGGCTAACGTACTAGTCCTCATGCCGCCCTCATGGTGATTTGAGTTTGAGATCCCTGACTTAAAGGTAACCTTGACCCTTAAATTATTTGTCCAAAGTCACATAGCAAATCAGCTACAGAGTTGGGAACAGAATGTATGTTTCCTAATATTTAGTTCTAAGTTCTAAGCAAGATACGTATTAGATTAACGTGAGCCAGATTCTCAGGTGGTATAAATGGTTCTATTGACTTCAAAAGAACATTGTTACTTTATATCAGCTAAGAATTAGGTCCATCTCTGGAAAGGAGATGTAATATAAATGCAAAATATACTAATGACTCATATTTAGTATTAAAATATTTTCTCTGCAAGTGATCTGGGGGATGTTGTTATGAAGAATACTGTTTAGAAATTGGAATAAGCAGGTTTTTTTAAGAACAGGGTGAGACTACTTTAAATTACTGCTTTATTAAATTGTTCAGTTTTTGTTCATGAAATCTAATTCTGTATGGCTATGTCCACACCTGCTTTTAAATCAAAACAGAAATTATTTTTTCAATTTAAAAAAAGTTATATCCGGACGATGTTCCGTTGTTTTGAAATGATGGAGCTCGTCATTTTGAAACAATGGAACTCAATGTTTAAAACCTTGAGAATAATTGAAATAGCCCTTGAACAGAAAGGACTGTTTTGAAATAACTCTGTTCAGTCCCATTATTTCAAAACAGCACTGTTTCGATTCAGATTTGAGATTCCTACCTGGGAGCATGGCACCCTCGAAGGAAGCCCTCCCCCACCACCCCATCAGCACCTTGGCCAGGGAGAGAGGGGCATGCAGGGGGGACTGCAGGGCTGTGGGGGGGGGCAGAGCTCACCAGGTGCCAGGAAACTCCTGCTGTTGGTGGAGTGGCGAGGAGTGAGCTCTGAGGCACCCCAGTCCCCCTGTTGCTGGTGGAGCAGCAGGGGGTGAGCTCTTGGGGTGCCCTGGAACCCCTGCCCCTTCCTAGGTACCTCAGAAGGAGCGAGAGCTCTGGGATGCTCAGAAAGCTCACCCCCCACTGCTCCACCAGCAGTGGGAGGACTGGAGTACACCAAGAGCTCTGCTTCTGCCGCCCGGCCAGTGGCAGGAGTTTCAGGGCACCCTGGGAGCTCTGACTTCTGCCCCCCCTGCCACCAGCAAAGTGACTGGGAGGAGGGGCAACCCCCCATCTCTTCCCCAGGGGCTTTTTTCCTCTGCCGCTGGCTTTGCAGAGCCAGTGGCACGGGATTGGCTGGCAACATGGACCTGTCAGGGGGCCATGTTGCCACACCTCCCATGGGCCCCTTCTCCTGAATTGAAATAGCAAGTCCTGTGTGAGGACTTGCTATTTCAATTTGGTATTTTTGCTTAAATCGATTCAAGTTGAATCCATTTAATGTTTTTTTATTTTGAATTAGCTTAAATCAATTGAACTTGAATTGATTTAAGCACCTATGTGTGGACATAGCCTCTTTTCTTGAGAAAAAAATTGTTGAGAAGGAAATAGAAATGGGATTAAGAATTTAAAAATACATAAGAATAATAAATTGCAGAATGAAAATCCTCAAGAGAAAACAAGCTTTTTTTTTTTTTTTAAAGAAAGATCATTACTCAAGGGGGGGCATATACCAAGGGTTGCATTCAATAAGGTGTTTAAGTATTTGACTGCCACAACAGGTATCAAATATCAAGTCTACATAATAGGAGCTATGGCAGCATATTTATGGCACTGTAGTTATGCATTGTGTAGATTTATACTACAGGGATGGAAAGGTTTATTTTTGTCACTATAGGAACTTCACCTCCCTGAGCCATGCTAGGTTGGCTACCAGAAGTGGATGGTAGGTTGACTGACAGATGACTTAGCTGCATCTAAGGAGTGCGCTGAGTTTGGCATAGATCGTTGTGGTACTTAGGGATGTTAATTTTTTGTGACTTTTTTTAAAGTAATTTTTAAATGTGGACCAGGTCTAAGGGCAAATTTTAATTCTCAGAACTTCTGTCCAGTCAAATTTCATGCTAGGGGGCATACACACAGGTGGCTAAATTCTGATGGCCAGTGCTCAACTCCTGGCAGGAGTCACAAACAAGGTATTCCCCTCTTACCTGTGGGGCTTCTCGCAGTAGGCATGCTCAGAGGTCACTGTAGAATCTAGCTATGAGATTGACAGTAGTGGAGCCACCTCTCTTTTACCTAACATCCCCATGGCTAGAACAAGTACCCAGGAACTAAGACACCCATGTTCAGTTTCCACTCTGCTTGCTGCAAGGATTAGGGGAGCTAGGGACAGGATCCCAGGTGTCTCATTTACCACGTGAGTGCACTGACCAATTAGATATTCTGGGTAGAGCTTTCTTGATCTTTCCTTTTGAAGGTAGTCTCCTTCATTTGTATAATATATTTAAATATTCATTGGGGCTGAGAGAATCAGAATTGTTCAATAGCTGAGTTGTTATAAGATTCCCCTGTGATGTGACAGAGTCACATTCCTGGATCTTGTGAATATTTATTTCTACAATGTGAATCAGCTTCAGCAAGAGAGACTGAGAAAGCACCACCCAGAATATCCCTTAGCACAATGGTGAGGGTACTCAATGGGACACCTAGGTGCAAGTCCTGTCTGCATCAGCCAGAGCAAGAATATAAACCTCAGTCTCCCACATCTTGAGGAGTGGCTTGACCACTGGGCTGTAGGAGAAAGTGGAAAGGGTGCACCCTTTCTTTTTTGTCAGAAAGGACTGATGGAATAAGAAGCCAACTCCAGGAGACAGCTGATGGCAGAGACTCTTAAGTGAAAAGATTTGCCTTCATCTGCCCTGGCATTAGCTGCTTAACAAACTTTCTGGTGTCAGGCCACACCTCTTTCCCTGGCATTTTCTGATTGGCTATCTCAGGCAGTTCCTTACTCAGCATGCTGTTTTCTGTTAATCTCATTCTTCATCACCTAACTCTCCAGTTGTTGTATGAGGGTCTGGGAGCCTCTTTACTCCAGTCTATGGATTTCATTGGGTTGTAAGATGCCTAAAGCTATGTGTCACATTGCTTAGTCCAAGTTCCTTTTGTGAATGTTGGTGCAAAAGGCTATCCTTTCCCCTTCCACAACTCTTTTAATAAACAAAGCCAGGAGAAAACAACTAACCATCTCCTTGAAATTGCACTATGGATGTTTGGGCTTGAACTGGAACCAGGACTCTGGGACCTTGCAAATGGGGAAGATTCAAAAGCCTGGCCTATTATCTGAGTTCAAATGCTTACTCTGCAGTTTTATAGCTCCACAGTCCAAGCCCTTTGAACCCAAGTCAGATGACATGGGCCATCTGCAGGTATTTTATAGAAGTGCAAACTTATTCATAAACCACAATTTTCCATATAATGAGTCAATAAAATCATACAGTAATAAATTTATCCCAAGGAGTGCTACTGCAATTTGATATATAGACTCTGATCCTCCACTTCGTTACCCTAGTTTTATACTATTGACTCCTACAGTTGTAATGATTATGTTACTTCACTGGAGTCACACTCATATAAAGCATAAGAAAATCATACCCAAGAAACTGGCTGAAGCCTAGCTGGAGAGTTAGAGATGCTTTCTGGAGTTCTCTCTCTGTCAGTTATAAGAAGTGATTTGGAATTGTAAAAGAAGGTTGAAAATTATATAGGAAATAAGGTGCTAAAATTAAAAATGAAGGAGTAAGAGATGGGTTGAAAGACCCAAAACTAGACTGGTGACTGTCAAGGATATGACCTGGCACACAGCTGCAGCCTGCTGCCTCTTCTTCCCTGCTGATGGAATCCTACATATTGTCTCTTCCTCCATCCTCTGCCTCACCTCAGTGGGTGGTCTGCAAATCAAGCAGCAGCACTGGAACTACAGCAGAAGTAAAGAAGCAGTAATAGGTTACAACTACAGGTAGAGGAGGAGCTCAGGCAGCAGCTGGCCTCTTGCTACTTTCTGTCTCTGAGGCTGCAGGGACATGTAGTGCTGCTGTCAAGGGGAGCCACTGCCTCATCGCTGGAGGGTATACCTGACAGAGACAACCTGAGAAATGTGGACTGGGGAGTCATGCAAAGCTTTCAACTGTCTGCGTTCAACTTTATGATCCAAAAGTATTAAAATATGAATTTCTGCATGCACTCCTGGTGCCAGCCATACAAAATAATTTGATTAGCTGCAGAGTTTCCAAGGAACTGCTTCAAGACATACTGGAATGGAGAAGAGGGACTCAAACTGTTAACTATAGATCTGACTAAGGCAGGGGTCAGCAACCCAAAAGAAGGGCCATTTTAAGAAATTCCTTCAATAACTCATGCTTTGCATGTTGACAAATTCCAAAGGGGTAGCTGCATTATTCTAGTTCACAAAAACAAACAAGGAGTCCTGTGGCACTTTTAAAGACTAACAAGGCTTCCTATCTTCAAGCATTTGATGAAGCGAGATTTTTCTCTCATGAAAGATCATGCAATAAATAAATTTGTTGGTCTTTAAAAGTGCCACAGAACTCCTTGTTTGTTTCAATACTCAGGTGTTTTGGAAGCCACAATGAGTACAAGCTACTGTTGGGGGTCCAGGAACAAGTAGCTGGACAAGGATGACTACCACAGCCCAGAACCAGGAACAGATCCCCCTCAGGGTACCTTGGTGTCACAGGTGAGCCCGAGCCTGGCACAGGCCACCTGCAGGTTTCCCCTGTTGTAGAGTAGGTGGAGCCCAGAGCTGAAAGGGGGCAACCAAAGAGCCACAGATTGCAGACCTTTGGACTAAGGCTAGAAGATGTTGGTTGTACTTAAGTATCTGATGGTTATTCCTGGTGGCTTCTTATAATCCCAACTAAATAACCATACTAAGGGCTAGAATTTTGTTTTAATAGCTCCTTTGCAAATCTGAGTAGTCTATTGAAGCAAATGGAGCTATTCTGAATTTACATTGGCTTAACTGAGATAAGAATCTGTCCCTAAGAAAAGAAGCCATTAAAATAAAGAAAATATACACAAGACTGAAAAGGAAGTAAAATATTGCAATGAATAAAGTTCAAGAAGAAAAATTGTAAGCTATTTTTCATATTTATTATAGCTGTATTTCTTCTTTTAGTCTTTCTTTACCAGCTCCTGTATTAAAAGAAAAATATTTTAATACTAGCTTGACTGAGTGCTGACCAAATGGATATATTTCTGATATCAGTGAAATCAATGTAAGTTTTGTCCTTAATTTCTTTGAGAGAAAAAGGAGTTCTAAGAAATAATGATTTCCCTGATTAACAAGAACATAGCCATTTGGCTAAATTGGTTCCCCGGGATATGTCCCAATTAAGCAGGTTCTCCAATTAACTGTATCCTGTTTAAGTGGAGGTCATTGTATTTTATTCTACAAACAAAGTACATAGTATAAAAATGTAATACAGAAGTAACATCAAAGAAACTGGTTAGTCTTTTAGTTTAATAAAAAGTTTAATGTAAGAATTTTAATCTATTGTTCAGTTATCTCTTTTTTAAAGTAATTGATTCACAATTGAATAACAATTTACCACAGAAACTTGAAAATGCTGTTCATTGTTTCATTGGCTATAGGAGCAAGTTATTTGCCCTCTCTGTCAACTCTTTTGTATTAACTTCCAAGTAGTTATTGATGATTTTTTTTGAAGCTGCCATGACAAGAACTGTAATATATTGCTCGTTTACAAGGTCATATATCAACTCAAAGATCTCCAGTTATAAAGACTGCTTAAATCTCTCATTAACATACTAGGTTACCTAAGAAACTTGTCCTCTGTGCATTTCTTTTCCCTGTCTCCTTTAACTTATGAGCTTTCATTATTGTCAAAAACCATAGGAAAACACATTTTGAAAAATCTGTCTTGATAAGCCTTGTAGATAAAAAAGACGAACAGGTCACAGAAGAAAAGTATGTGGGAACCTCAGTTTGCATTATCGAGTGCCACTATCTCAGAAGACTCACTTTAAAGTACTTGACAGCTTTTTCTCTGGTAACAGTATGTAAATGAAGAAAGTATTGAGGTTTTGCACTCATTTCACCTCGCACAAAGGCAAACATCTTTGTACAGCCATTGGGTGTCAGGAAGAGCAGACAGGAACAAGCTGTCCTTTTCACTTATATACAGTCCTTGTGGGGGTTACAATTACAGTGGGAAAATATAACTTTTCAGGTGGCCCAAGACCATCAGCATATCTACATAGCTTTCTTTGTGATATGCTTCACTGACAGAAAAAGAGAGAGGTTTGATTGTCACTGTCTTATGGAGCAACTCTATTCCCCTAATAAAAGACAAGTCAGAGAAGGCAAATTAACGCATTGTGAGGAAATTGTCAATACTTTTACCTCACAAATGGGTCTAAGTTCATAAACTATTGGTTCATCACTGTGGTATGAAGCCTCCCTGTTTTCCATGCTACTCCTACATACAGTTCACCACAGTTTGGGGTGGGGGGTGCCAGGACTGGTGGAGATAAGTCAGGAGAGAACACGAGACTGGTGGATTTGTTGGGTAGCAGATGAGGAGAAAAAATACAGGACTGATCAACTTATTTGAGGGAAGCGTATTTTATTCAGGATAGATAGATAGATAGATAGATAGATAGATAGATAGATAGATAGATAGATAGATATCTCTATTTCAAGGAATGTCTTTCTACAGTTCTGTTAGGAAAGGAGTGACTTGAGGATCTGGGAGGAGTGTACACCTTTTTTTTTTAATGAGTTATGGGAAAGTGTCTCCTAAATTGCCTCTTCCTTTTTTTGTCCTCATAAGTCACCCTGTTGTACAATTGGTCCTCAACTGGTGAAGTGAGAAGGAAAATATGCAGAGTACCAAAGGAGAAAGTCTGCATTGTGAGTGCGGCCAACATAACTTTTTTTCTTCTTCATATATTTTAAACTGTGGTTGTGCAGGAGGGAAACTTTGCTATAACTCACATATCTGAAAAAGCAGATAGGATTTCTAGAGCTTGAAGAGGAAAAACAAAACCAAATGAAATGGCTTTTTTTCCCCTTGGATTATATAGCCTATTCCCATCCTATTCTGCAAATACCTTGCTTATGCTGACACAACACCTTACTCTCTTCAAATATCATGGATTAAATAGGCTCACATTGGTTTAATACTTGTGTGGGAGAGCATCAAGGAACAGTTAGTTACTACATAAAGTGATATTGGTCTTTTAGAACATTTCATTCTTCACTACAAGTCAGTTTTGAACTAGCTGGGGGACTGTGACTGATGGAGATACCATTTTTCTTGTAGGATGTAAAACCATTGTCTGGATCCTTTGCAGTTATTAAAGGTCTCAGGATACCTTTCAGAAAACTATTCACTGGGATTCCTTGGTGATGTTCCTATGATTCTATGATTATATCTTTCCTACATAAATTCTTCCGGTGATTTCATTCAACGCAGAATGTTCCAAAATTCCGTGTAAATTGGTTCTGCACTGTTGGAGTGTTCCTGTTCACCACAAAGCTGCCACATATTCAGAGATGGATAAAGCAGTTCATGTGCAGAGTTTACATTTCTTATGGGGGGGGTGGTTTCTGAGCCTGTATCTTTACTATTCAGTCAGACTACTGTCATTAACTGAAGTGGAGCCAGCTTCGGCCCTAAATTTAAAAATCATATTGGTAGGCAAGGAACTATATAAATGTGAGACAATAAAACATAACAATGGCTATGTCTACACTGGAGGCTTAAACTGACTTAATGAGACTTAATTTGACTTAAGCTACTCCATGGCCACATTTGGAATTCATTAAGTTGACTTAAGCATTTGCTTAGGTCGGCTTAATAACTCTTACCCTTAAAGTTGACTTTATAAGGGTTAAGTCGACTTTATTAAGTTGAATTAGGGTAGCTATTTAAGTCAACTTAAACAAACTCTCTAAGTTGGCTTTATAAAGTCTACTTTAAGTCAACCTTATTAAGTCAACTTAACTGAGCCGTCTAATGTAGACATAGCCAATGGCTGTGGTTAAAGGAGGTTTAAATAATTTTGAATTTTAAAATTTTTGGTAGACGTTAAATTCAAATATATAGTTTTTTATCTACAATAGGAAATAGAATTGTGCTGATTTGCACCAGTCAATGATCTGACCTATTACAAGTTATTTAAAATTTCAGTTACACTGAATATTGAAGTTAATAGTATGATATTCTTTACAATATTAATCCATCTGATTTGGCTGAGTAAATTCAACTTTGATCTGAATATCTGTCTGCATAATAAAAAGCTATAGGCAAAGGATCACAATATAAAAAAAAATCTGATTAGCATCTCTCATGGCTACTGGATTATGAAAAAGTAAAAATAATATAAAAGGTTACATCCTTACTTGATTTTCAGAATGATTGAGGTCCAATCCCCTTTTGCATAGGCAAAAATTTAGCACGGCCAAATAAATTGCTGGTGTAAATCTCAATACTTAAACCTTTAGCTTCCTGATTTGTGCAATCAGTCTATCAAATAATTAAATTTATGGGGATGCAAATTTTGCTGATGCTCCCTAATTCTCACTTTCTTACCCCAAAACTCCTCTGGACCACTGAGGAATGCAGGAAGAGTGCTGTCTCTCCCTCCAGGCAGCTTTGGTTGGCTGTCCTTCCCCTGGAGCCTGGGAAGCACAGCTGAAATTTCCCCAAAGCCTGGTGGTTTTTCTGCTGTTAAAAGACTGACTGTTAGGGGTTAAAAAAAAGTCACAATTTAATTGTGAGAGTTAGCAACACTGCTGAGAACCCTGCATCGAATATGATGAGCCAGCTAGGGAGGCTGGATGGGAGATATGAGTTGCTTTGAAACTTATGCTAACAACTGACATTTCCAAAATGAGTAGAATGAAGTCTGATGAACAGAGGAAGAAGGGGAAACTGAGGCAACAGATAGGCCAGAAGCCAGAGTGGAAGAGTCACTGCTTCAGGGTCCATGCTGTCTCATTAATTTAATAACAGTGTGCAACTAATAACTGATATAATTAAATTGTTAGATGAAAAACTGGTCATTTAACTCTAATGAGCCATCACATATTATTTACACTTTTATTCCTTGTGAAACATTCTTTTTCCACTCTGAACAGAAATAACTGCTGAATCTGCTAGACATGGTAAATTCTTCAATTGCTAAACTTTAATGGAACCAAACCATGATTATTCCTTAAGATTTACTACAGTCACTTATCTTTTGAGTGAATAAAGTGCTATTAATTGCATTTATATGCTTTAAATGAAGTATGCTCAATGCTTTTAGCTGATGACTTTCAGGCCAATTTGCATTATAATGAATAAAACCCTAAAGATCTGAAATATGGAGGAGAACTAATGTGGTCAATATGCAAATATACATATGAACTTTTGGGGGTATTAGATATTGTATGATTACACTTCAAAAGACAGAAAATGAAGAAAAATCTGTAAAGCTTAATTAAAATTAACATTTTATCACCCTGAATTCCAGTAAATCCAATGTCAATTAACATATCCTTTGCACTACAAAATTTACTTTTCCTAGCCTATTGTATTAGGAATATTTAAACTGTGATGACTACCAGAAAGACTAAATTCCAAATCACTTTCATTCTCATTTTAATTGAATAATGACCATAAGTTATCAAGAAGCAGCATTCCTTCCCCAGCTTACCTTGTTTAGTCTTTCATTTGCAGGGAGAGGAACAGTGTATATCCAAGAAAAAAAAAAGATTTAAGTTCATACAGTCTTCTTAAAAATGGACAGTGAGAATCAATGATTTTAACTAAAGTAACAAATGCTATGATTTTTAGACTATTTACATACTGTAGCATTCAAAATGGCCGTTATTTCTAAATGGTTGTCTTAGATGTTATTTGCCAAGGAAAAATGAAAATATTTCTTAAAATCATTCTTGGATGGTGCATTTTATAAGAAAAGCTATTCTGAGTTGCAAACTGTCTGAAATCACATTTATTATGAGCAGATATTAATAGGAACAATTACCGTATCAAGATCCATGAATTAAATATTGACAGAACAATCTTAGTAGGTGAATTTATTAAAACAGCATGAAGTCTGATTAACAATTAGAAGACTGATGTTGCTGTGATTCTTTGCATGTGACAGCAAATAATTAGACTGTTATTTCCTTCATTCTGATTCATGTCATCATTCCCTAACATTTGGACCAGTACATTTCCTACTGAACTAGCAAAAGTCAATTGCTCTCTTAAAGAGTCAAACACTTAGATTTGTTCTTATTTTGTTCCTGCATCCTGTTAAAGATAATTCTGTTAGCACCAACTTTTCTGCAAAACTCAGCTGAACTGAGGTAGTGATACTATCTAGGTATCAGGCTTTTGGAAGAACACAAAGCAATAGCAGATAAGTGACTTTACCCTTTAAAAAAACAGGAAAGAGTGTTTGTCAAAGCAAAATAGGATTCCTTTAATACAGAGAGATATTGTTCTCTTACTAAAAGAAAATTGGCACATCCATACAGTTCTCTTTCCTTTTAATAACTTTAACCTTTTATAAGAAGGTTGAGAGGCTTCTAAATGATGCTAGCTGTGTTCCTAATCAAAATAATTAGAGACTAACTGTTGCATTGATTTAAAAAAGGTAGGTATTCTTAACATACTTTCTTTTCTCCCTTTGGGGGAAAAAAACCCTTTTTATTCCATTTAAAATATCTCTCAAAGGCAAATAATTATCCACTCTCTTTAACTTTACTTTCATGCCACCTCAGTTTAATTCATTCAGTGGTTACAGATGGGTCTTAGAGAACAACAGTACAAGCCTGTGGTTACATTAAATAAAACTTTAGAATGCCTTTCATCATTCTCAAACTCATGCCTCAAATGGTTCCCTGTCCTATTCTCCTTCCCTGCCTCCCGTCTGCTCCCCAGCATATAAAGCAATCATTGCCTACTGACACTGTATGTCAAATGAGTCAATTCACATGACAATATCAATAGCTGCTTGAGTTCTACAAACAGTTCTTAAACTGGATGATATATTCACTAGGAAGGTTGACCTGCTGCAACGGCTCCAAACCAAAATCAATAGTAGCTCTTCAATGTCAAGCTCAGAAGCCAGCCGAGAGGAGGATAGCACATATAGAAAAGCACCTCCCTTCTCGAAGTGCTCTCTTGCTGATTCTCAGAATTTTTTACTTGACTAGCAGCCAAAGTCTTAGATCAGGGAGAAGGAGTTTGAAGGGCTCAAGCCTTGTCATTTGGACTGGATTTTAAAAATACTATCAGGAAGTGATATGGGAAAAGAGGCCTTTCCTTGTTGGCTTGAATCAAAACAATGGCATTTGGTAGTAGTAAAAAGTTGTTACCATATGAAAATTGTTTAGCTTATGTCAAATGAACTGAAGGTCTCTGCCCACTTTCTCATGAACATCATGACAATTGACATTATTGGATACCATTATTAACACACACATCAGAGAGGGAAAGACAATCAGGATGAGCTACTTACTAATCCCCACAGCTGACCCGCTCTCAAGACAACCTTTCCTTAAGTTTGAAAGATCGTTTCTCTCACCAACAGAAGAGGGTCCACTAAAAGCTATCTCCTCATCTACCTTGGTTCCTTCCATAAATCACTTCCATGAGGGCTGGAATGATCAGCATAACAACAGTTATTTGTGGGCTCTCTAACATTATGCCACACACAGTGGCTGTTCACCAACTCTACTATGGCTGTACCCTGACAGACAGTTTCTTATTTGCAACTGATATTGTGTTTCTTTCATTCTTAATACAGTTGAAATCAGATGGAAGGATTTGTGACTCAGTGGGTGGTTTATGAGTCAAAGATGGCTCAAACTCTCTGCTTTGACTGTGACTCTTTTCGGAAAAGGCACTCTGATACATACTATTGAAATGTTTCTTTTTTACAAAAAGAGGGTAATCATGAAAAGGGCTTAACTAAATGAGGAAAGGACATCTCCTCATTTTCAGAAAATGACTCCTCAGCAAGGAATGATGGCTTTTTGGAGATCAGGGCCCCAGTCCTATTTGCTTCATGCAGGTGAAGTCCCATTGATCATTGAACTACAAGGTAATAATAAAATTGCAGTTGAAATACTTCTGAATTAGCCAGTTGAGTGCCACTACAGTTCTTTGGAAGGTTTACATTTTAAGAAGTCATGTAACTCTTCCCCAGTGATTCCCTATCTGAGTAACATTTTGGAGTGGATTCTTTTAATGTCAGACACTTTTCAAGCAAAAACTCTCTTTGGCTTGATATGAGAGGTATTAGAGGTCCAATTTCTCACAGAAAATTAATTTTAGCTGGGAGTAAAGAAGAGACATATGGTGGAATGAGAATTCCATAACTATCCTCTGCTTGTACGCCTTTATGCTATGAACACTCAGGTTTGCCATTCCCCACAATTAAAAAAAAAAATGATGAGTTAAGCCTCAAAAAAAAAGTCACACTGGCCCGCATATGGAATTAAAAAAAAAAAAAAAGTTTCTTGGTCTTTTCTTCTGACTTAAACTCCCCCTTATCCATTCCTAGTGTGTGTTTGATAGTTGCCAACTTATAAATGTATGGTGAATAAGACAGATTTTGCCCTTTCTGAAGAAGCTCTCACTAACTGTGAACTGAGTGCCCTTGTGTTAGACACCAGAAAAACATATCTTAGGAAATAGACTCTGCTTTGTCCAGTGCAAAGCAGGATGTGAGTGTGTGATATGAGAATAGCCACTGGAATGGGGAGGTACCAAATTTATCCCACTGGATTACCAAACATCCTTTATCTGTCAACAATTTTTAACTACTGTGGTGCTCAGCATAGTCCACATTAGTGAGCTACAGCTGAGATAGCTCACTAATAATACCCTGAAGTATCCAGTCCATCATAAATGCTAATGTTACTCCTTCCCTGAATAAATCCTGCTGCCTGGAAAGATAAGTTTATTCAAACTATATCTTTTTCAGGCAAGGACTTCCACTCTCTAGACACACAAGCAAAGTCTCCCACATGTACTCTCTGAGTGAAGCACTCTGTCTCCTGCATCCTATTTTTAAAAGAACAGATCCAATTAACCACATACAAATAATAAAAATGGGCCACTTGAATAATGATACTGTGTCCAAATTCACTTCTGTATATGCTGTTTTACAATCTAAAGTGCATCCAAAAATTATTCCATGGTCTTAATGTAACCCACATGCTTTTCAACTTTGTTTCTCCCAAAGAAAAATAGAGAAGCAGGGTAAAAAAAGAAAAAAAAAACCAAACCCACTGATTTTAGCTGGAATATTCCACACTTCTACTTGCTTGCAGGGTAGGACAACTGAACTAGAGGGGCCAAGAAATAATGGTGGCAGTTACAAGATCTGGGAAGCTTTTTCTGAGGGTATATAGGAAGTTTTCTTTCAATCTGTCTGCCAGATGACACCTAACCATCTGAGAGGTGAGCCAATTAGTGTGCAGGGATGGAGGAAGGGAAAGATATAAATACAGGTGTTAAAAAGATAGTTTGTGGTCTTGATAGCTGATGAATGTAGGATCAAAAGATATTTCTTCTGTATGGTCTAAATTTCAATATCTGTACTACTGTTGGATTCATGTGAGGGCATTCCAGATTTGCTTATTAGAGGCTACCAGTGGTGGACCGGACATCATACTGTGTCTCATGACTTAACGGAGAGCATGGAAGGGAGCATTTATTACCTCTAGAGTATTAAGCCACTGGAATTTATATTTAGCTATAAGCTAACTGCTTTAACTGGGTTGGTTTTTATTTCAGTTAAACAGAGAGAAAAGGGGAGAGCAGACAGAGGTGAATGATCCTGAGTTCATACCTGACTTAGATGGGTTTATGAGGAGAATATAGTGCTCAACAGAGTGAGAACTTTCTAGAAATCCAGAAATCGGATATTTTACCATACCCTTTTGGACAGAGGTTACAAAAATTCTGTTTCATGGTAACTAAGAACCAATCAACTATTAACTGAATGGTTGAAAGACTGTTAGCTCCAGAGACACTAGACTCTGTCTCTTAAGAAGGTTCTGAGGTGTTGGAAAAAGAACTGAGAGGGTGCCCTTTCTCTCAAGATCTAAAAAGCTACATATTAGAGTCACATTGTAAAGACTGAGAAATTACCTCTGAAAGTCAGCGGGGAATGCATTTATATATTCATGTTAAAGTATAGGAGTATAAATGTTATGTGGAACTCAGCATTTAAATTAAATATCTATACCAGAAAATTGGGGAGCCTATATAAGGAATGCCAGTAGATTTATTAACAGCTTTTGTTTAAAAGTCATTCATGCTATTTCTAGTACTAATTCTATAAATTTTTTCTATGTTTATTAAATGCTTGTTTTACTAAGTGTATGTCTACACAGTAAAATCACTGCACAGGTTAGCTTACTTGAGCTAGCTTAAAACCATCTAGTATGGGTACTAGTAGCAGTCTAGACAGTGCTATTCATGCTTCTGCATAGGAATGGGACCTTGGTATGTGCTTGACTTGCTAGCCTGGTGTCTAGACATACTCTAAGACAGTGATGCTCAAACAGGGGTACATGTGCTCCTGGGAGTATGCAGAGGTCTTCTGGAGGTACATCAACTCATCTAGATATTTGCTTCATTTTACAACAGGGTATATAAAAATTGCTAGCAATGTCAGTACAAATTAAATTTTCATAGAGACTGGCTTTCTATGTTGCTATCAGTATACTATACACTGAAATTTAAGTACAATATTAATATTCCAATTGATTTATTTTAGAATTATTAGAAACTAGGCAATTTTTCAATAATAGTGTGGTTTTCTAAGCAAGTAGTTTTCAAGTGAAGTAAAGCTTGGGAGTACACAAAACCGACACGTGAAAGGGGTACAATAGCCTGGAAATGTTGAAAACTGCTATCCTACAACAATTGTACTCTCATATTGAATTTCACAGGAAAATATTAGCATCTTCTTTATCAAGGTTTTACATAAAATAATCCTTAAATTTAAGTCTGTCGTGATGCTTTCTGAAGAGTCATGAAAAGACATATGTCTGGCCTTGTCCATCAATCAAGAGGAAAGCACAGGTTCAGGATAAAAGGAAGTATAATAAAATTATATGCAATATTGACTTATTCTTCGTCATTAAATTTACACTAATTTTTAAATATTGATGGCTTTGTCTACAGTTAGAATGTTAGTTCAAATTAAATTACTTCAAACTAATTTATTTCAAACTAATAATGGTTAATTCAAAGTAACTTAATTTGAACTAACATGGCTCCATTAGAAACCCAAATTGAACTAGCATGTCCATGGAGAAGATTTGCTAGTTTGATTTAGGAAGGGGGCATGATGGGAAGAGTGGCAACCTGCCACCAGAGAAGAGCCACACCCCCACCCAATACATAGAAAGAGGAAGGGACACTAGGGGGAGGAAGGGCAAACCATGTTCATTTGAACTAACGGTTAGTTCTAATTAACACAGCTCCACTGGGTTAATTCAAACTAATAAATTCAAGTTAACCAGTACTTCAAAGTTAAGCAAGGTTTTATAATTTTGAAGTAAGCATTCATTACATCAAACTAAGAAAGTCCTTAGTGCAAAGTAATAAAAACCAGTGTAGTCATGCATTGATTTTGTGGAAATTAATCCTCATTAATTCTAACTAAACTGTAAATGTAGACACAGCCTAAGGGCTTGTTTTTACCTCCTTGTGAGTCATCAGAAATGCTTGAGCTCACAGTCTTCAGATATTCTCCATTTCAGGTATGGGAGTAGCTAGTAAGTAGGAAAGCAAACTGATGCTCTGTATGTGGAGCAATTTGTGCTAGGAGAAAATAACAAGTATTTGTTAAACAGCTATGTCCTACTTGGCATCAGAATTACTGGTTTCTATTACTGACTCTGGGAGCAGACTGATCTAGTGGCCACAGTGAAAACTGACAAAGAATTTGTTTGTGTCACCTTTGGAGAATGAAAAATGACCTCGGAATGTGTGACCTTCTCCACCAGTTGAGCTAAAGAACTAGAACTCTTAATGTGGAAATAATAAAAGTCACAAACCTCTATATGTTATCTAGCAGCTGGAGTAACACAGCCTGTACTGTGACAGTTTGTTTTAATCTGGCATGATCCTTTTGCAAGGCTGTGTGGCAGAGTTTGAACTGTGTTATACTGGAGAGTCGCAATTTATTCTCATCTCCGCCTGAAGTGAACTTGTGAAAGCTCTAACCTTAGGTGTGAAATTCGTAAATACTAGTTACTTGGCAAGGTATAAAACCTGGGCTATAAAAAGGGATATACCACAGAAAAAATTCTGACTAATTGGAAAGAGTCTAGCAGAGGGCAATATAAATGATTAGGTGGTTGGGGCACCTGACATATGGAGGAGAGACTGAGGAAACTTGGCTTGTTTATTCTGCAGCAAGAACGTTGCTGCCACGGGGAAAGACCTGGGGCACAGGCTTACGCCCCACCCCCTGGGCCCAGGCCATGGTCCCTGGGCAACAATCTGGTGCCCCAGGCCTGATCGTGCATCAGTCTCCTGCTGCCTCCATGCTGGCCCCAGAATCCTGGACAGGTTTGGGGCCAGGAGAGGTGGGCTCCACTGCTGGCGCTCTGGCCACGATCCCCCACCAGGAGAAGCTGGTGCTGCTGAAAGTGTCCCAGCCTCAATCTGCATCTGGGGCTGGGGCCTGGAGAGCCGGGCACTGCAGCGGGCACCCCTGCCTGGGTGCTGGGTCTGGGATGGGGCTGGCTTAGACACTCAGGGCACTGGTGCCGAGAGGTGGGGCACATGCTCCATGTGCCAGGTGCAAGCGATGCCCCTCTTCTGCAGAAGAGGAGATTGAGCAACCTTTAACTACCTAAAAGGGGGTTCCAAGCAGTCTGGAGCTAGATTGTTCTCAGTGGTAGTGGATGACAGACAAAGGACCAATGGCTATGTCCACATCTAGTTCGGGCTAACCACAGCTTTTTAGTCCAGCCTAGCTATGTCTTAGTTTGAACTAACTTTTTAGTTCAAACTAGAAAGCACAGCTAGTTTGGACTAATGGCTTAGTTTGAATTTTTTTAGTTCAAACTAAGCCATAGTCCATGTCTACATCACAAGCACTTAGACTGGACTAAGTAGGTTAACTTATTAGTTTGAACTAAGCTTTGCTTAGTTCAGACTAAGACATTTCTTAGTCTGAACTAAGCAAGGCCTAATGTAGACATGAACTAAATTAGTTCAGATTAAGCTTGCTTAGTCCAGACTAGTTGGCTGGTGTAGACATAGCCAATGGTTTCAAGTTGCAGTAGAAGGGATGTAGGTTGTCTATTAAGCAAAACTTTTTCACTAGAAGGGTTGTGAAGCACTGGAATAGCTTACCTATGGAATCTCCGTCCTTAGACATTTTTAAGGTATGGCTTGACAAAGCCCTGGCTGGTATGATTTAGTCAGGATTGGTTCTGCTTTGACCAGAGGGTTGGACTGATGAACTCTTGAGGTCCTACACAAGTTTAATTTTTCCTGTGTTGTTAGAATCACAGATGCTGACATCAGCCAGTAGATGAGGAGTAGAACTAGTGGTCTCTGCACTCAAATTTTAGCACATTTTCAGCCATGTAATTGGGATGGGGAAGCCAGGGGAAAACAAAACATAGAATCTTAGAAGATTAGGGGTGGAAGTGATCTCAGGAGGTCATTTAGTCCAACCCCCTGCAAAGCAGGACTAACTAAACTGAATTATGTGAGGAGTAAAGATGATTTATATATCTATATCTATATCTATATCTATATCTATATCTATCTATCTATCTATCTATCTATATAGATATAGATATAGATATAGATATATATATATATCATTGTGAGATTACCTGAGCCAGGGGCCAAAATTGTGATAGATTAGTAAGAGTCAGTGCCATTGATATAATATCCACAACTATAAACACACATGCAAACACAAAACTGTATGTCTGCTGATATATACTCAAACTTACTTTTAGGCTGTAAAACATAAAGTTACCAAGCATGTCTCTGTTTGCAAGATGGAATGATTGTGCGACTGTGTTCAGGAAAACCTTTTTTCACAGACATAGAAAGAAATGTGATGATTAGGAAATCTGTCAATCAATGTTCCCTGTAAGCTGCGCTGGCGTGCTGCAGCGCAGCCCGCCGCAGCTGCCAGCGCAGGGAAGGCTCCTGGCAGCGCACTGCTGGCAGCCAGAGGCCCTCCATAGAGCTCCTGTGGAGCAGGGAGTTTTCAAACCTCCCGCCCAGAGAAGCTCTAACGGAGCATGCCCAGAAAATCTGGGCATGCTCTGTAGAGCTTCTCTGGCCCCAGGAGCTGTGGCTGGGCCGTGCGGCTCCAGCCACAAGGTAAGTTTCTGGGGACCGCTGGGAGTGGGGGCGGGGAGGCTGCTGGGGAGCCGGGAGTGGGCCGGGGGTGGCGGCCGGGACCAGGCCCGCGGGGGTGGGGTGGGGCAGCCGGCGGTGGGGGGGCTGCTGGGAGTGGGCCTGTGGGAGCAGGGGGGGCGGCCGGGAGCAGGTCCACAGGGATGGGGGGGCCACCGGGAGCAGGGGGCGGGGGGGCTGCCGGGAGCAGGGGGCAGCTGGGAGCAGGGGGGCCAGCCAGGAGCAGGGGGCAGCAGGGGGCAGGGGGGGTGGCTGGGAGCAGGCTGCAGGGGTGGGGGGGCCGCTGGGAGTGGGGGGGGCAGGAGCAGGCCCACGGGGGGGGTAGCGCAGCAAGCGGGGGGGCGCAGCACAACGAGCAGCATGAGTTGCTCAGCTGGCAGCATCTCTTAGAGGGAACATTGCTGTCAATACAATTTATGAATTCTGCTTAATTTGATGAAGGTGTTTGTATGAAAATCACTGCTTCATTGACTGCCTCTGTATCTACCACTTTTCTGATTTCTGCCGGTTAGGTAGAATGCACTAGTTTTGACCATACAACGAGTATACTAAAGAGGCTGGTTGAATCTAGTTAAATGGAGAAAGTGGAAAATCACCAGAAAGTGAAAAAGAGAAATCAGGTGGTCTTGATGGGACATTGACCCCAGTCAAAATAATGTAGAGGTTGACATGGGAGTCAAATAAAGAATCGAAAGCTACGTAATGTAACTAATAGAAATCAACATGGGCACATGGGAAATAAAGCCCATGAAACTAGTTTGACAAGTTTCTTTAAGATCACAAAATTGGTTGATAAAATGTTGATGAAAAGTACTTAGATTTCTGTAAGACAATTAATTTGGAACTGCACAATAGTTTCATTAAGAAGTGAGACCAAAACAAAATTAACATGGCACAAAATTAAACGGATTTATAAATGGCTTACTAATAGGTCTCAGAATGTAATTGCAAATGAGTAATTGTAAATAGGAAAAAAAAAAATCATCCACAAGTAAAAAATGGGGGACACTGTCCTCAGAAGCAATGACTCCGAAAAAGATTTGGGGATTGTGGTGGATAATCAGATAAACACAAGCTCCCAGTATCATGTGAACAAAAGAGCTAATGTGTTTGTGGGATGCATGTATATAGGAGACTCTGAAGGAAAGTTGAAAATTTAATTTTCCTTTATATTTGGTACTGGCATGACCTCTACTTAAAAACTGTGTCCACTTCTTGTGTCCACAGTTTCTTTGGTAGAGAAAGATATAACAATGTCTGGAAACTGAAGCTAGACAAATTGACAGTGGGTAGAAGGCAAACATTTTCAACAGTCAGAGTAGTTAATCATTTGAACAATTCAGCACACATTGTCTTGACGATTTTTATCAGTGATAATTCTGAAATCAAGACTGGAAATTCTTCTAAAAGATCTGCTCTGAAATCATTTTGGGGAAGTTCTAAGGCCAGTTTTAATCAGGAGGTCAGATTAGATGTTCACAATGGTCCCTTCTGGCCTTGGAATATATGAAGCTAGAAAGATTCTCTGAGTCACACAGCACACTTAAGGTAGCAGAAAGGAACAGCACGGATTAACTGAAGTCAGAGAAGGAAAAGAAAGCTCCATGTTTAGAGCAGACAAGCTATATGCTGCCACAGGAGGACTGTGGATGCCCTCAGAGGACTGTGAGCCTAGCTCAAAGAATGCCTCTGAGTAGTGAGAGAACTGAGGTAGGTCATACAACATATATTATTTTTGAATACAACTATGTATTTCCGATGTGATGAAGAGTGATATAATCAGGATGTAAAGAGGCTGCAAGATGGCCACCTCCAGAAGAGGCAAGATGGCTGCCCCCAGTGGGGACAAAATGGCCACCTCCAGAAGAGGCAAGATGGCTGCCGTGGGGCTGCCACTCAAACTGGAAGGTAAGGGGAGGGACAGGAAGTATAAAGTCTGGGCCAGGGAGCTCAGTCCAGCCCTGGCCACTGGAGGAGAAGGATGGCTCTCTCTGGGCTCCTCAGGCCCAGCTCTTTCCCCGGCAGAGGAGAGCCGGGCCTACCTGCCGGCCTCCAGTCCCATACGGGGATGGCTGGCTTGGGTGTCCCGTGGGAGGAGCCCCCTTTGCCTGCGGTGGATAGGCAGTGTGCCCAACAGGAACCCCAGCCCCCCCCCCCCATGTCAGGGAGTTTGGAGTATGGAGAATGGACCCCAGCAGCTACCGGGGAGGACCTGGAGGAACTGCCCCTGGCTCCAGCCAAAGCGGACCCCTCTGGCAGACTGGTCCTGGAGGAGCTCCCCCTTGCCTCAGACCTGGTCAACCTACTCAAGCCGGCCCCCGAGGAGATGGAGGTCGTCCTGGAATTCCCAGACCTGCCACCACCTTGACCCTATGGAGGACTTCTACTTTGTGCTACTCAGCGAGTACCCTGAGGACACTGAGGATGGGGCAGACCAGGTACTAATGGGAGAGGGGGAGAACAGTAGCCCAGGGGAGTTACACACCCCCATATCGGGGTCAGCATGTTGTGGTCGGATCCCCACTGACCCGCTGGTTAAAATGCCTGGCTGCTGTTAGGGCCCTGGGCTGGGACACAGTGGAGTAGGGTAGGCCTGTTTCCTACCTCCTCCTCTGCCCCTTTCCTGAGACGTCGACCCCAAGTGCTACCCCACCTTGTTTGACCCCAACTGCAACACAACTTGTGGACTGTACACCCAGTTACGGGCACAGGACCCTGGGTGAACTGTCCTACCTGGCCTCTAAACTGATAGTTACCTCCCCTCGTGGGTTGGGAACATACTGCCTGCTAGCCATCCCCCAGGGGAAAGACGGACCAGCGGGAACACTTGAGCAAATAACTCCCCAAACTGCCCACCAGGGGACGACCTCCCGGTGGGCCAAACGAACTGCTCGCTTACACGCGCCTACACAGGATTTAAAGGATAATTTGACAGGACCCAGAACCCTGCTAAATTTCTGGGCCCTGCTCATGCAGGTCCAGGCCCCCTCCCTGCATGTCCAGGCCCCCCTCCCCACACATTCAGGCCCACTTCCTGCACCCCAGATACTGCCCTCCAAATGCCAGCCCCCCACCCCAGTCCCTGCCCCCAAACATCAGCCCCCCACCCCAGCAACTGACCCCAGTCCCCCTCTGGCAGCTGATCCCCCAGTCCTTCCCTAACCCACTTCTATGCTGCGCCGCCTTTCCCCACTGCCCCAGGCTGACCCCCTCCCCTGTGCCCTTCCCTACCGGGCCAGCCTGTCTGCCCCTGAACCCCCCTAGGTTTCCCTTACCTGGCCATGGGGCTGAGTGGCCCTGGTCCTGACTCTGACCCAGGGTGAGGCTCCCACCCTGGGCCAATTCTGACTGAGCATGCTCAGAGGCTTTGAGCATGTTAAGTGAGAGCCGGCTCAGGACAGGAGATTTAAAATCTCCCAGTCCGAGGCAGCTCCCTGCCTGCCTGAATGCACCAGAATGGCATTCTGGGGCCTGCTATGTTTAGGGGCTTCACATTCGCCAGGCCCCTAAAAATAGAAAATGGAACTGGAACTCTGCATTCAGGGGCCCACTATTTTTAAATGGTGGGTCCCAAACACAGCATTCTGGCTCCATTTTCTATTTTTAGGGGCCCCAGAATGATGAGCCCCTAAAAATAGCAGGCCCCAGGATGCCATTCTGGTGCATTCCAGCTTACTTTAAACCCTAGATATAATTCTGTGCAGTCTCTCTGTCTCATGTGTTACACTTACAATGGGCTCCTGAAGAGCTGACCTGTGGACACACTTGAAAGTTTTGCAATTATTTGGGCTCTGAGTGGTGATTTTCTTTATTATGACTCCAAAAGTCACACAGTCTGTGTTCTCCAGATTTTCCCCAACCATTTTGCTTTGCATTTAAGACAATTTGGTCAGCTTCTATCCAGCTATTTCTCCTGACCATTTTCACTGATGACACGCAGGGTTTGAAAATACTGAGTATCTACTAGCCCTCAGCAGGATGAACAGCCAGATCCTAGCCCTCAGGCAGGTCAGATGAATAAGCAGTTTCTAGCCCTAGATGGGGAAGTCAGCAGTCTATGGGATCCAGCCCTCAGGCAGCATGGGGCAGTTAAACAGTTTATATGCCCAAGCAGGGCAAGCAAGCAGTCTATATGCCTCAGAGGTTTAACAGGCTGGGATGAGGCAGTCACCCGTGGGCTGGTGTGGAAAGGGGTGGAGAGGTGCAGT
Source organism: Podocnemis expansa (assembly GCA_007922195.1). Taxonomy (NCBI): domain Eukaryota; kingdom Metazoa; phylum Chordata; order Testudines; family Podocnemididae; genus Podocnemis; species Podocnemis expansa. The sequence continues at coordinate 877,785 of ML682013.1, read as the reverse complement.
TCCTTATTATTCCACTGTGTCACAGCTGAGGGCCTTATCATTGGCAGAGCGATCTGCCACTGGGTCAGCGGGGCTCCAGCCACAAATTGCTCACATGGCTGCAGGTCACAAGACTGCTGGACTGTCATCTGCTTCCTGGGCTTCTTCCTTCCTTTCCCTAGAATACTTGATCCTTTCATCTTCAGACTCCTTGGGGTACTTGCTGGGGGCAAATTGCACAGCCCGACTACCTCTTTGGCTGGGTGCAGGTCTAGAGGACAGCAGGTCCTCTAGGTCACACTCAAGCAGGGAATCTTCCCAGTTATAGGCAGCTGGCAGCTACTCTAGGCTACATGCAGTTGGTAGTGCCTCAGCAGTGTAGTGGTCAGACTGGGGCACCAGAAAAGTGCAGAGTTGTCCTTCTTCACTAGCAGCTCAGCCAAGATTGAGCTCCAGGGCTCTCCTTTTGTACTTCCCGCTCTACCCACCTGCTTCTGGCTCCATTCACCAGGGTGGGCTATCCCGCTCTGTCTCTGAGGAAGGCCATGCACTCTTGCTTCGGGGTATAAAAGAGAGGTAGTGAGCATGAGTCTGGTGCAAGCCTTTGTGGACATACTGAAAGGATCCCAAGAACAGATGGAAGGACTGACCACGTGGCACTCTTTGACTGATGCACCCAAAGATTTGCTCAGACTTCGGGGGCAACTCAAATTTTGGAGTTCCAAAGGGGCAGCTGTGTTAGACTGGTTCAGTAAAGCAAACAAGGAGTCCTGTGGCACTTAAAGACTAATAAATTTGTTTACTGCATGAGCTTTTGTGGGAGAAAATCCCACTTCATCAGAGGCTTTGAAGATGGAGGAATTTACAGAATGGGAGGAAATAAATGCAGGGGAGTGTAAATTGTGGGATCAGGTCACATAGTAACAGCAAATCAAAGATGTGTAGAAGTGATACACTGTTACTTAACATATTTGTTAAGTTCTTAATGCTACTTTTTACTTTCCCAAACATGTTTTTGTTTAATTGCTTACATTACAAAGCCAGTAATGCTATATGAGAATGAACTAAAATCTGTAATAGTTTATATGATAGAGCTGGCCTAAACTTATATTTCAAAATTTCCCATGAATTAGACATGTCAAAGATTTGCTGTTACCATGTGACAGATCCCATGACTTGCACTTCTCTGCATCTATTTCCTCCCATTTTGTAAGTTCCCCCATCTTCAAAGCATCTGATGAAGTAGGATTTTCTCCCATAAAAGCTCATGCAGTAAAAGTCTTTAAGTGCCACAGGACTCCTTGTTTGTTTTATCAAGTTTTGGGATACTCTACCACCTGTTGTATTATGTGTGCTTAAGACTAATAATGGAGCCTGCCAGTAAAAGAATTCCAATGGGAATTTCTGAAGAGCAGTAAAGTAAAGCTTTACATTTAAAAGCACTTAGTTTTGCCTTGTCTGTGCCAGCCACATAGCAGGTGGAGGTACAGAATTTCCTTTGGTTTATTTCCTAGTAACAACTCACAGACACTAAAAGTTACTGGGTTGAGGAACCCTGGATAACACGAGCCTGGAATACTTGGCCAGGAGGCAGCCTTAACGTGGGGACTTATGGGAGATAGTGTTTTTAAGCTACTAGGAGAATTTTAATGGGGATAACTACTGATTCCAAAGCCTGGTTGCAGCTCTCAGGAGGGGTTGGTAGGCAGACGGTCTGCATTCTGGTAGTTTGCCTAGAGGTGTGAAGACAGAGGAGTGCTGGATATCACATACCTGTTCTAGTGGCTTGAAACACATAGTATCCAGAACCTGGATCCCATTACAAAAGCCTGAATGCCCAGGAGAAGTGGCGAGCATGACTACATCTGTGACACAGACTTTATTTTCCACAGGAATAACTTCTATGACAAACAGAACCTAATCAGTGATAGCTTGTCAGAGGTAGAGATTTTTAAAGGTGTAATTAGGAACAGAAAAATAACTGTGTAGAAGCTGATACGCTGTTACTTAACAATTTTACACCCTGTTTAGTTTTGAGTAATACTTTTTACTTTCCCAAACAAGTTTTATTTATTGCTTACATTACAAAGCCAGTAATGCTATAGCAGAATGAACTACATTCTGTAATAGTTTATATGATAGAACTGGCCTAAACTCATTTTTCAAAATTTCCCATGAATTAGACATCCTGAAAACATTTTGTTTCAGAAACACTGACGTATAGTTTTTTCAAATTTGTAACCTGATCTGGACTTGACTTGTAAACTGATCATATTTTATAGAAATTTTGAGACGCAATAAATATTGCTCCCCACCAGGGATATTTTCCAGTTGCCATAGAAATCAGTTTCACTTTTGCAGTCAGTTTTGAGGAGGTAAGCAGACTATGAACCTAGTTGTATAATTTATATTCAGACACATCTCCCAGCGACGTCAATGAAACTTTGCTGATGTAAGAGCAGCGAATTTTTGCCTGTAACCCTAACAAGAACTGCAGGCCCTTGTTATTTATTCTTTTTCATATTTAGCTACTCAGCAATATGTTAATGGCATATCTTTAGTCATCTTTGTCTGGAAAAATCAAGGATTTAAGTGCTTCTGTAGAACAATGGGTGTCATGTTCAGAGGATTTCTTTCGACTTTGTGGCCTCTTATCTTGAACTGACATTACAAACCACTCATCACAATCAGTGTCAAAAGCTATAACAATATCAGTAACAGCAGCATCTTTCTGGATGAAAATATTCCATATTTACCCCTCCTGTGGAACGTAGCTAGGGTGAATCCTATAGGGTATCACAGAAATCAGACAGTGTTTTGCAGAAAGGACACTGAAAACCTATAGAATTTAATGGAAATTTCTTTTTTGTGGAAAATGTAAATCATTCTATAAACCATTAAATGCAGAATTTTATTCTTACTATCCCAATAGTTTAGTTTAAAGTGCCTTAAGAAGCACATCTATTTCTGTTACATTCTAGAGGAGATTTCTGTACAGTTAAAAGTATCACCTGGATTTCCAGGATTAAAGAGTCTATGTCAGTCCTTAATGTGAGCAATTCATTCTCTATAAACATGGTTAGGAGGATATAATAAATACTTGTCAGAAATTAGAGCCAAGGGCACATTATTCATTTCAAAACTTGGCATGTGAGGGGGATTTTACAAGAGTGAAAGTATATTTTCTTGTCATTTCAGTGAAATTCCTTTACAGAAAATGTATTATTCCAAGCTGCACCAAAAAGGACCTTCTCTATGGTTTTTGCATGTGACCATAACAGCTTTGCACTTGGATCAGAGTCACAGCTTATAGAAGTAGCTGAGAGATGTCATGTAGGAAGTGAGAGAAGGAAAAGGAGGAGGCTTTGTTTCCAGCAAATGTCCTTTCTCATGTCTGTCCCCTACTGTTACCCCAGAAATTCAAATTATTCAGCTCTTAGACTGTTTTTGCTCACTAAGGAAAAGTTACTACTACTCTAGTGGGATAAAGTCAATGTGATCTGCTGCCTAGTGGTACTTAAGCTGTGGAAAATATGGCTATAGCCCACCGATTAAGAACAGATTTAGAGCAATACATTCTTCAAAAACAAATGTTAACATTTATTGGTTCTTACATTAATGCAATTAAATTCAAGAACTGATTATATTTTACCTCAGAAATTAATTTCTACTTATCACTGTGATCATAGCATCAAATGACAATTAGATGTAATGCTGCTTTTCTGTGGTACAACACCTTAAAGCACATAAACATCACTACTTGGTACTCTATAGTATATACCTTAAAATTACAAAAAAAATTAATAATCTATGGCATGCAACAAATGATGATCAGTTATTTGTGAAATGGGTGGAGCTGAGCCCTTCTCATTCATACAGCACTCATTTAGCTTTATTGGCAGACAGACCTCAAACACTCTTCCTACTTACAGCACCTTACACATCCCTCTGTATCATTAATCAGGGTCTTTGTCTGTTCTGTCACAGGCAAATGGATTGCTTCCAGTTCTGAGCACAGGTCTAGGCCTTTGTTAGCTCAGTGCTCAGACCTTCAGCACATCAATGCCTTTCCAATATTTGTGGTCGGGCCTATAAGTCTGCTGTTTCTGTTTCTGCTGTTGCTGCTGGCACTGCTGATGTTGACGCTCAGTCTCCTGGTCTTCTTCTTGATCTTCTGCCTCAGGGGTCTGGTCTGCAGCTCAGGAAGCTTCTTCCCCATAGTCACCAGGAGGTTCTGGCTTCAAACTAGGCTCCACAGATCCCACAGACATTGGCTGTTCTTTATATATTCTTAGAGGAGCGGGCAATGTGTTAAAATGTGTGAGAGAGGAGAAGGAACATCAGGCAGGAGGGAAAGGAGGGGGAACATGTAGAAATGTCAGGGAGGGGAGAGGGACTTTAATAAGCAGAAAAGTAGGGGGGTATAAAGTTTAATTTTTAGATGGAATAGTGTTTAGGGAAGTCTGTGCATGGGATCCTCCTTAAAAGAGTATGGGAGGGTGATATAATCACTGATCAACTGTTCTACTCTATTTCCATAACACAAAATATTCCTAATTACTGCTATTACTTTGTACTTGGCTAGCATGTTTGTTGCTGCCTGCTAGAAATTAAGCCTGAACTTCATGAAAGAGGTTTTCTATCAATTTTCTCTCCTATTCTCACTCATTAGTTTTAACATATTTTGGGACAAAAATCTCTGGCTACACTACTGCAGCTCTAATGGATACTAATAGAAGACAGAAGGGTGGGGTCCACACAGTGGCTAGCAGTTGGTATTTCATTTGCATAATTTCCTTGTCCCCCATCAACTCTTCTAGATCCTGACCATGAAGTAGTTTCAGAGTCACTCCATTGTCTTGTCCATACTCTCTTGATCATGTTGATATTATTTGAATACAGAAAGGATTTGGTCCATAAGATCAGAATTATCAGAGAGGACCAGGGTTCAGTTTTCAAAGAGCTTAGCTCCCATTTGCCATTCCTGGTTACTGCACCTTGTTGTGATGGAAAGGCTTGTGTTCTAATGATCCTAGAAGCTGTGCAATTGGTAGTTTAAAATTCTGGTTATGGTAGACGGGACAATGTGTTTAAGGGCTGAGCTTCCCAGATAAAGAGTATTTATACACATTGTGAAGCTCTCATTATGCAGAAACAGTTTGAATTAGTCACACAATAAAGCAGATATCGAACAAGAAACTGAAAACATTGACTGAGTAATTACTGGCTACCCAAGCCAGGCAGTCTATTGCCTTTCAGGTTGGGCAATAGACCAACAACCTCTTGTCATAAAAATGTTGTTATAGAAATACAACAGGGTAGCTATTTTGGCAAACAGTATGATAGACAAGGATGGTAGAGCATTGTATGTGCCCTAAGTGATGTTAGACAGTACAAGAACGATTGAAATTCAGCTTCCTTTCCCTCACTGAAATAAATGGAGAAAACTCCTGTTGCTGTTAAAAGAAGCAACACAATATCAAGACACTAAAATTGAGACATCCCTCAAAATGCATTCACAGGAAAATATCTGATAAAGTATCTTTGGCTACGTCTACATTTCAAATTTTAGTTTGGACTTGCTAGTCTGAACTAAAGAAGCTTGAGGTTAGTCCGAACTAACCTCAGGCTTGTTCAAACTAACCGCAGATTTTTAGTTCAAACCAACCGTGTGTTCTAGTTTGAACTAATGCTTAATTCAAACTAGAATGTGCAGTTAGTTCAAATTAATAGCTTATTTTGAACTTAGTAAGTTCAAACTAACCCTTAGTTTGGGCCTTGCCCATGCTTAGTTCGAACTAAGCAAGAAAGTCTGAGCAAACATTGGTGCTAACTAGTTCAGACTAAGCTTTGCCTAGTCTGAACTAAGAAATTTCTTAGTTTGAACTAGGCAAAGCCTAGTGTAGCCATGGGCTAAATTAGTCCAGACTGAGCTTCCTTAGTCTGGAGTAATTTGCCAGTGTAGACACAGCCTTTGTAATGGACAAATAAAGCTGGACTATGAATGAAAAACCTATGATTAAAGAAGGTAAGAAATGTTGACATTAGAGCTGTCAAATGATTTTAAAATATGAATTGTGCTTAATCATGCTGTTAAACAATAATAGAATGCCATTTATTAAATTACAAATATATGCACTATAAAGAAGAAACAATAGAAATGGCATGGCAGTTCACCTCATACAAGCACTGTAATGCAATCTCTTTATCATGAAAGCTGAATTGACACACACGCAAAATTATATATGTAAATATAATATACATAGTGACGGGATAGTGTAGTGGTTAAGAACGCTATAGTGGTTAACAGCGATGCCCTTTGATACAGGAGACTGGGGTTCAAATCACAGTGAGTACCTGCCTACCTTCCCAGTAGGGGTCCTTGGGCAAAAGACCCCCTAATGCCTCACTTGCCTACCTCGAATATGAGAGTGACACGAACTAGGAGAGTCATGCCGGCTTGGACGTCGCCCAGATTAACAAGGTCCGCGCCAGATGTTGGGGAACCAGGACAATCTGACGATAAGTGGGCTACTGGAACAAACCATGCATGGATGAGACAAGAGACCCTGGAATTGAGGGAATGCTACTATAACAGTAGACCTAATGACAGGGGATATATGAAATGTATGAGGGAACTTTGGATGGACAAAAGACCTACATCCACACTAACTGAGAAACACCTAGTTACCCAACGCTTCAACATAGTAAAGAGGCAGCTGCTCTCACAAGTGGAGATAGACCAACTCCACATTACCTCCTGGACTCAAGAAGAAGCCCCAGAAGAACAACTAGATATGCAGCCAACACCTGAAGCGGGAACTTCACTGCCACCCCCTCCATTACAGAACACAGCAGCTGATATGAGGCATAAGATCATGGATAAACTAGCTACAGTCAACCCTCGAGACCGATTACCCAGGCTCGTTGGAGAAGTACCATCAGATAGTATGCTAGAAGATGCCAATAGAGTCCTAATGACAATTCCTACTACCACCATAACTCAAACCAATGAACTAGTATAAGCTACAGCCTCTGTAATCCTGGAGATGCTTGGCTACACAATCAAGAAGAACAGCAGTACATACCCCCCCTGGAAAATGAGGTTGGAGGATAAGATCAGGACAACCCAGAGAGAAGTCAGCCGGCTGGTGGAACTACAGAAGGGTGTAGAGATTAAGGATAAGACTCGGCTACTGAGAAAATACAAGGGCCTGACTCCATCTGAAGCCCTAGAGATTGCTAAGCAAAGGCTCACAGCACTGGCCACCAGGCTAAGGAGATACACTAGAGCAGCAGAGGCCAAAAAGATAAATGCCCTGTTCTCCAAAGAACCATCCAAGGTGTACTCCCAACTGCAGTGCAACAACACAATAACAGCAGAGCCACCAACAGCAGAAACTGAACAGTACTGGAAGACCATATGGGAGAAAGAGAAGACTCATAACACCAGTGCAAAGTAGCTGCAGGACCTGAGAAGAGACCACAGCAATCTCCCAGAACAGGATCCAGTCACAATCACAGTAGCCGACATCCAACAGCGGGTCAAGAACATGAAGAGCTGGACAGCACCTGGCCCAGACATGCTCCACACCTACTGGCTAAAGAAACTAACAGCAGTGCATGAACGCCTAGCAGCACAGATGAACCAGCTGCTAGCAGCAGGCTCCCACCCAGACTGGCTAACACAAGGCAGGACAGTGCTGATCATGAAAAACCCCCACAAGGGAACAGCACCATCCAACTACCGGCCAATAACCTGCCTCCCCACAACATGGAAAGTCCTATCAGGCATCACAGCCGCCAAGCTACAGGACCACATGGGCCAGTACCTGAGCACAGCTCAGAAGGGCATTGGGAACAACACCAGAGGCTCAAAACACCAGTTGCTCATAGATAGAGCAGTCACCCAAGACTCAAGGTCTAGACAGACCAATCTGAGCACAGCCTGGATTGACTACAGGAAAGCCTATGACTCAATGCTGCACACATGGATCTGTGAATGTCTGGCGCTATACAAAGTCAACAGGACACTAAGGACCTTCCTCAAGAACTCAATGGGACTGTGGAAGACAACACTGGAAGTCAGCTCAAGACAGCTTGCACAAGTGGCCATCAAGTGCAGCATATACCAAGGTGATGCGCTGTCCCTGCTGCTGTTCTGCATTGGCTTGAACCCCCTTAGGCAGCTAATCACAACGACTGGATACGGATACAAGTTCAAGAGTGGAACTACCATCAGCCACCTCCTCTACATGGATGACGTCAAGCTGTATGCTAAGAATGAACGAGACATCGACTCGCTAATCCACCTGACACGGATCTACAGTGAGGATATTGGGATGTCATTCGGACTGGAGAAGTGTGGCCGGATGGTAGTAAAGGGAGGAAAGGTAGTGAAGACTGATGGGGTGGAACTACCAGCAGGCCACATAGCAGACATACAGACCAGCTACAAGTACCTTGGCATCCCACATGAGGAGGCAAGGAAGACAGCAACATCCAAGTACCACCAAAGGATAAGACAGGTCCTGAAGAGCCAGCTCAATGGGAAGAACAAGATCCACGCCATCAACAGGTACACCCTGCCAGTCATCAGATACCCTGCTGGTATAGTGAGCTGGCCCAAGGAGGACATGGAGGCTGCCGATGTGAAGACCCAGAAGCTCCTCACAATGTACAGAGGTTTTCACCCCAAGTCCAACACCCAGAGACTGTACGCCAGCCGGAAAGAAGGCGGGCGGGGTTTGGTGAGTGTCAAAGCCACTGTCCTGGATGAAACCCAGAGCATCCAGGAGTACATCAGTAAGATGGCACCCTAAGATGAGCTGCTGAGAGAATGCCTGAGGCAGCAGCAGCAGACATGAGAGGAAGATCAAGCAGCAGAAGTGCCATGGCAAGACAAGACCCTGCATGGAATGTACCATCGACAGATAGCTGAGGTGGCTGACATTGGGAAATCCTACCAGTGGCTGGAAAAGGCTGGACTAAAAGACAGCACTGAGGCACTGATCATAGCAGCACAAGAACAGGCACTGAGCACCAGATCCATTGAAGCAGGGGTCTACCACACTAGACAGAACCCAAGGTGCAGACTGTGCAGAGAGGCCTCAGAGACCATCCAACACATAGTGGCAGGATGTAAGATGCAGGCAGGAACAGCATACACTGAACGGCACAACCAAGTAGCTGGCATTGTGTACAGGAAGATCTGCACAGTGTATGGGCTAGACCCTCCCAAGACCAGATGGGAGATCCCACAGAAGGTCATGGAGAATAACAGGGCTAAGATCCTGTGGGACTTCCAGATCCAGACGGACAGGCAGGTACTGGCTAATCAACCAGACATCGTGGTAATAGACAAGGACCAGAAGACAGCGGTGGTGATAGATGTAGCAGTGCCAAGTGACAGAAACATCAGGAAGAAGGAGTATGAGAAGCTGGAGAAGTACCAGGGCCTGAAAGAGGAACTAAAGAGGATGTGGAAAGTGAAGGCTAACGTGGTCCCAGTGGTGGTAGGAGCACTCAGGGCTGTGACTCCTAAGCTGGGAGAGTGGCTCCAACAGATCCCAGGAACAACATCAGAGCTCTCTGTCCAGAAGAGTGCAGTGCTAGGAACAGCTAAGATACTGCACAGAACTCTCAAACTCCCAGGTCTCTGGTAGAGGACCCGAGGTTGAGGATGACACATACCACCCATAGGGGTGAGAGAGAAATTTTTTTATTAAGAACTGCACTCAGAAGTAAAACACTGTAAAACTTCAGAGCCTAAAAGCCCACTCAGTCCTCTTTCTTGGACAGCCAATGAGTAACATAAACAAGGTTGTTTACATTTTAGGAAGATAATACCTGTTTCTTGGTTAGTGTCACCTGAAAGTGAGAACAAATGTTCTCATGTCACTTTTGTAGCTGTTGTTGCAGGCTATTTACATGCCAGATATACTAAAAATTATACTAAAAATCTGTATGTTCCTTAATGCTTCAATGATCATTCAAGAAAACATGTATCCATGCTGCTGGTGGGTTCTGCTCACTAATGCAGTGCAGATCTATGTATATTCATTTTTATTATGAGTCTAACCCAACTGAAATTTGTTTTTATTTTTTGGTTGTTTCGGTTCTGTAGTTTCTGTGTCAGACTGTTCCTCTGTTAAGATTTCTGATAAACATGTTCCACACCTGAACCTTCTCAGATTCTGGAAGATACTTCAGATTCTTGAAGCTTGGGTCAAGTGTTGTAGCTAGTTTTAGAAATCTCAGGTTTTCCACAACATGAAATATAAGGTAGAATATGGGTAAAACCACAGACTAGGAAACATACAATTCTTAATTAAGGAGTTCAGGCAAAAATTTAATTCACACTTTTTTTTAAATGAACATAATCAGCAGGGATGCATGTCATGCGGAGTGGTAACTGAAGCATGAAGGGGTATTTGAATGTTCAGCATATCTAGGACATAAATACTCCTAAAGCCAGCTACAATAGTGCCATATGAATATCTGTTCTCAGGCAGGTGACATTGTAAATAGGAAGCAGGCAGCATTGCCTTCTGTAAATGTTGACAAACTTGGTTATCTTAGTGATTGTCTGAACAAGAAGTAGGACTGAGTGGACTCATATACTCTAAACAGCTACATTGTTTCATTTTTGAATGAGTATTTTTATATAATTCTGCATGTGTAAGTTCAACTTTAATTATAAAGAGATTGCAATACAGCACTTGTCTGAGGTAAATTGAAATATTATTTTTTATAGTACAAATATTTACAATAAAAAATATAAAGTGAGCACTATACACTTTGTACTGTGTTGGAATTGAAATCAGTATTCTTCAAAATTTAGAAAAACATCCAAAATATGTATAATACATTTAAATTGTCATTCTATTATTGTTTAATAGTGCTGTTAAAACTGTGATTAATCTCAATTAGTTTTTTAATCAAGTTAACTCAAAACAAATTAATCACTTGTGTTAAATGAGATTATTTGACAGTTCTAGGTGACTTTCAAGAATCATCACATTTTCCATAACTTCCACTCCCCTTCTTATAGATGAAGGATAGCACAGAATAATAGATATTAGCTTATAACACTGAAATATAAAATGAGTTGGTAAGTGGTAAGATTAAAAGCTGTTTGCTAAATTTTAATTATTTTTAATTAGGTATAGTGAATGAATACAGATAAAGTAGCACTTAAGCCAGTTCCTTGTTGGTATTAGTGTGATTTTGCCAATTCCTCTTCTACATAGACTTGCTAATCTGCTTAAAATATTGCTGCTGACAGGACAAAGGCTATGTCTACACAGTAACTTTTATTTCGAAAAACCCCTTTTGAAATAACTTATTTCGAAATAAAATCCTTATTTCGAAATAAATTCAGATTAACACTTTGTTAATCCGAATTAAGGAAATCCCTGCAAATCGAAATAGCATGCTCTGTGTGTAGACCTGCCATTTCGATTCCAGGCGAGAGGCAGCATGGGAGGTGTGGCAACATGGCCGGCTCACCAGGCCATGTTGCCGGCCATGTTGCCAGCCAGATAGCCAGCCAATCATGTACAGGCGGACCGGACAGTCCCTCCCTGTCCACCGTGACCCCCAAGCACTTGCTAGACAGATGGCTACGGCTGCCCTCTGGCTCCTGTACCATCCTCATGCACCGGGTAGACCCCCCTGGGAGCCTGCAGGGTGCCACCCTGCTGTGGGACACATTTTCCCTGAGCCTGATGAGCCCAGAGCTGAGCCCCGGACCATTATCTCAATGGCCCCCGCAGCACTGGAGAAGAAACCCATGGCTGAGGCCTGACAGTGTTGAGACACAGATATTCCACCCCCCTTTATAGGCATAGTGAGCTAAGTGTGTGCACCTGCTCTGCCCTACCTGAAGGCCTGGAAGAGGGCCAGTAGCAGCCCCTAACAGATAAGGTATGCCAGAGGACCCCTGCTGTGCTTTCCTCCATGGTGCACGGACAGACCACACATTGGAATTTGGGGACACAAAGGATTAGATGTTGCTGGCAGCGTGCTAAGGTCAGTCGACTTGGATAAAGGGCAAGCTGTTCAGGCCACACCGACTAGGCCAAAGGCCCCTGGCGCAGATGACTAAGGGTGGGGCGGGTCCAAGGAAGGCGCTGCAATTCTATGATTCTATGACCTCTCGTGCAGAGGCCAGGCCCAGGACATAATTCCCTATAGCAAGAGCTCATGATTGCGATATGTGTACTTCTTATGCCAGTAGACAAATACGTACACTCTTCTTGGGGCCCTTGGGTACTTGCCTTCGGGCCTGCAGCTGTGTAGAAATAAAGTGTCACACTGCACTAGGTTGTGCCCCCCCCACTGATGATCCCCCCCCTGCTGTACCAATAGCACCTCGTCCCCCATCTCAGCACCAGACACCAACACAGACTGGTGGAAACGGACTGTCCAGGGAACCTGGAGCAGCAGGCACTGAAGGAGGAACCCCCCAGATTAGCAAGGGGACCACCACCCTTGTCACCGAGCCCACCCCAGTGCGATGCCAAAGGCATTCGGGGATGAGGGCGGGCATCCCTGAGGAGAAGAGCATGGCCATCGCTCCCAGGAAGACGAGCCCCACCGAGCCCACCCCTGGGTCCCACACGTCCAGTGCCCATCTCATTAGCATCAGGAGGTCCACCGTCAGGGAACCGCTGCTGCAGCTCGCCTACGCTATCAGCCGGTCCTACGGACACGCCCCGTCAGCTTGGAGTGCTGAAGGACAGCATCGCCAGCCTCACTGCCCTGGACTTTCCAACGTGTGGGGGGGATCGTTGATGCCACCCACATCACCATGGGAGCCCCACCACACCGCCCGCCCCCCCTTTCTCCCCAGCCAGCCACCACCCAACCCACCCACACCCTGAAACGAACCCAATAAAAGATGCAACAACTCTGGATATGGGTGAAATGTTTATTTTAATAACAGGGTATGGGAAGGCAGAACTGGGGGGGCACAGGGATGCGGGGTGGGGCTTACAAACTGGGGGGCACAGGGGTGTGGGGTGGGGCTTACAAACTGGGGGGGCACAGGGATGTGGGGTGGGGGTTTGGGGACAACTGGGGGAGCATGTTAGGGGGGAGCTGCCCCCGGGGTAGGGCCCACAGCTCCCTGGCCTTCGCTGCGGCCACCCCAGGTCCGGGGGCGCCGGTGGCGAGGGGCAGCTGGGTCCCGGCGTGCTGCAGCAGCTGGGGCCCCGAGCTGGGGGGCGAGGATTCCCCCAGGCTGCTGCAGTGCACCCTGGATCCCCTCCAGGGCAGCCACGTGGCGCTCCATGGCCGCAGCCAGGCACTCCAGGGCCCCCACAAGGCGGTCGTCAGCCCCAGTGGCCTGCTGCAGCTGCTTCACCACATTGTCCTGGCGCTGGGCCTGCTCGGTCCGCCAGGCCCTGGTGGCCTCCTCCACCTGCTGGCTGAGCTCCAGCAGGGCCATGAGCAGCTCGGTCCGGGTGGTGGGCCGGGCTCACCTCCTGTGGCGTGCGCTGGCTGGTGGGGTTGGGCTACCAGGCGCTGGACGGCGGGTGGCTGGATGGGCTGCAGGGGCGAAAGAGAGAACGGTTAGGGGTCCACCTACTAGCCCTGGTGTGTGCAGCCTGTGAGCTGCAAACACCCTTGCCCTGACAGCTAGCAGGATTTCAAGGCTGAGTGGGCACTGTACACTGCACTCAGGGGTCACGGGGCCTCGAGGCCCATAGTAGGCAGTGACCCATTTGGGGGGTGAAGACTCCTGGGCCCATGTGACAGGGTGGCTGCGGGCTCCCTGCTCTGCTTGCTGCCAGGTCTGCCTATTGCCACCCTCTGGTCACGGACCCCCCCTCCTGCCTGGACCTGGGACCCAGGCTGCCCATGTCCCCCTGCAGCACAGCTGCCCAGGGGGGTGCATGCCCCCTCCCCCGGGCCTGAGCCCCACCATCCCAGGGACGTGCCCCCCCAGGGCCCAAGCCCTGCACTCCGGGGCCTCCCTGCGTTGTGGGTGGGAATGCTTACCAGCTGATGCCACTCCCTCCCCTTCCTTGCAGGCTCTGCCGGGGTGCTGGGCTGTGGCTCCTCCTCTGGGATCAGCTCTGGGCTGGTCGCTGGTCCCTCGGTGGCTGGGTGGCTGCTGTCACCCATGTCCAGGGGCTCTTCGCCCCCTTCCGTGGGGCCCCCCTCCGCCTCCGTGGTGCTGCCCTGTGGCTCGCCGGTGTCCTGCATGCTCCCCCAGCGGGGTGGGCCACCAGGCTCAGCCCCCAGGAACCGGTCGAGCTCCACAAAGTAGGGAAAGCTGGTGGCAGCTGCTGCCCCATGGAGCTCCCAGGCATCCCGGGCCCGGCAATAGTCCTGCCGGAGCCCCTTGACCTTTGAGCACTTCCATCTTCCTAATCACTTGATGATGGATTTGTTAACGACTGTCATTAGACATGTACCTGGGACATCAAGACTCCAAAGAGAAACAGCTGAACTCGAATTAATATGCAAACTAAATTCTGTGAAAGCAGGACTCAATCGAGATTATGGGTTCTTTTCACATTACAAAGGGTAATTTGACTTCAGGCTTCCATTCTTTAAGCCTGTAAACTGCTCTGATTTGCTGTTACCTTATGACCTGATCCTATGTTTTACACCCCCTTGCATTTAGTTTCATTCCTTTCTGTAAGTTCACTCATCTTCGAAGCATCTGAGGAAGTGGGATCTTCTCCCACGAAAGCTCATGCAAAAAATAAATCTGTTAGTCTTAAAGTGCCACACAACTGCTTGTTGTTTTTTTACTGGACTAGACTAACACGGCTATCCCTTTGGAAACTGATTTTATTTCAAGCAACCAAGAGTGAAGATTGCATGGAACGTTTCCAGATTTGTAACTTATTCTTTTTACTCATAGTTTAAAAGCAGTGCTTTAATGAGTGGTTTTGTACCATGACTAAATCTCTCTACATTTAATAAAACGAGCCAAGTGAGCTTCTGTTCAAAACATGGTCTTTATTCATGCAATCCCTATTTTGGAGAGACAACTAAAGCCCCCTCTAACAGATTCCTCCAGGCCCCCCACTGTAACAGATGAATCGCATGCTTTCCTCTTTTTTCAGCACCCATGCTTGATTTATTTACTTCAATAAATTCCCTGGTCACACAGTCCAAGTGCAGCCCTGAGCTCCAGGCTGCTTGTCCTTGATGGTCTCAGTGCAGATTGAACACAAGGCTCCTAGCCATGCTCCTTCCCTTCTTATGTTTTCCGGCCCCCTTATGTTGCCTGCCTCCAGTGAGTCAGCTCTTGCCCATTACTTCACTAGGCCTCGCTCTCCCTCTGGTCCTTGTCAGCCCCCAGCTGCAAGGCACTGCTGATTCAGTTGTTTTCCCCAGCTCAGGTGGCTGGGGGGGCAGGGGTGTGGCAAAGGCCCTGAGGGAGGGCAAAGGTACTTCCACTCTGCTCCCTCTCTTCTCTCCTTTCCCCAAGCTCACAATTGTCTATAGTCATGAAAACTCAACATTAACATTCAGAGTGCTCTTTGGCCACATCTTTCAAAACTCCTGGATTCAGGTTAAATGGGTCTGGACACAGAATCATAGAAACTGGAAGGGCTCATGAGAGATCATTAAGTCCAGTCCCTGCACTCACGGGAGGACCAAATACCCTCTTAAAGTATCCCTGACTGACAGGTGTTTGTCTAACCTTGTCTTAAAAAATTTCCAGTGACTGAGATTCCACAACCTGCCTAGGCAACTTATTCCAGTGGTTAGCCAACCTGACAGGAAATTTTTCCTAATGTGCAGCCTAAACCTCCTTTGTTGTAAGTTAAGTTCATTGTTTCTTGTCCTGTCACTGGCAGTTGAGGAGAACAGTTTTTCTCCCTCCTCCTCATAACAATCTCGTAAATACTTGAAAACTGTTATCATATCTGCTCACAGTCTTCTCTTTTCTAAACTAAACAAACCCAGCTCTTTCAATCAGGGGTTGAAGTACAATTTGGTGTGCCCCAGAACCCTTGTAATCAGGTGGCCCCCCACCAAACCCCAGCCCCCCCACCCCAGCTCCAGCCCCCATCCCAGATACTTCCCCCAATATTCATTCCCCTGTCCCCAAAATCCACCCCAGACCCAATACTCACTCCCCAAATCTACCCCCGCTGCCAATACCCACCCCAATACTCATTCCTCTGTCCCCAAAATTCACCCCAGCCCCTAATACCCACCCCAAAATCCATATCAGCCCCCAACATGCCCCCAAAATCCACCCCTTGCCCCTAATACCCACCCCCAGCTGAGGTGCCCCTAATGCCACCCCCTGCAGCATGAGCCAGGTGCCCCACCACTCACTGGCAGAGCACTGCACTGGGAGACTTTGCAGCCTGTAGGCTCCGCTTGGAGGCTTCTGCATCCACGTGTAGCTTGCGCATGTGCAGGGGAGGCCAACCCCCCTCCTCTGCCTGCTGGAACGCAGGGGAATGCCATTCTGGGGCCTGCTATTTTTAGGGGTGCAGTGTTTGGACCCCTAAAATAGAAAATGGTCCTGGAATGCTGTGTTCTGGGCCTGCTATTTTTCAGTGGTGGTCCCTGGAACACAGCATTCTGGCACCATTTTCTATTTTTAGGGGGCCCAGAACACTCAGCACCTAAAAATAGTGTGCCTCCGAATGGCGTTCTGGGCTGTTCTGGTCCACTTTAACCCTTGCTTTCAATCTTTCTTTATAAATAAAGTAGTCCAGACCTCTAATCATTCATATGGCTATTCTCTGGACTTCCTCAAATTTGTCCACATATTTCCTGAAATGAGATGCCCAGAACTGGGCACAGTACTCCAGTTGAGGCCTAATCAGGGCAGAGTAGAGCAGAACAATTACTTCTTGTGTCTTACTTACAATATTTCTGTTAATACATTCCAGAATGGTTTTCAGGTTTTTTTGCAACAGTATTACACAGTTGACTCATATTTATCTTGTGGTCCTTTATAGCCTCCAGATTCTGTTCCGCAGTAATACTTCCTAGGTAGCCATTGCCTATTTTGTATACAAGCAATGGATTGTTCTTTCCTAAGTGGAGTACTTTATACTTCTCTTTACTGAATTTCATTCTGTTTGCCTCAGAGCATTTCATCAGTTTGTCCAAATCATTTTGAATTGTGATCTTATCCTCCATAGTACTTGCAACCCCTCCCAGCTTGGTATCATCTGCAAATTTTATAAGTGTACTCTCTGTGCGATCATCTACGTCATTGATGAAAATATTGAACAGATCCAGACCCAGAACTGGTCCCTGTGGTACCCTACTCATTGTGCCCTTCCAGCATGACTGTGAACCATTCATAACTACTCTCTGGCAACAGTTATGCAACCAAATTTTCAGCCATCTTACAGTAGCTCCATCTATGCCAGGCTTGAGCAATCCACGGCCTGGGGGGCCAGACTCTGGCCTGCCAAGGGCTTTCATCCAACTTGCGGAGTGCTGCTGCAAGAGCCTCGGAGCTGGAGCTGGCCAGGGTCCTTGCCAATTTTCTGCCTTGTGCACAGCACAGTGACTGGGAGGTGTGGCATAGCCATAGAGTTGTTCAGGGGCTGGATTCAGCCCCTTTCGAGTGAGCAGGAGGCAGGTAAAGGGGGAGTGCCCTAAGCAGTTTAAAATCCTGACCTGGATATCCCCCTCCAGTTCTGCTCTCCTTCCACACCACTAACCCCAGCATCCCTGTCCTTCCCCTGACCTTAGTGTCAAAAACTCCTGTAAAAATTGCTACCCATCAGTGTTTCTGGTACAGAGATGCCCAATGCCAAAACCTGTGACCCCTGCAGAACTGCCAGGGTTTCTTTTCTGTCTCTGTCTCCCTCTGTTCTCTTCTTCATCTCACTAGCACTACTATCCTCTACCTGAACAGTGCTTGCCAGTGAGTGGGGAGAGCAGAGTTAGTGGGGTCCCCATCAAGAGGTAGCTGAGTCCTGCCATTCAGCTGCTCTGCTCCCCCCACCTCACCGTTCTTTCCCTCCCCTCCTCTGCCATGCTTCCCATGCTCTGCCTTGCCCCCTCACACAGGCACCTCTGCCCCCAAGTCCTCTGCACACAGTGAAAGTCAAAGAAATGACAAATATCACACAGATTTTATTAAAATTTATTAATAAGATTGATTTCTATGTCTCATCTATAAAAGATTTTCTCACCGGCCCCACTGCCTGAGAAAAGATTTGTAATGTGGTCCCTCACCCAGAAAGGTTGGACACCCCTGAACTAGGCTGTACTTCCTAAGTTTGTTAATAAGAAGGTGATGCGAGACCGTACCAAAAGCCTTACTAAAGTCTACATACACCACATCTACCACTTCCCCTCTATCTACAAGGCTTTGTTACTCCATAATAGAAAGCTATTAGGTTAGTATGACACAATTTGTTCTTGAGAAATCCATGCTGATTATCATTTAGCACCTTATTCTCTTCTAAAGAATCATGATTTTAAAATCTGCTGTTTAACTTAAATAACATCTGTTCAACATCCTTCCTAGTTACTGCTGGAATGGAAAATAGTTCATTGTCATTACTGAGAATGAATTGATTTGGCTTTTTTTCCCAAATACAGTACAGAAATATTTACTTCACCCTTCTGATACTTCCACATTGACAATTCTACCATTTTTATCTAGAGTAGTAATGGACTGTGACAAAATTATTAATTCTGGTTGATACACTATAGTTGTTATAAAATCTTGTAATCGCAACTTAGTGTGTTGTGAATGCGTCTCTGGATGTGGAACCACCACTGCTGACAGAACATGCACTGGTTACATTCTAGGATGAGGACAAAAGATGATACTTAAGATTAATGAAGCTGCTTTGGACACACAAAAATTATACTAAATAATAACTGTATCTTCTGGAGGGAGGAGTCCTGTGGCATTTAAAGATTAACAAATTTATTAATTGCATCTTCAAAGTGTCCATCAAAGAGGGATTTTCTCCCATGAAAGCTCATGCAATAAATAAATTTGTTTGTCTTTAATTGCTACAGGACTCCTCATTTGTTTTGCATAATGGTTTTAGTTCTGTGATCAGATCCTATTTACCTGTCAAGATGAGGCCTCATATACAATTTGTCATTATCTTTGGTGTTAGGACATTGTCTTCTAGATTTTTTAGTAATTGCAGGTATGTTTTAGTACTCAGAAGATGAGATCTTCAGCATATGTCACTCATATTGAAGGCAATTCTTCTCCTTACACTTTATAGACAGGTTCCTAAAGAGTTAATCAAAGTGTTCAGTAAAGTGAATTGATGGTGTGTAGCAGACACCATCTAGACCCTTGGTTTGAGCTTTATCTGATTTAGCATTGATTCATAAATATTCAAGATAATTTGCTTCTGAGTCATTTGTGACTTGTAAATAGGTAATATATGTTTTCCCATATAATGCCACTCCTCCTCTACATCTGGCCACTTGATCTTTCATAAATATTCAGCGATCTGAACATTCCAGTTCTGTAAATCTTCCATTAGACTCAGTGATATCAACCAGATCAAATTTATGCTCACAAATTGACAACTCCAGTTCCCAAGAGGGATAAGCTGCCTTCTTTGGGTGACTGGACAACTCTTTGCGGGCGTACTTGATGAGCTTGAGCAGCCATCTTCAGGTATATCCTTTACAGCTCTCTGTTCCATTTAAGCTGTTGGTTTTTCAAAGATTTTCTACAATTTCTGTGCTAGAATGAGATAAAAATTGGCTACTTCTAGTTAAGTGGAATGCTTCCTGGTCTTCTGACTGACAGTCATGGCCTACCTATCACCCACCCTGCCTCTTACCGTGCTGGGTGCTGCCTGGTTCTTTTGCTTTTGGTGGTTATGAACTGTGAGTCCTCTTTCCTGGTTGCCACTCTTTATCGTTCCTTGTCACCAGTTCCTTTGTTTTTGAATCTGAGTTTGTGATGCACCCCAAATATCAAGTTCCAAAGGGGTAGCTCTGTTAGTCTAACTCAGCAAAATAAGCACAGTCCTGTGGCACTTAAAGACTAACAGATTTATTTATTGCATGAGCTTTCTTGGGACAAAATCCCACTTTGTTAAATACTTTGAAGATGGGGGAACTTACAGAATGGGAGTGAAAGTCATGGGATCAGGTCATACTGTAACAGCAAATCAAAGCAGTTGTTAAGATTCAAACACACAGAGGAAGATGAACTGTTTCCCAGTGTTTGAATCTTAGCACCTTCTTTGATTTGCTATTACAGTATGACCTGATCCCATTACTTACACTCTCCTGTATTTATTTTCTTCCCACACTGTAAGTTCCTCCATATTCAAAATGTTTGATGAAGTGGGATTTTCTCCCACAAAATCTTTGCCAAATATGTTTACCTGAGTACTTCTCAGGTTCTTTGATGTGCCACAATGTCAGTGATTGTCTTTGCAAAACACAAATATTTTATTTCAGCAAAGTCACTATAATATGTTTTGCAGAAAAACAAAACAAAACAAAACAAACCTGTCTAGCTTCCTGGAACATTCTGTTGCAGGTCAGCTCTGTACTTTGCTATCTATCACATTAACAATTGTGGAACTGTACCTAAAAAGAAAGCTTCTCATATTCCCACCAAAACTTTTCTGCTTACCACTTTCTGTATGCCTTGCTAGTGGCTTCTATTCTAAGCCTCCTTGCTTAGCTCCACTTTGACACTAACACAGAGAGAATAGCCACTCAATTTAAGATTTCAAACATCATGGCTGATCATAGGGCTGGGTAAAGATGAAACATTGCCAGACTGTTTAATTGCTATTTTAGGAGCAGGGCAGAACATACATGACACCTGTGATAGGAGACCAGATAATATATATCATAAGGCTAGAGATCAATAATACCTTTACTAATGAGAGGTGTGACACCAAAAAGGAAGTTTAGGATTTTCTAAGTAACACACAACTTTGATTTGTGTGTAAGCAAAGGAGGTACAGCTGCTTCTCCCAGTCACTCTTTCACCCCTTTCCTATTCTCATTGGTTAAATGACAGATAGCACTGTCTAACAGGGAAGCTGAGTACTTTCCAAATGAGACATGAGACTTTTACTGACCATTTGTTAATGTGGTTTGTGTGTGTGTGTGTGTGTACAGAAGGGGCATAGCTATGGGTTGGCCTGGGTGGCCTTCAGCCACCCACTTTGAAAGCAGCTCCACCCAAGCTCCACTTAACTATCTGTGGAGCTTTCTCCAATGGTGGCTTGCCACTTAACTTCCTGAACTTCCTGCTCCCAGTCATATGACTGTTTGAGTTCTCATAAAGTTGATGCAATTTTTTTCCTTATTAGTCCAGTCTGCACAGCAGAGTGACGTGGAGCTCTTCCAGTTCACAGTTTATCAAGGAGAGCTTTAATAATAGCTGTCATCATCCACTTAAACACCTGGAGTGTTAAACTGTCTGGAGTCTCATTGCATATGTTATAGAGAGAACTGTATGTCTAGAGCAGAAGCCCTCAAACTTTTCCTGCTATGACCTTCCATACCAGTAGTAGAATCTGTCCCCACCCCTCAGTCCCCACATCCTCCATTTTTTCACAGCTAATGCTTTCTCAGTTTCAAGGCTTGGGCTGAAAGCTGGAGGTGAAATGGAACTGTGACTGAGGTGGGATGTTGTCTGGGGGCAGAGTTGGGCTGGATGGTGCTCTCTCCTTGCTGCCTGTGGGGTCTGGCATGGACCCATTTCACTCCCCCTGAATATTCCTCTGTGCCACTCCAGGAAGCACACTCAGCAGCTCGGGGACTACTATCTAGGCAGTGGTTCACAACCTTTTGTGGGTTGTGACACACTTGCTGGTATGTTGTGACCCTATGGGATACACAAGTCCACTCCCACAAGGCCAAATCCAGCCATCTCCGCAGCCTCTGCAACACACTTACCACTGTGTGGTGACACAGTTATGTGTCTCAACACAGTGGTTAAGAACCGCTGGTCTAGAGGGAAAGGACAATTAAGTCATTCTCTATAAGTGGCTTCTCTAGCTATTTGTATCCTATGTGTCTGGAGTGGGCTGCAGGTGTCCACAGTGCATCCCTGTTCAACAAAGGATTTCTTCCGATTTTCCTTCTATCTCGTATAGAGATCACAGAACAGAATGTGCCATAACATGGGTAATTGTGTTCTGTCAGCCAGTCCAGGTTATGGGGAGCAGAAACTGTCTTAAAACTACTTTTTCTATCTGTTGCTGGGGCCTGAGTTAAACTGAAACAGCCAGAACCACAGAGTCAAAGTAAAAGAATGCTTCCATCTGTAAAGTATGTCCAACATCTGTGTTCTGGGACCTTTACCCCTTGTGACCTTTACCCCTTGTGAAGTAGTAATTTTCTGTGATGATTTACTCAGCCTGTAACTAGTCTGGTCCCTTTTATTTATATGTTCATGCTGGGATGTGAAACCTTAAGATCTCTCTAGTTACTACTAGCATCTAGAGTACTTCTGACCTCTTTCCTACTCTTGTAATAAGCTGCATCTCCATGCAGGTAGGCCCCATGAAGGCAATATGTGGACCAGCTTGTGTGGGCTAGCTCAGTAGTTCCCAACCTTTTCTCTGCCACGGCACACCTTGAGAGCTTCAAATTTTTGGAGGCACACCACCATTAAAAAACACCTGAATATTCCAATTAACTTAAATTACTTATGAATATTCATAGCCTGTGGCACAGTGTTTCAGAAATGCTGCTATGTGGGGTAGTAGGGGTAGCAGAGGAGGGGTGGCAAAACAGGGGAGGTCAGGAGTTGTATGCAGTGGCAGGAGTGAGTGTGGGGAGCAGAGCAGGGCAAGGGTGGCAAAAGAGGACAAGGGCAGCCATGTGGGGAACAGCACAAGGGTGGCAAGAGAGGGGAGAAGAAGGGAGAACAAGTGTGGCTTTGGGTGGGGGCAGAGGGGAACCTGGGGAGTGGGAAGGTAGGGCAGGGGAGCACGGTGCAGCACCCCCTTCCCCCTTCTCCACAGAGGCTCCCTGCCACCCAGGGCAAATCCTCACCCCACTGCTGCTCCCTCCCCCCCAGAGGGTCCCATCCTCCTCTCCCCCAGCCCCTGCTGCCTGTGATGGACCCTCTAGCACCCAGCTACAGCCCCCCACACATCCACCCCACCCCCAGCTACCCACACACCAATCAACCAGCCACCCCACAACCCCAGCCACACACCCTCTCCCACCCACCTCTGCTACACACACACCTGCCCCACACAACTCCCAGCAGCACCCTCCTACCCCCAAAGCCCTTACCTGGGCTTTTTGCAGGTTGGCCGAGGCAAGCTGCTGCACCCTGCAGGAGGAGACTTGCACACTCCCAGCCTCCCTCTGCTCTCTGCTGGCTGGACTTAAGGTGGAGCCAGGTTTAAGGTGGAGCCACCTGAACTGTGCGTTTGGACTGCTCCTGCTATTTTTAGGGGGACCCCTCGAACTCCGCATCATTGCCTTCCTCTATTTCTAGGGGGACCAGAACACTGCCTGCCTAAAAATAGGGGGCCCCAGAACTGTGTTCCAGTGCCTTCCCCCTTACTTTAACCCCTGCCTTTTCCCAGCCCTGCACAGCTCAGGTAGCTGGGCTGAGCAGGAAGGGAACTTTAACTCCAGGTCTTGGGCATGCTTGTGGCACACTTTGGGTGTTTCCACGGCACACCAGCGTGCAGTTGGGAACCACTGGACTTTATTATGTGAGCAAAAGCCATATAAAATAAAGCTATGTTATGCGGGGGGGGGGACTAACATATGCATTGCTTTATTTTCTCCACTCAGTCTCCATTGCGCTGTTTAAACTGTTTAAATCAACACATTACCCTATTTACAATGCATCACAACAATATTTATTGTGCTAATCAAATCTGCAGCTGGTTTTCCTTAGCTGGGGATTCAGTACTGGCTTCTTCATAAGCAACACTGAATCTTCTTAAATACGGTGCTGAAGACAATATGCTCATCAAACAAGAAAAAAGAAAAAAAAGAGACCCATTCTGTTTTCATTTTAAGGGATGTGTTTGCTGCATGTTAATGTGGAATT
This sequence comes from Podocnemis expansa, assembly GCA_007922195.1. Lineage (NCBI taxonomy): Eukaryota > Metazoa > Chordata > Testudines > Podocnemididae > Podocnemis > Podocnemis expansa. The sequence goes on along the minus strand of ML682013.1, from coordinate 853,820 downwards.
CTATAATGTTTTCCCTACAAATGTCATAAAAATTGTATTTTGATAGGAAATATGTCATAATGTTTTCTGATATTTTTAGATGAGTTAAGGACTATATCTGCTCTTCATCTATTCCCTCTGCTGAAGCAATGTACATCCTCAGCAGCATATTTAACCAAATGGATTTTTTCCTAAGCAGTTCAAACTGAGTTTTGCTGCAGGCACAGAACTTCCTGTTTAAATGACAAATGGCTCTGCTCACAGATTTGAAAACCTCACTTATTGACTCTTTCATCTCGTGTAAACAAATAATCAGCCCATCACCACCCTGGTGAGGGGGGCAATGGGGAATGAGTTTTTGGGAGCGCTGCCAAACTTTCATTATTTGGATTGAAAAAACTACTTCTTTGCTGTTAATGTTGCCATTATACACACATAGTAGACAGCAATGCTGAATAACAGTAAAGAAAAATCTGCAAAGACTGTGAAACCAAATATTCCTTCTTACTTAAGAAACAATAAGGTGTCTCCTCTTCTTCCCCTGAATGACAGAAGTGAAGTCCTGATTTTTTTAATAGTGTGGTTTAATTTGCTTTTACATTCAGGTTCTGAGAGAGCTATTTATTTCAGGGGTTTTCAGGCTATTCTTTCAAGTCATCAGGGGGTTCAAATATATTCTGATCCTTCCTAGCTGCATTTGGAAGCTTTTTTATTTTATCGTCAGCTTTTTTATTTTATCTAAAAGGTTTTTACCTCTAGTTCTAGTTATCTAGATAAATGTGGTCCACGTGAGACATGCTAGAAAGCTTTTCTTCTCAACAGCCTAAACTGTTGGAGAGGAAAAAGAAAAGAAAAAGTGAAACAAATTATTTTCTTTTGCTTTTTCAGAGGATGTTATTTGAAAGGTGGTGGTGTTGGCAAATACAGTGGGCCAGTGAAATTAGTAAACTTGCACAAGGAGAAAAGTATTATTCAGTGTGAAGGTATTAAAACTGTCCCTGAGGGAGCTTCTTGCAAAATAAGCATATACTGGTGTTTGTGGGCCCTTTCTCAGCCAGTATTAATTTGCAGAGCCATTTTAAATCAACTGATATCTTTCCAATGAAGTGAAAATGTGAGAAAATTAACTTCAGTGCAATATGCTGATTTACTTTAGTTGAGCTTTGGGATCAATATACCTTCCTTCCCCCACCAAGCCCCCTTCTTTTCTTTCAATAATTTTTATTGTACATAGTTCCCTCCAAAATGTTGGGCTCAATATCATATATAGTTCCATCCAAAAATTAGGATAGAGATTTTGGAGAGCAGAGTTGTCTGCTACATCAGTTGCTTTGTTGTCCAGATTCAGTTAAATTGCTCTTCTTTAAATTCAGCTATTTCTTCTAGCTGTAATCAGAGTTAACAATGGCAAAGAAGCATATAAATGTGCTATTATAAATGAACAGTGGTCCTTACTCTATATAAACTTCTAATACTTTAGAATTAAATCAATTTTTACATTTTCAAACATTATTCTTCACAGGTAAGCTGTTCACTCCAAGAGACAAATGTTGGATAACAAAATGGATGTTTGCCATAAGAGGAATAAACTCTAAGGAATATAAAAGCAATGTCATGATGTAGTTCATTTATAATGCGCAGGAAAACAAAACAAGAGAAAGCAAACATTATACTGCTCTGAACCCTATAAGTAATTATATGTTTGCAGGCTAGAAGTTGGCACTTTGTTAATCCTAGACAATGCTTGTCTATCTGTATTTTAAATTGATTTTTCATTTCTGTATGAGAATCATGTAGACTAAGATACCTCCATATTTAAACACAAGTGAAACTTGCAAACTCATACTGTAGGAATATAACATTAAACACCGTTCTTTTAAGTCACACTGCAAAAGCCTCCTCAACAACATGAAAAAGGAACATAACTGAATCCATATGGAGAACAGAAATATGTGCACACACAAAAAATACAAGTCTGTATCTACTCACTGAGTTAAATTAATGCTGACAGAATGCTCTGTGTTACTCTTTTTGAATATCTTCATTTAAATGTAGATTTTGACTTTGACTTCACGACTGGATAGGAATACTAATTACAGTAAGTACTGAAATAATTTTAAACCAAGATTTGCAGAAGAGACATTTTTATTTCTGGGTTAAAAAATAATCTGTTCTCCCTTAATGACTTTGATCTTCATAAAAATATCTTAAATCCCCATCATTATTTATCTTTGAATTTTCTTTTCTGTCTTTAGTGTTGATTTTGCCACATATTTGCAACTGCATCAATTAGGAGAGGGAATAGCCTAAATTAACACAAGCACTAATACAGTGAAAATAAAGCATGGAAAATTAATTTTCTATTTTTTCAAAAGAAAAAAGATGCCTCCAAATGGAAAGTACAATGAGGTATATTGTGTCTTTAAAAGATCTCTTCTAATTTGTTAGCTGTTTCTAGTAAAGTCATTAGAAAATTTGACATTAGATTCAGTGGCATCAGGATCATATAGCAAACCCATAGGTCAAACTCTGAGCTCAGCAAACTGATGTAAATCCAGAACGAGTCCACTGATTTCCTTGAATATACGTTGATTTAAATTGGTGCAGTTATTGAGAACAGAATTTGGCCCATTGGACCCATTTGTCAGTATAATTCAATTGATTTAAATAGAATTATTCCTGATTTATACTAGTGGGAGATCAGATTCTGTATCATTGCCTTCATATTTGATTGTATCATTAATATTTCTGATGCTTTCGAGCAGAAACAGGCTAGACAGTGTGTTATTTGCATGTTTTTGTAAATATTCCCCATGTGCAGTAGAATGTCTTTCAAACAAAAGAGGTCTCCACAGTCAGCTATTCCCACCCATTTTCACCATAGCATGGGTCTGCCAAAGTTTTCTAATATTCAAAGATGAGTAATAAAATCCTTTCTCCTTTCTCTGCTCCATGAACTACTAAGAAACTACTCATTTATTCTCTCAGCTCTTGTACTGGAGACAAGGAGTAACAAATGTCAAACAAGCTGTAGCTTTGAATACTTAAGAATACAAGAAGAACAGCTTATCCAATGATAAACTTTTCAAAATTATCTTGGCTATAAGACTGGCACTCCTTTCTCTCCTAGTCAGCCAACATGAAAACATGCATTCAGGGTCAAATCATGTTCAGGAAGACATCTGGGTTACATATGTGAATCAAAGGAGGAGGAATTGACCCTAATGGAGTCATTTGGTTCAAGAAAGGGAAAAAGGAGGATCCAGGGAATTACAGACCTGTCAGCCTCACCTCAATCCCTGCAAAAATCATGGAGCAAGTTCTGAAAGAATCCATCCTGAAACACTTGGAGGAAAATAGAGTGATCAGGAACAGTCAGCATGGATTCACCAAGGGTAAATCATGCCTGACCAACCTCATTGCCTTCTATGATGATATGACTGGATTTGTGGATGCGGGAAGAGCTGTTGATGTGAGTGTTGAAGCATTGGAATAAGCTACCTAGGGAGGTGGTGGAATCTCCATCTTTGGAGGTGTTTAAGGCCCAGATGGACAAAACTCTGGCTGGGATAATCTAGTGGGAGTGGTCCTGCTTTTTTTGGCAGGGGGTTGGACTAGATGACCTCATGATGTCCCTTCCAACCCTATGATTCTATGAAAAGGGGGTGAATATTAAGATTGGGCAATAAAATGACTTTGTTTGCTGATAGTTTTGAAAAACTGTGGAGAGGGGAGTGTAATAGTTTAGGCTGAACTGAAATGGAAATGTTCCTTTTTGGGGAGGGGGGGTAAAAACCAACAAACTTAATTTCTGATTAAAAAAGGGAGTATTTTCTGTTCCTTTTTAAAGGTTTAGAATCACTAAAAAAGTGGTTTTAGGCCAATGGGTAGGGCATCAACCCAGATCTGGGTGGTCCTGGTTCATTTCTCTCCTTTGCCAGCTGTGGTCCAGGGACTTGAATGCAAATCTTCAATCATCTAGAGGAGTGACCCAACCACCAGCCTACAAGTTATTGTGGAATCCCCTTCTCTCAATTTCTTTGTTCAAGCTGTTCAACTTTGTATAAATAAATCATTATTTTTTTCAGCAAGAGGGAGAATGATTCTATAGCTTGGTGACTAGGGCACTCAACTGCTGGAGCCAAGTTCAAGTCCCTGCTCTAAAAATCATAAGGGACACTACCACTATGTCCTCCTTTAGCCATTTTGTATCCCCTTATGAATCTAGTCTGAGGGCAGTTTTTTGTTTTGTTTTGTTTTGCTTTGTTTTTGGAGGGTGAAAACTCTTTGGTGAATTCATGTCAAATTTATGAGTAGGTATCTGTCATCTGAAAAGTCATTTTTTGTTCAATAACCTGTTTGTTCAAAAAAGAAAAAAGGTACCCACTTCTAGTGAGTATTTTCATCAAAAAGCCTGATTCTTCCAAATCCTAACTCCCATATGCACTGCAAGCAAGTAGTATCAGTAAACTGAGTGGGATTATTTAGGATTAAGGACTACCCATAAGTACAGACTGTGCCTTCTAGAAGTCCCCTATCAGGTTTAACACTAGCACGAATTATATCTAAACATTCCTTGACTAGTTTTCAAATGATAGAATTCAAATAGTTGAAGCAACATCTTGCTTCTCAATAAAGAAAATAAAATGCCCTTTTACATTTTTAGATTCTTCATGTTGGACTAGTCAATTCATTGATCAACACTTATAACTGCCATAGTATGCCATAGTATGCCTGTTTGTTTAAAGTGTGTACTAGCTGTGCTTATTTGCTATGGACTCTTTCATCATTAGTAATAATGGCACACTGCAGTGAAAACTAAGAGAAAGGTAGCTAAAAATCAGAAGGCCTGCTTAAACTGTACTTCACAGCATAATTGAAGGTTCTGGGCAAATTAAAAAAAAAATTATTGAAGTTGGAATCTGAAAATCTTCAAAACTTTCTGATCTTCCATAAAATGTAATATACAAGTAATTCTGTCCGGAACCTGTGAAACTGAATAGGAATAGGGTGTCTAATTCCTGAAATATACTTTGAAAATCCAACTTGCAAACTGGACAGTTATGTTTAAGTTATGCTGACAGCAACATCAGCAATTAACCTCAGCTATGACCTTTCCTGAACAGCAATCTATAGAACAGGGGTCTCAAACACATGGTCCACAGGCAGCATGTGGCCCCAAAGCTGTTTCCTGCAGCCTGCAATGACACTATTGTTAATAAAATTTGCAATATTCTTGTATGAAAAGATTTCAGTGCTGCAGCCCTTGGGCTAACATACTAGTCCTCATGTGGCCCTCATGGTGATTTGAGTTTGAGACCACTGCTGTAAAGGAAATAGTAGTTTCAGATAACATCAAGGAAAGTGTTTTGATCAGAATTTTTTTAATAGCATGATCTATTTAAAATAATATTTTCATGCTATGTCCAACCACTGCATGTATTTAGTCATAAGCAAACTACATATAGAAAAAATCATTAGGGTAGGATGGGAGGCTGAGAGAAGGTCCCAGAATTCTAACTATGCTACGTAATGATCCAAATTTAAAGAATCAGGAAGAAGGCAAACAGCCATAATATATAAACAGCAACATATCAGACTGAAGTTCAGATTGGAATATAATTTAGTTACCACTCCATTACGTGATCCTTTGAAAAAAAAAAAAACTTGTATAAATCCCTATGCCAATGTAATGCAGTGTTCAAGGATGACTTTTTTCAAAGCCAGACATGCATGAAGAACATGATTTTGATAAGATTTTGATTTGGTTAGTGTTTGAAGAAATCAGACTTTGTATTGCTAAAGATTGCAAAGAGGAGATCCATCTCTAATTGCTGTTCTACACATTTTCAGAATTTGTAATTTTATTTTATGTTTTAAAAAGCATTGACTCTGTTGCTTGGAGAATTTTTACAATGGTTTATACTTGTTAAAGAAAAAATATATTTGGCTGGATTGGATGTATTTCAAAATGCACAACTGTGTATTTCTTACACCTGCCATTGCACAGAGGTAGTTGAAAGCATAATTTAGTCAACCGCAAAAGGAGGTCTTCAAACACACAGTAGTGCTGATGATATTCAACTGCCCAACATGTGCATTTATTTTTTTAACATGGAGGTGGTAGGACTGGAACTATTATTTTGCTATCTGAGCAATTTTTCTTCAGAGGCAGGGTCCGCCATTTCTTGGCCAGTTTGTATATAAATGTTATCTTATTGGCAGAAACTTCTAATGTGACTGACAGGAATAACTTAACTTCTAGTTAAAAGATTGTTGCTAGATGACTGCTGACATTGTGTCACCTGTTTATATACATCTTCTGGTTAGGCATGTTTTTCAGTGTGTCCCACTCCTTCCTCCACATCCTTTCTCTTGTTACTTATAAGTGTTTCCATGGCCTTCATCACCTTGGTATCCAGGTGTCTTATGAACATGAATGAATTTATCCTTGCACATCCTTTTGTATAGAATCTATCCAGTGTTGTCATGCCTAGCACCTCCTCATGTGACTACCTAAAATCTGGAGGTCCCATACAATCAGTGACAAGTTGACATTCAAGAGTGACTACTCCTCATGTTGTACTGCTCTGTGCATGTATGTGAGAGAGCAGAAATAAGCTAACACTGACAGAGCTAAGTGGTGATAAATTGAGCTGCCAGAGGAATCAGGACATTTCCCTCGTCTCTTTGAAACTCTCAGGAACACATCACAGATTTCTCCTCTTCTCACATTCAGCAAGAAACTTCCATCCACTTTTCTAGTTCTTGACAGAAATATACCATTTGCAGAGATATATATCCTAGTACTTCATCCTCCAATCCCCAGCAGTTACGGAAGAGCAGTTTGGGACAGAAAGTGAGAAAAAGGTATAAAAGGAGTCTTGTTCTTGTTGTGGTATCTAATCAAATAGTTTTTAAAGAGCCCCAGCTTAGTATGATCTTTTCCTGACAATGAAGATTTTACTATCCCTTCTCTACCTGTGAGGAAGTGATGCAGACTGGTGCAATTTATCAGTTGAATAGTTTATTTGCTAAAAAATGCAGTTTTTAGTTGACTTAAAACAAATCCCAAATTTGTCCTGATAGTTCTGGCTGGGAAAAAGCTTTTCAGTGTCAACTTCAGAAAACTGTGTGTATACATTAATCCCTTTGTAACCTTTAAGTACTTATACAAAATGCAATAGATTCAACAAGAGAGAAGGAAAGCGTCCAACTGCCAAAACAGCCCATAGACTAGTGATTATCTTGCTCCTCTGGAGAGGGAGATTTGATTTCAGGTCGTTTTCCTAATGTAGGGATTCAAAACTGGATTTGTATATTTTGGGCAAGTGGCCAAACAAATGGACTAAAGGGAACACACACACTCTATTCAATTTGCTGATCAATTTCAAATATTTTTGGAACTGAATGATCAATAATTTATCCAGATCTAGTGGTTAAAGCCCACATTTTCAAATTTGGGTGCATCTGTCTCCATGCTATAAACGCTTGAGTAAAAATGGCCTTATTTTACTCAGTTGTGCTTTATATCTTCAGCAACCATTGAACTCAATAGCAACTATGATTACTTAGTTCCAGGGGGGTAGCCTTGTTAGTCTAGTTCATCAGAACAAACAAGGAGTCCTGTGGCACTTTTAACAACTAACACATTTATTTATCACATGGGCTTTCATGGGAGAAAATCCCACTTCATCAGATGTTTGAAAATGAAAAACTTACAGAATGGAAGGGAAAAATAAATCCAGTGAATTCTAAGTGATGGGATCAGGTCAGGCCATTTCAGCAAATGGTTTTGTCAATACAAAAAGTGGTTTTTCACCTCTCTCAACCTACCTACCTTCTTATATGCTGTTACACAGTGCTTGAATCAAAACAACGTGTCTGATTTGCTGAAATGGTCTGACCTGTTCCTGTCACTTACAGTTCACTGGATTTATTCTCCCCTCCATTCTCTACATTTTCCATTGTCAAGTGTCTGATGAAGTGAGGATTTCCCCACAAAAGCGCTCTCTCTCTGTCTCTCTGGCTTAAGCATGAGCTAGGGTGTTTAGCAGCTCAGACTCAGGCAGGCTGTGCAGGTCCACCAGCAGAATCTTAGATGCTGAGGTAATATAAAAGTCTACAGGGTTCAGCAGCAGTTGAACAGGGATTTTGTGAATATCAGGAGCACCAAAATATTGGATTTAGGCACTTAAGTAGCTAGCTCAGCATCTAACTCATTTTGTGAATCTAGCTCATGGGTACTGATGCTTACAAACATTTAAGATACGTCAGACTGACAGATACTACACCTACTCAACAATGTGGTTTGAGTATTGGACTGAAGGCCTGATATAGTCAGAAAGAGGTGGCAATTTAATCCTGATGCAATTTAGGGCTCAGTGTTTCCTAAAAGGAAGAGAAAGCAAAAAAATCTTCTGTCACCAAGCAAGGATTCAGATAAAGCATTTTAATGTTCAATGCATGTTATAACAGCAGTTCTGTGTTCCACTAATTTGATCTTCAAGGTGCTCTTTTAATTATTATAGGGATAGGTTTCATTTTCAAGATATTTTTCTATTTGTCTTCTTTGTTAGGTGGCTAACCCATGAGTACTTAATCTATCAATCAAAATGGTTCACATGGGCAGCAAAAAAAGAAAAGCTTTAAAATGACAATTGCACCATGTTCATAAAAATATGCAAAGTCATGCATTTAGGATCATCCAAACATAAACATGAGAGAGCCTTTTCTTAATAAACAGTAACTAGCATGCTTCAATGTTCTAGCTGAAAAAAAATTGCAGAAAAGGGACTCAGACTTTTTCATAGTGTAGATCCCAATCTGAGATATTATCTCATGGAAAAGTCCCTTTCCTGTCTCAAACACATGGCCAGCTTTTCTTCATATTGGTGATCAAACAAAATCCCTATATGACTACAACAAATGCTTGCATAGAAAATCAATGCTGGGAATGTTTTTACTCTACCATCTTTTAATGGAATTTAGCAACTGGAAACAGAGAGCCAACACCTGCAAGTTTTCTGGATTCACGGGACACATTTTGAGTAGCAATGGTTTAGAAAAGAATAGCTACAGGACACTCTGTTAGATAATGCTAGCTTAAATTGAACTTAAAAGTAAAGAACATTTGTCTTTATTACTATAATTTCCATTCTGAAGTGGCTAAAAGAATCATAAAAATAAAGGGTATTAGAATGCACTTAAATCTGTACCTGAGCTATATCTGGACATTTAACATTTGAACAGAACTTAACATTTTTATTTTTGCAAGCATATTACCTACTCAGTTTTTGAATAAATTTTGTATTCCAATTTGTACCTGCTTTCAATTCTGCCTAATTCTGATTTCCATCTGAACCTTGTTTGTTTAGTGAACATGTTTAAATAAACAGGAAAGGGACATTGTTAAGGTTGAAAAGCCTCAAAATATATTAAAATGGATAAGTCATAAATACATATGTTTTTAAGAGGCTATATATTTCTATGAATGTGTATATTCAACCAAGAAGTTTCTTTTTTTTTTTTCCTGTAGTAAAACATAGAATCATAGAAACTGGAATGGACCCTGACAGGTCATGGAGCCCAGTCCCCTGCATTCATGGCAGGACCAAGTAACCTCTTAAACCATCCCTGATAGTTGTTTGTCTAACCTGCTCTTAAAAACTTCCAAATATGAAGATTACACAACCTGCCTAGACAATTTATTCCAGTGGTTAATCAACCTGAAAGGTAGGACTTTTTTTTTCCCTACAGTCCAATCTAAAGCTCCCTTGCTGTAATTTAAGCCCACTGCTTCTTTTCCTATCATCAGCAGTTAAAGAGAATAATTTTCTCCCTACTCCTTGTGATAACCTTTTGGGTACTTAAAAAACAGTTATCTTGTCCCCTCTCAGTATCTTTTTTTCCAGACTAAACAAACCCAAAACATGAATACCTCCAGGTCAGCAAGATCATTGTGTAAAATCCAATAGTTTAACTTCGTGGGGGTTTCATATGATTTTTTTTTCCCTTTCACTTGCACGGAGTTACTATCTGCCAAAATGACTTGCATTTTGTATTTGGGATTTATTCAAACAAATGTCGAAGAAAAGCACATCTAAAGTCACAAAGACAAATTCTCTATTTTGCCACTTTTGATTTATGCCAGTGTAGCTTTGTTGACATTGGTATAGCACAACAGAGAATTATACTCACCAAGTTTTGCCTGGTTTTCATTAGAAACCATAAATATTTCTCTCCCCCTAGAAATCTGGCCCAGTCAATGCTGAACAGCCCAGATTGACCAGAAGATTTGCAAAAAGTAGGAAACTGTTCCCTACATAGATTATATGTGAATTTGTTTCTGTCAATCATTGGTCTATTTATTAAAAAATACACATACTATAGATTGTTGAATAATGTATTTTTAATATTTCCTCCATAAATTATTCAATACATTATTTGCAAAGTATGATTATAAAAATAAGCTGGACCATTCTAGAGCAGCAAACAGGCCTTTCCTCCATGGTTGCAGAGGGCATTTTGGTGAGTGGAGCAATTAATGACCTGAACAGGGTCCATTCTCTAGTCTGGGGAAGGCTGGATCAACTGAGGGGCTTTTGGGGCTGCAATCCTGGGCCCCTGCTGCCTGAGAGGCCACTGGGAACCAGCTTCCTCCCCCTCCTCACTCCAGGGAGCGCTGAGATTGAACCCTGTGGGTACCATGGGTGCCACCCATGCCAAGGGCACTTGTGTGTCTCTGGCAGGGGTAGGGGGACCCAGGACGCTACCCCTGTCCTGCTGCACAAAGGCGGGGGACTCAGCCATCTGGAAGCCACCGAGACAGGCTGGGGACGGGGGCCACCCTGCTCTCCCTGCCTGGCCACAGTGTGTGTCGTGACTCAGCCCAGCCTCTGCAAAGGAGGTGCAGCAGCTCACGCTTCCAGCTCCTCTGGACACACATGCACAGCAGACCCAGCCCGGAGTTGGGAAAGGTGCGACTGTTTGGCCATAGTTTACAAGCTGGAAGGAAGTTGGGAGGGGTGGAGGGACTGGAGAGAGATGTGTGACAGCTCAAGTTCTGGTGGTTGTAGAGGGTGCAAGGCAGCAGCAGGCAGGGGAATTTATTATTTCTTTTTTTTTTAAATTTTATAGCGGGGGAACCCAATAAAGCTGTGGAGGGGAGCGAGGGTTGAAAACAACCACGTAGCCACACGGCCACACAGTTTAGTGGGAACATTGGATGTCACGAAGGAAGGGAGGGAGGCATGCAGGAGGTTGCTCCCTCTGTACAGTATTGAATTACATTCTACTCATATTTTCTGTGCAACAATGAATAAAAGTGGTGAAAGGACTGGACGTGCAAAGTTGGAGGTTGGCCAGGACTAGAAGATTTTCAAATCCTGGGGAAAAGGGTATAAAGATTCATAGAGGCTTTTATGCTTGAATAACTTCCACAGATAGGCTGCACAACTTCTTCCTATCACAGATTTGTCCCTTTCTTGTTGTTTTACCTTCTGCTCAGGCTGGGCTCTGAGAGCGGATTTACCACATTATGCATTTTTTGCTATCTCATTGGTCCTATTTTACCTTTTTTTTTCCTATTGTCCCTTTTTCTTTCATCTTCCTTTTCATTTAGTGTCTTTGTTCACAAATAACATACTTCATTTTTTTTAAGCACATTAGCATTCCCTGCTTGCTGGATTCTTTTAAGACTGTGCTCAGCAGCCACAGGTTTAATAGCCTTACTATGAAAACTAAAGAATATCTAAAACTTTTGTAACACATTTTAACCCACTTTCCTTTTTTGTCATACAATCAAATATTCTTTGTATATCTTTGTTCATACCAGGGTATCACAAGATGATTCATAATCGAATATAGTTTTTAGAATGCATTGACACACCCTACATTTAGTTTTCTTTGTCTGTGTGATGACTTTGCATGTTATCACTTCTTTCTGTGTTTCATTAGAAATGTTGTAAATTCAATATGCATTTTTCTCCAGTAAGAATAAGATCAGCTGGAGCTCTTCATTCCTGGAGTTTTTTTCCCCATTCTGATTGCTTTTGGCTGGACACTGCAAGAGCTTTCTTTTCTAAATGGCCATTCCTCAAGAAGAGGTACACCCAATTTTATATCCTTTTGATTTACAATAGAGTTTCTAGTATTTCAAACAAGAATCCCATTCATCTTTTTTAATTTTAATGGCTGTCATGTGACAATGATAAAAAACCACACAGTCACTTACTTTTAATAGTGAGCATGGAAGAAGGGAAATCAATTTCATCCATTAAAACTATTTTTCTCTTTCTTTTCTTTGGTTTTTCTTCCTCAGTCCTCTCTTCTCTGGCTTCCTGAAAAAAAAAAAAAAAGAAAGAAACAATACATATATCCATTTATGCTTTTGGCAGTAATTTGCCTTTTTTTTCTGAACAATTTCTGTAGGAGCTTTCCGTTTAGAGATGTTTTATCTTTTGCTTCACTGTTTGAAGGCTAATGCACCTAGAATTATTTGCTTCCAATTGCTTTCATCATCTATTACCCCACATATTATTATGAGCTGCATTACACTGTGAAATACTTTATTGTTCATTGTTATTTTCATTATTATTGCTGCCTGCCAGTTTAGCATCTGTAAACTTGGAAGCTTTGGTTTTGATATTACAATTCCGATAGTGCAAGAAAAATCAAAAGATTTTCCAGGAAATCTGACCCACTAAAGAGTCTATTAAGTGTCATTTGATGAAAATAACAGAGTTTACACAGCAAAGCTCTGGGTTAAATGTGCCTTAATGCCATAGCCTTGGTTATGCATTAAGCAAGCCTCTCTGTTGTATATTCTGTAAATTCATGCACCATTATGAAAGTGCTAAATCAAGATGCATTGAAAAAAATTCTTTGAAGTTTCCTGCTTAGTAGTAGTTTATTTTTTTATTGCTATTTTTATTCTCCTTATTCATAAGAAATATGAAACTCTGTAAAGAAAACCTATAGCGTGTCTATGTTTTACATCACTGACTTGATTCTTCAGGAGAGTTTAACCCTAACAGTTGATGTCGCTTGCTTCCATTGTTACAGTTGAGTTGCAGAAAATGGCTTAATTGATTAGATGGGCACTTTGTTAGTAACATTGAAATGTCATTGGAGCTTTGAATCTATCATGGAGAGGTAATAATTTGAGGAGGGGTAATAAATAAGGCAGAGTATGCTTAGTAGAAAAATAATCAAAATTTTATTTTCTGGGCCTGCGAGATTTTGCTTGAAGTATTGTTTCTAGAACAGTTATGCTCTCTATGAATTTTCTCTTGTCATGTAAAGTAGTGGAGTGTGCACGTGCAGTCCCATTGTATGTAGGACTCAGCTACTGTGGAGATGAGAGGCATATGAGTATTTAGATCCTGGTCTGACTTATTTAATTGCCTCTGTACCAAGGTCTGGTGAAAGCTTTGGGGAACCCTTTTCACAAGTATTTGAGATTGCAACCTTAAATTTGGCATTATGGGTAAATTCACAAGAGTAAAAGTAAATTGCTCAAACATTCACAGAAATCAAACACAAAGAGGGCTCAGACATGGCTGATTGACAGTATTTAAAATCTGAGCAATTATTTGGGTAAGTTTCTGAAAGCAGTATTCCACCAAGCCTTTTAAAAGCTCAGTGAGATAGAGGCAACAGATAGATCTTGTATAAAATAGCCAGTATTTAGTGAAAGAATGTCACTAGAGAAACAATGCTAGAAAATTAAAATACTCTAGCAATGGTCCTTTTGAGTTAAGGAGCATCACACACATTATTACACCTAATAATGAAACTGTTGATTGTGCACAGGTCAACAAATTTATTCGCAGGAAATCTGAGGCCATGACTACACTTTTGAGACTACTGAAGCATCTACAGTGCCTTAACTAACTTGATATAACCTCATAGCTTAGATGCCACCTATAGTAAAGAAAGGATTTTTCCATTACTATATAACACCAACTCTCTGAGCAATGGTAGCTAAGTTAATGAAAGCATTCTTCCACCAACGTTGCTGCCTCTACATCAGATTTTAGATTGTCATAGCAACAGCATTCAATGGTGTGGATTTTTCACAACAGTGAACACAGTAGCTATATTGACCTAAACTTTAAGCATAGACCAGGCCTGACTCTGCAGCCCCAGAAAATACTCAGTTTCAACAGGAACTGTGCCAAGGTCCACTACTTCAATTTTTGCATTCATATCCACTTTCTTGTTGTTGCTATGGGAAAATGGGTCTCTTAAGAGTAGGCAACAGAACTTATGAAGGCAAAAATTGTTGCTGATATAGTTTACATGACACCACAGGGGAACAGAGCTGACTGGCTTAATTTTTTTTTTTTTTTTAGTGCATTTCAGCTCAGGGTAATAAAGTAATGAGAGGCTTGCTTTTCATGTTTTTCTTCCTTCCCCTTCCCACATTGCCATGGAATGCCACTGGCTGGAAAAATGGAAGGAACTTTAGAATATGTCGTCTACAGTCTGCTTTTTTGATAAATTTGTTCAGGCAAATATGATTGGCCATAAAAAATAGATATTTTGAGCCGGGATTATGTAGTAAAAGTAATGCTTTCTTCTTCCCTTACAGCTGGCTGTCAAAGCATTTTATTATCTTGACCAGAAAACAAGTGAAACTGAGCTTGATAATTCCTGATTCATCCTCCACCCCCTTTTATAGCACACAGTATGCACAAAAGTTTTTGTTTTACATGTATTTAAGAATAGCATCTCTATGTTGTAGGGTGCTTTTTAACTCCAGTTGATTCTGAATGCCATTCCAGGCAACATTAGTAATAGAGAAACTTCACTTTGTTGGATAATACTTCTTTAATAGGTTATACATTTGTGTAAAAATTAACACAGAAAGCAGTTGAAGGCTCAAGTGCTACAAATGGGTAAATGATGACCCATCACATTGCTTAGTACACTGGCTCTCAACCACTGTGTTGGGCCACATTGCTATGTTGCCACACAGCAGGAGGTGTGTCATGTACAGCCAGGGAGATGTCTGGATACATTCTGGGGGAAGTGGGCTTCTGTAGGGTTGCATCCTATTGCCAAGTGTGTTGCAACCTGGAAAAGGCTGAGAACCACTATCTTATTAGCACAGAAGCTTACTAGCTCCCATCACCACAAACATGCTGCTCCAGCCAGCCCTTTTCTTCAGGAGGGTTGGATTGATCTTGCCCAGGACACTTCACTGAGCCCATAAATATTGATTTTTGGATGTGCATAATTCACAGATAAGCATAATTGATAAATGCAAACGAAGAACAGAAACTTTAATGATTCTGAACCTATCTAGAATTTTAAGTAAGACCAGACAATGTATTTATTAAAAACAGGCATTGCCTATAGCAGTTAAAAAACTGCACATAAACCCAATTGTCAAACAGCAAAACAAAGACCAAATACTCAAGCAATTAAGGCTGATAGGCCATGACTAAATCTTTCTTGAAAAATTTGATGATAGGATATGTCATCTTGTTCTGTGTAATAGGTTGAGTTTCTAAGTTTCATATTTTTTTCTGAACATCTGGCTCAAATATATAGTTATTCAGTCTAAACAGACCCCAAAAGATATCACTCAAGCCCACCTTACCCACATATAGGACAATTTAGCTTATTTAGTACAGAACTTCCTCTTTTTATTTCGCAAGAAGTAACTAAAAGAAAACATCAGAAATATATATTTTTTAAACTTCTCCTTTCCCCCTGTATAAGGCAAAGGACTTGAAGCCATAATTTAATGCTTCAAGAAAGGGTGTAGTAAAGATAGAAACTTCATATTTCAAATTCAATAGATGTGATTGGCATGACAAGCTGTAGATGTGTCACCAAAGTATAGAAAAGAGACAAGCCATTTTGCTGCTTGAAGAGGAGAGCTATGACAAGGTTACAGTATACAATTCTCTCTACCCTGACTATCTAAATAAATACACCTTTCTGCAGCATAATACAGAGGATGATTAAGACAACCTTTTATAATGTAAATCTCAATAATGTTTTGGAAAAGTTTTGACTGCCAGTTGGTGGCTAGCAAGCACATTGATAGCAATTCCCAGCTCCAGGGCAGAACAGTCCCTCCCGACTTTTTCCACCAAAGCCACACGCACACTCCATCTTTGCTCTACTTCAGGCCCCAGCCCTGCTCCACCCACTTGGTTCACTTGCATTCTTCCCACCCCCCAAGCAATCTCCCTCTTCTTTTCCACACTTTCCCTTTGCCATGCTGTGAGTGACAGTCAGGAGGGCTGAGTGGGGATGGAGGAGAGGGATGCAAGTGGCAAGAGGCGTGAAGACTATGAAGCTGCAATGGTGATATAGCTAGCAGTGAGCAGGAGTGGGGTGAAAGGCTGGAACTGACAAGGCCTAGGGAGGAGTGAGGGTTGACTGTTGGCTGTGGGCAGAAGAGGCCTGGATCCTTTTAAATTGCCAGGGTCTTGAGCAGTTACCCCTTTTGGCCCCAGCCTGTTGCTGGGACTGGTGTCTAGATACTCAGACCACAATTAGCAACTAATATTTTTAGAGGCATTAAGGAACAGCAGCTTCTATTGTTCTGAAAGTCATTTGTGGCTGCTCATCATATTGAAGGTCAGTTCCATTCGGCTAAGTCTCCCAGGCCATGGGTTGATAAGTATGCATGAATGGCACACCATGTCTGTCACAAATTCATAAGCATGCTTGCTTCTTGTCATCCACAGCTAAAAATTCTACCAAGTGAGCTAAAAATAAACTTCCATTTGAATATACCAGGAGCAGATGTGTAAGGTTGTTCAGTAAGCAGTTGTCCTAAAATAAATATTTACTTATTGGTTAGTTAGATCAAAGTCTGAGACATTATGACATGAAGAAGAATGATTCAGTATTCAAAACAAAAGTCTGAAGTTTGAAAGACTGTTGATTTCATGTTTGTATTAGAATGCTGTTGGAGTCCGTAAAATAAATGCTGGCCCTGTATGTACTATTGGAGCTCTCTCTGCCTATGTCTGCACTGGGAATTTACTTTGAATTAAAGAGGCTATATTTGAACTAAATTAGTCCATGGCCACACTGACTTTCCTTAGTTCAAACTTTTAACAGCTGTCTTTAGTTTGAACTAACCATTAGTTTGAACTTATTAGTCTGAACTAATTTAATGGAGCTGCATTAGGTCGAACCAACGGTTAGTTTGAACTAAACACATTTTGCCTTTCTTCCTCTGAGGCTGCCTTCCTTCTTTTATACATTGGGGGGGGGGGCGGCATGGCCCTTCTTGGGTGCCATGTTGCAACACTTCTGATGGTGCCCGCCTCCTAAGCCAAACTAGCAAGTCCTGTGCATGGACATGCTAGTTCAATTTAGTTTTCTAGTGTGGACATGCTAATTTGAACTAAGTTAGTTCAAATTAATCACAATTAGTTGGAATTAATTAATTAGAAGTAACAGTTCAAACTAGTATTCTTAAGTATAGACATAGGCTGTGTTCACACAAGGGGGGTTTCGATATAAGTCGTTTCGAAACAACTTATTTCAAAATAACTTATGCCGAATTAACAAAAAGTTACTTTGAAATAAGGAAAAAGGCGGGAAACGAAATAGCAAGTTCACAGTGTGAACATGCTATTTCGCTTGGGGAGGGGGCTGCAGGCACCGGCAGGGTTTAGCGCAGTCCAGCGCTGAACCCAGCGGGTGCCTGCAGAGGGGGGCTGCTGGCACCCACGGGGTTCCCTGGCCAGGGTGCTGAGGGGGCAGCCCTTCAAATGTTGTTTTGGAACACCTTGTTCCGAAACAACATGTTCACACGCATTGTTTCGAAACAACGGTTTGGAAACAAGGTTGTTTCGCCCCCAAATGGGGTTTAACTTGTTTCGAAACAAGACCGTTGTTTCGAAACAATGGGTTCCCGTTGTTTCAAAACAACTGTGTGTCATGTGAACATGTTTTTTTTGTTTTGAAACAACCTCGTTGTTTCGAAAGAAAAATGCTGTATGAACACAGCCATAGACTCTCTGTCTTGCCTAAATATAATGAAAGTATTGCTTTAAAAATAACAAAATTCTATCAGTTATTTTTTCTGTTGGGGAAGGAAAAGAACCAGATGATTTTGTCACTCACAACTTGGTTTGGCTTTCCCTTATTTTCCCTTTGGGTATGTCTACACTTAGATTCTCATCAATTCGAATTCTATTAAGTGCATGGACGCACCTGCTTTCATCAATTCGAACTGAGGCACTCCTCAGTTCAAATTGATGAAAGCTGACTTCAAGTTCATCAAACCTCATTTCACATTGAAGTTGCAGTCAATTTGAACTGAGGAGTTCAAATTGACACAGTGTGGCCATGTCAATTTGAAGTCACAGTGAGTTTGAATTGACATGGGCTGACCTTCCTCCCAGGGTGCATGGCACCCTGGAAGGAAGACCAGTCCTTTGGCACCTGGGACCAGCAGCCAAAGGTGCCTCCTGCCCAGCCAGATCTAACTGGGGGGGGGTATGGGATTCCCATCCCCTGGCTGGGGACAGGGACCCCAGCCAGCGCTTAAGCCACGCTGTCCCCATGTGGGGAAAGCACCCACGCCCACAGCCCCTGCAGGGCTGGCTGTGCACAGGGAAAGCAACCCCTGCACACAACTTCTCCCCAGGCAGCTGCATGTGGGGAAAAGCACCCCGGCATGTGGCTCCTGCAGGGCTGGCTACAAGCAGGGAAAGCAATCCTTGTGCACAGCTGCCCAGGGAGAAGCCGTGTGCAGGGGTTGCTTTTCCTGCATGCGGCCAGCCCTGCAGGAGCCCCGCACTGGGGTGATTTCTCCACATGTGGCTGCCCAGGGAGAAGCCTTGCACAGGAGGTGCTTTCCCTGTGCAGAGCAAGCCCTGTAGGGGCCATGCAGGTTTGCTTTCCCCATGCACCACTGCCCAGGGAGGAGCCATGCATGGGGACAGGTTGCAGGGATAGAACTGCCCAGCATCACGACTCCAGTCCCAGTGGGAGGCAGGCCGGACTCCAGCCCTTGGGGAATAGTCCCTTCCCCCCAAGGGCACTCCTTCTGGGAGGGAGCACTCAGAGCTTGGTGTGGGGTAAAGCATCCTGTCCCCAGCTCTAGCAGCACTGTGGCTAGAGCTGGGTAGGGAATGCGTTTCACTGTGCCGGACTCAGTGTGCTGGAGCCTGGCAGGGGAATGGCTGTGGCAGTGACTG
Organism: Podocnemis expansa; assembly: GCA_007922195.1. Classification (NCBI taxonomy): domain Eukaryota; kingdom Metazoa; phylum Chordata; order Testudines; family Podocnemididae; genus Podocnemis; species Podocnemis expansa. The sequence goes on along the minus strand of ML682013.1, from coordinate 834,657 downwards.
TTTTGCATGGCCATCTTGCGACACTTCCCATGGTGCCCCCCTCCAATTTGAATTGGAAAGTCCAATCCATGGACATGCCAATTCAAATAGGATTTTCTTGTCTAGCCATGTCAATGTGAATTGACTCAGTTTGAACTAATAATTATTAGTTTGAGTTGACCAGTTCAAATTCAGTCATTTGAACTGACATGGAAAGCATAGACACAGCCTTTTAGTTCAGTGGAGGACTGACATCTCTATATTTATTATTATGACTTGAATAGTGTGCTATGCATTCTTTCAGAGACAAAGTTTTGTTTCTTTCGAAGGGGTTGAGATCAATTTTAGTTTTTACTCAGTATAAAAAAAAATCAGTCATCAATGAAATAATACTAGAAAATAATTCTTCCCCTCAAAACCCAACATAACCTTGTTTGTTTTGTGACCAGACAGGTCTGGATACAAGTGCAACATCAACCTATTTGCACTTTTTTTACTGGTGGTTCTCTCTTTACCCTGACAATCTAAATAATCTTAAATAATGCAGCATTTCTCTACCACTTCTGCCAACAGCTGAGCCACAGTGATTCATTCCACCTCTGCATTTGAAATGTCGAGTGTGTATTAAATGATTCTTGTTTCCAATCTTCTAATCAACAACTTAGAAAAGAGAATAATTAAAAAACCCAAACCCATAATCCCCCGCCTCCCTCAAAATTCATGCTTTGCCAAAAAATGAATATAACTCTCCTATTGATTGTCATGACTTAGGTGTAAGCTAGGGTTATGATACCTGGGCTACATTTAGGTCTCAGTTACATCAAACAATTCAAAGGAGCAGTGGCAACTTTAGGGGTAGGCGAAGCAGGCAGCTGCCTGTGCCCCGAGCAATAAGGGGAACCATTGTCAATTTGGTGGACAGAAATGAAAATATAGAAAAAAATATTTGTTCCCATCTAGCAGATCCAGTTGGGCTGGAAGCCCCATCACTTTCAGTCTTTGCTCATCAAGGCAAACTATCATTAGGATCTGTGTTTCGCCTGAATTGGAGATTTCACCATTAACTGCCCATCACCATCACATTGACATGCTAAAAAAGCAGGAGCAAGCTCTTCATGACACGGATAGACAGCACAATAGCAGGAACTTTTCCAATGGTCTCATCATTGAGTTCCTCTGTGTGCCCATTTCTTCTGCCATTTTTAATCCCACTTCTGCCTTTTCCTTTCCCTTTTTTACCTGTTCTTCTTTTGTGTTTTCCTTTGCCTTTGTGGCAATTTTTCCTTTGGCTTTGATTAGCACAGATTACCAGGTAGGTCCCTATAGGCTGCTACATATAAATAAAGTGCTGCCCTCAAGCAATCGTTACAGCTATGTGTGATGTCAGTGCTGTATGCCTGTTTTTTTGGAAAGTAATTTTTTTTAGCTTCTTTCGTACTTACAATTTAATATTTTTGAGGGGCCTTGTCTTATAAACTTGAGTACTTCAGAGAATTTAGTTGAAATTTGATGTTTTTCATTTATACCTACATGCTAGAAACCTTTTCACTTATTTTTATTTATTATAATTACACATATTAAACTTCTAATGCACATAAACACAAGGCTATATGAAAAGATTTGTAAGATGTGACTGCCAAAATGTTAAATGTGGTATTTTAGTTATATTTGAGCCATCATTAATTTTACCACTTTTTATTTGGTAATTAATGCACACACTTTTAGAAAAATGTTCATTTTAATGTTGTAGCTCAGGATTAGCTCATTTATGTTACGTGAAAGATGATCAGGTTACAAGCTTCATGATGGAAAGATCTTTAAAAATATCATACCCAAGAATAATTTATGAGTTCCAGAGGGATAGTAATGTTAGTCTGGTTCAGCAAAACAAACAAAGAGTCGGGGGGGAGAGGGTAGGACTGCAAAGGGCACCAGGGCCATGGGGAGGGTGGCAGTGGGAACCTATAGAGGGCCCTTTAGGGGGGCCCACAATGGAACTTTACCTATAGCCCCCAATTGCCTAAGGCTACCTCTGCAAAGGAGTTAATCAAATCTCTGGAGTTATACAACTCTGAATTTACACTTGTTTAACTGAGATAAAAGCCTTGTCACTTTTCTTTAAGAGTATACACAGAATAGAATATTAGCATTTAAACTGTTTTAAAAGAGATATCTTGATAGACACAGGAGACAATTACTGTGTGTTGGAGAACTTTAAGGGAAAAATCAGAATGTGGAAAGAAATTTGGTTTTGATAACCAGATAGAAAGTTGATACCTGAATTCCATGTTTTATGTGTCTATTAGTATCATATCTGACTTTTAAATGAATGGATACACACATAACTTCAGAAGTTAAATTTAGATATTTATATTTGAAAACTTGACTTTAAATGCCAGATTGTGCAGGGAAATAGGTGTTCATACAGCTAGTTTTGCTGCATCCTTGATTATACTGCTTTGACAGTCCATTTAATTTGTGCTTTATTTCAGTCTTTAAAAAAATAAACCCTATTTAGTTCTTTTTTTTTTTTTAAGTTAGGTCTATGAGAGGGAAAGAATATATTTTGTAACATTCACTTCTTATCTGCTGTGACTGTGAACAACTATTAAGAGGTATGGCATATTGGGTACAATACAGGCTGATGAGTAGCTATGTCGTCATTGCCTTGTAACCTGGGGTGCCCTTTACAATGTCTTCCTGCTGTTGCCTCCAATCTAGATTGCTCAAAAAAAAAAAAAAGGCTCCAGCATGTAGATCCCTCCCAGCTATGTCTCTGTGTGTGCTGCAGCCAGTTTGCCATGCTTGGGCTCTTACCAACATGGTATATGATGCAGGTTGACAGCAGCACATCCTAGTACCTGATCTTCCACCAGAAATGTATGTCCTGTATTGCCCAGCCCATCCCTGGACAGTATAAATATGTCAAGTATTATTTCTTTAAGGGAACAATATGCACTCAACTTGTTACCGCACATGGAGTTACCTAGACATTTCAACTTGAACACATTGGATAAGATAAAACAATAAAACAAGTTTATTAACAACAAAGAGAGAGAATTTAAGTGAGTTCAAATAAAATCAGGAATGGTTACAAAAACAATATAGATTATATATTTCTGGTGCCTAATATAACAAAATGTATTAAATTTATCTCAAGTTTTCTCACAACCGTGTGGAAGGAAATCTCATGCTCTTCCTTTGCTAAGCTGTAGATTTTTGCTCCTCACCCTTTCTACAAAAGAGTGGCCACTGAGAAGGTATTGGGTGGCTCATCAGCCTGGTTTATATATGCCTGAAGTGTCAATTTGCCCATGAACTGGTTTGGCTGCTCCATAGATTTATCCAGCAAGCATATTTTAGTCACGTTTTCAGCTTGCATATTTAACTTCAAATATGTTGTTGCTATGCACATTTTGCTATGATACACCTGATTTGCAAATTATGAGGTTTTAAATGATACTTCACAAGGCGCACCTTGTACAAATGTTATTATAATAATGTGTAGGGTGGAAACATAGGGGTATATTCTGTCAGGGTTAAGAATGAATGATTTTAATTAGTTCATTTTAAATCATTACTTTGTTATTTAGAAAACACTTTTGAGGTCAGAATCTGAATAGAGAAATAGCCAGGTATGTAACCCACTAGCTCACACAGAGACATGTTCATGGCAATATTTAGATAGTGGCACTGTTCCCTCTAAGCTGTGTGCATGTGTGCGTGCACACAGGTCATGAAACCTGCGCACACAACAAAATAAAGTGTGCACAAAAAAATTCAGTAGTGCTAATTTTGGTGCTCACAAAGAAATGTTTTTGTGCACACAAAGAAATTGTTTGCACATACAGTCTACAAGTGATTAGAGGGAACATTGGATAGTAGTGGGTGTTACTTCTGGTAATTACTGAGCTGTAGGATATTTGAAAAATATTAACATATAACTTAATAAATAATGAAATAATAACAATAATCCTACAAACATGCCTAAAAGTGAGAGAACAGAATTTTACAGACCCTGGACCACTGCCTCCTTGACATGTCTCGTAGTGTTTGTGGCACAGGTGCAATGGGAACAAACAGAAGTCTTCTTGGATCCCCTAGATCATAAAATCTTAAAATTGTGCTTAACATCACTTACAAGCAGTGATTATTAAAATAAATAGGCTGGCTAGTTCAGTTAAAATGGTGGATGATGGGGATGAAAAATTAGACAGTGGACTAGAAACATTTTTTAAATAAAGTAAAGACTGGCAGCCTTGTGGTTAAAATTTGGAAGAAAATTATTGTAATGGTGTATCTAGGATGAGGCCCAAGAGTGCTAGAGATTCAGGGGGGAAGACAGGGGACAGTGTATTGGGGGGAAGACAGAAGATAGTGTATTTGGCTGGAGATGTTCATTGTGATATCTCTGGTGCAAGTTTTATATAAAGATTAAGAAGTACTTTACAGGTTATGTTGTTAGAAAGGACTCACCAGGGTTTGAGACAGCATGATGGACTTGTACATGCCTATTTAAAAAACCTGGACATGCACACGTCTCTGGGGCTGGATGCAATGCATGTAGGAATACTGAGGGAGTTTGCCAATGTGATTGCAGAGCCATTGAAATTTATTTACGAAAACTCCTAAGGTATGTCCACACAGGCTTCTTATTTAGAAACAACAGAGGTTTTTTCAAAATAGGAAGTGGCATGTCCACACGACGCACCATTATTTCAAAACAATGGGACCCGTTGTTTCAAAATAACGGCCATTATTTTTGAAACCATTAAACCTTGCATCTAATCGAAATAGCTGTTGTTTCAAAACGGTTGTTTTGAAACAACGGCGTTCGGACACGTTGTTTCGAAACAACACCACTGTTTTAAAACAACTTCAAAACAACATGTCTGAATGGCCTTGTTTCGAAATAACCATTTTGAAACAACAACTATTTTGAAAGCAGGCTTTCCCTTAATTCGAATTAACAAACTGTTAATTCGAATTAACTTATTTCAAAATAAGGACTTTATTTTGAAATAATTCATTTCGAAATGAGTTATTTCAAAATAATGATGCATGTGTGGACATAGCCCTAGTGACTAGGGGAGGTCCCAGATGATTGGAAAAAAGCAAATATAGTGCCCATCTTCAAAAAAGGGAAGAAGGAGGATCCATGGAACTATTGATCAGTCAGCCTCGCATCAGTCCCTTGAAAAATCATGAAAAAAGGCTTTGAGGAGTCCATTTTGAAGCACTTGGAAGAGAAGAAGGTGATCAGGATCAGTCAGCATAGATTCACCAATGGCAAGTGATGCCTAAATAACCTAATTGCCTTCTATGATAAGAAGGCTGGCACTATGGATATGGGCAAGCAGTGGATGTGATATATCTCGACTTTAGCTGAGTTTTGGTATGGTCTCCCACAGAATTCTTGCCAGCCAGTTAAAGAACTATGTCTGTATGAATGTGCAGTAAGACGGATAGAAAGCTAACTAGATCATCAGGTTGAATGGCTAGTGATGGCTCAATGTCTAATTCATAGCAGGTAACAAGTGGAATTGCCCCATGGGTCAGTCTTGGAACCAGTTTTGTTCAACATCTTCATTAATGATCTGGAGGATGGTATGGGCTTCCATCCTCAGCAATTTTGCAGAGGGAGGGAGTGGTGTGTGTGTGTGTGTGTGTGTGTGTGTGTGTGTGAGAGAGAGAGAGAGAGAGAGAGAGAGAGAGAGAGAGAGATGCTGATTAGTGGTAATTTTGGGCAAAGTTCTTTTTGTTTACTCAGCGATAGTGAGTCAGAACCAAATTCTGCTCACAGTTGCATCAGGATTAATCCAGAATTTCTTTGCTGACTTCAAGGGAGTTATTTCTCATATATACTATTGTAACTGAGAACAGAATTTGGCCACAGTATTCATTAGATTCTGAATTCAAATACTCTCTCTTGATAGGTGGTTCAATTTTCTCAGCAATGAGACAACAATTCCTCTGAGTCTTAATAATTTACTTTAGCAGTTCTTTATAGATTCTTCCATTAGCAAAATAAGTGTTCTTGTGCAGGGGGCTGATACAATGTCTGTGTACTATTTAAGTACCACTTGACGCTCGTGAAGTAGCGCTTAAGTGGTTCATAGGCCTTCGGTACCTCTTCACACAAAGGTGAATTTCAATAAAGGTAAAAATAAATGACAATATATTTACTGTTGTTTTCCATTTGCTCTTTCCTCCTTGTCTGAAATGGAAGATGATCTGTTGAAGTAAGTGCAGGAAGTAGTGTACTGATGTAGATTTTTGTATAAAAGTAAGATCATGCTTAAGTCATTCCAGTAACAAGTTCACACTTTTACACCTAGTTCTCCTCTCACAGCAAATGTAACTTGGGAACAAATCCACTGAAGTCAATGGAACAAGCCAGTGTAAATTACTGAAGAATTGAGACCTCTGTATGAAGTGAGAAGCTAATTTTAAAAATTCTAAACAAATAAGATTATTTTTCTCTTTAAGGGAACTAACTTGATAGCGTTGGTCAACAAAGAAATTGCTATTGCAGAAAAAAAAAAGAGGGATTCTGTTTAGTAATGTTTGGAGATACTTTAAAACTCAAATGGAATCATTTTCTGGTTACAATATTTAAACCTTTTTGAGAAGACCATCAGGCCTGAGAATCCTAGTAGCTTTAGAAAAATAAATGTATCTTGATTTGTAGTCAATGAAATTAAATTGAATCTTAGGGCAAAACTATATATTCAGTAACTGTTCCAAAATTAAATTGACAAATGTAACTATTCTAGCTTACCCTACCTATACTCGATCTGTTCATTAAATGTTAAAGCAGAGCTTCACAGTATGAGCTTGACTGAAAAAGAAGCCACAAAAATTGACTTTTCGAATGAGACAGATATGTGCTGCATAAATAGGTGTTGATTCTGTAAACTGAATCATGATTGAAGTGGAGAAAGTCTGAATGGATGTTTTGCAAAGGCATCCTTACCTGGTTGCGTCATTCTCCTTTCACTTTTTTCTTTGTCCAGGAGAAAAGCATTTGAAAAATAGTGTAATCCAGTGACAATTTCTGGAGCATGAAATATTACACCATGAATGTGCAATGAGCTTTGATATGTATAAAATGACATCCTAAAATTATAATTGGTCAAATTCTTGCTCTTCTGATGTCAATGGCAAAACACCCATTGTCTTAAATGGAGCAGGATTTCACACAAAATATTCAAAAGGCATTTTAAAACTAAGATATAGATTCTTAGCTACAGAACCTTGGCTGTTTCATGGCATGAATCTAAAATGGTGGTTGCATAGAATGTGAATATAGGCATTTGTGAATCCTTTGATGTAAGATTCCTGAAGACTTATAAAGCCACTGCATTTTCAGAATGATGTCACCCAACAGTGTATATTTAATGTCTCTTTTTCAGGCAAGAAAGCAATCCAATAAAGCTAAATTGCAGTCCATTTCCAAACACATTTTGGAATATGTTTCCTTCATATCAACAATCTGAGGCCAATTGTAAAGAGCAATAACTAAACAGCTATGGTAACAGGTGATTTAGTATAATAATCAATCAGCAGAAAGACAATTCAGAGCTATATTTTGAAATGGTCCAGAATATCGATGGACAATTTATGATACAAGCTGTTAACTGTGTTGACTGGAGTGTAGCTACATGAAGTTTTTGGAGTTTTTCAGTCTCTTGCTAGGACTGACAGGATTTTGTTGTGCTAACCAGGGTGTCAGCTTAGCCTGCTGGAAGGAGGGACCTATGGTGTTTATAAATGGTCAGGCTCTTCCTCCCTTAGCTGCAGCAACCTTTTGAAAAAGGAGAGAGGAAAACAGCAAGTTCTCTCAGATTGACATCAACAGTATCCAGCAGCTGCATATGCCATGGACTTCTTGTACAGCTGCCAAGAGCAGAGAGGTGTTCCAAGATTCACAAAGCAACAGTGTGTCTCATTTCATCCTTGTAGTTGTAGCCTGCCTAAATTATAGCATTTTTGGAATGCGGTTAGAATTTAGATCAGCTTAATTTTATAGCAGTATTTTGGATGGGCTTTAGACTTCACCACTCTTGGGTATGTTTATAGACTAATATATTGGACCATGTGAGAAGAACAATGGTTTTTGAAGGCTTCCTTGGGCTCAGAAATAGTTATGTTTGAGTAAGTTGCTTCTGCTTGGCTGACAATCTAATCCACTTTTATAAAAATGTATCTCAAAAGTCTGTATTCCCTTTTATGTCTGCCTAGCTTTTACAGATGCATTGCTTGGTGTCTGAATTCAGATTAGGGTGCACATAGAGGTGTGTATACATAAATTCTTGCATTCAAGCATGGGCCAGCATGCATAGTATCTTTGGCAACTGGTAACATTCATCAAAAGAATGTTAACATGACCACAATTCATTAAACAGCAAGTCTACATAACTATTTCTGAATCATGCAAGATTCTTATTTGAAGATTATTTAAAAAATCTAGTAATTAAAAATAAAATGAGTAACAAAATGCAGTTTGAATAGGTATGATGAGCGTGGGGAAGTTAGTCTGGAAAAGGGATTTTTATGGTTGTTCCATGAGCATTTTTTTGTAGGAAGGATTTTCAAGTAGATAGGGCACTGTATTGGAGCTTGTGATCTAGGTGTTATACCTCTCTCACTTCCAGCCTGACTCTGTGTCTTTGGTCAAATCCCTTAATCTCCCATGTCATTCAGTCTTCCATTTATGAAACTGGGCCTCACAGGGATGTTGTGAGAACAACACACATTAATGATTTTTGGGTGCTGCAATGATGTGTGCCATGTAAGTACTGCAAAAGGAAATGGAAGTCTTTTTAAGCGCATATTTTCCATGCAGCTTTGAAGGTCAGCCTATGAACATTTATGCCAGTAAAATATGAATATTCATGAAAATCAAAGCAGATAGAGTGCAAGCATGGCCAAAGCAACATTACTAAAACAGCCCAGTAAATATTTGTAGAAAATGTTTTCATTTTATGCCCAGCTGAAAGGTTGAGAAGCAAACTTTTGCTGTAACTGTACTCTACAAGTAATAAGAATTAATGCCATGGTCTCCCTTGTGAGTAGATCTTTCTGTATGTTTACACTAAGGGCTTAAATTGACTTAACCTTGTTTAAGTCAACTTAAGCAACTCCATGGCTACATTTGGAATTTATTAAGTCAATTTAAGCACTTGCTTAAGTCAGCTTAATAACTCCTGCCTGTAAAGTCGACTTAATCCATAAGGGTATGTCTACATTTACATCTGAATTTAAATTGATTGTCATCAGTTTGAATTCTATTAAGTGCATGGACACACTCGCGTTCACCAATTTGAACTGAGGAACTCCTCAGTTCGAAATGATGAAAGCTGACTTCAAAATCGTCAAACCTCATTTGACTTTGAAGTCGCGGTCAATTCGAACTGAGTAATTCGAATTGATGCAGTGTGGCCATGTCAATTAGAATTCCTCAGTTTGAAGAGACCATCTAGCCATACTTCCCATGGTGCCCTTCCTCCAATTCGAATTGACATATCCAGTCCATGGACATGCCAATTCTAATTGGATTTTCTTGTGTGGCCATGTCAATTCGAATTGACTGAATTCAGATTATTGTTTATTTGGTTGAATTGACTAATTTGAATTCAGTAGTTTGAAATGAAACTCTAAGGCTATGTCTACACGGCACCTTTATTTCAAAATAACACTTGTTATTTCGAAATAAAAGAAATTAGGTCTACATGACGTTTTCTTATTTTGAAAAAGTAAAACCTGCCCCCCTCCCCAAAATGGCCATTATTTCGGAAGGAATATTTCGAAATAAAGCTGTTTAGACCCGTTCTTTCAAAACAACACTGTGTAGACCTGTTGTTTCGAAAGAGCTGTTTTGAAACAACAGGTCCAAATGGCTTTATTTCAAAATATCCCTTCCGAAATAACAGCCGTCTGGATTGCAGGCTTTCCCTTAATTCAAATTAACATTTTGTTAATTCGAAATAATTTATTTCAAAATAAGGATTTTATTTCAAAATAACTCATTTTGAAATCCTTATTTTGAAATAACAATGCATGTGTAGACATAGCCTAAGTGTAGGCATAGCCTATGTCAACTTTATTAAGTTGAGTTAAGCCAGTGTAGCCATAGACTTGGTGTAAGTCAACTTAATTGACCTCCAGGTCATCTCCCAAACTCCCTTGGCCACCAGGAAGAGTCTGTTCTGGACAATCAGGGCAGGGCAAAGTTCTGGCCAATGACAGGGCAGGAGGAACCCCTGCCCACCCTACTCTCCACAGTAGGCCAGGTCTGCCATCTTGAAACATAGACAGAGGCAGCCAGCATTGGAAACGGGCTCCAGCATTGACCCACCAAGAGATTTTAAATCTCCTGGTCATCTGGGAGGACAATGATGTACACTCCTGATTGCAGGACAGCCAATGCAACTGGGAGGTGTACAGCACCATAGCTCTGGCCCTGGCAGAGAAGGCGGACACCTGGGACATGCAGCAAGTGTGGGTCAAAATCGAGGACCTCAGTCAGGTGTACCAAAAGGCTCAGGAGGCCATGTGTCACTCTGGAGCAGCCACCTGCAGCAGCCTGTATTACAGGGAGCTACATGCATTCCTGAGGGGGAGGGGACAACACCCAGCCATCCCACACCCTTGACTATACTGAGGCCCCTTCCCTTGATGATGACCAGGAGGAGGGCTCAGTGGATGAGAATGTGGTGCTAGATCAGGGGGGCAGCTCCCTGGCCATGGACACTCCCACACCTGAGCTATATCCTGCCCCGACACTGGACCCAGGAACTCAGGAGGTGGTTACCCCCACCCAGAATGGCCCAGGCAAGGGGACATGGTGCTACACTCCTGCTGCACCTGCTGGTGAGTGCTTCTGCCCTGTGGGCATAGTGGTACAGGCAGGTGAGACAGGGACTGCAGAGGGACAGGGCCCAGGGACCAGTAGAGTCTTGGGGGGGCACAGAGGCCCTCCCATGGAGGAAGAGGGAGAGGGCCATCTAGCAGGGAGACCCAGAGCCAAGCGAGGCAGGGGCATGTCTGGAGATGGGATGGCGGGGAATGTAGATGGGAGCACCAAGGTGAAACAGCATGTGCCCAGCATGGTTGGCATGTGGCCTCAGTAGAGATCCATGGGGCAGGGCTTCCTGAGGCTCATCACCATTGGCGCTGCACCCAACCTGCACAGCAAAGCATGGTGGCATATAATTAGGGATTCCTATCCCACAGGACAGGGATGGGGAATGGGGGGATGGTCATGGGACAGCAGCTGCTTTCAGGCTGCACACCGCCCTACTTCATAGGAGTAACTCTTGTTCTTTTCTTCTCTCCTGCAGATCCTGTATCTATGACACAGGACACTCCTGAGGTGTGCCCAGCCCTGATGAGGAGGAGAAGGTGGCATCACTCTCCAGATGAGATCCTCAATGACGAGCTCCAGCTGGCAGAATAAGCTGATGCAGACCTGAGGGCCTGGCAGGAGTGGGAGGTTGCCTGCTGGAGGGTCAAGTAGGCCATGCTTTACCACATGCTGAATCTGTTGGCGTGGCAGTCTGCACCCTGGAGTACCTGGTCTGGGCCAGGGCCCTCAACGGGCAGAGGGTCTCCCTGCTCTGGCCCCCGGCAGCCTTCCTCACCAGCAGCCCAGGACTCAGGATGGAAGAATGCAGGCCCAGGACCTGCCTGCTCAAGGCTGCTAGCAGCCACCCCTCACCCAAACACTTTTGTTTCCCCTCAAAGCCCTTAACTTCCCCCCAGTCTCCCTCACTCTCCCTAAACCTCCTGTTTCCCCAGAAATCCCCAACCCCCACAGCTTGTACCTCCTTACCCTCCTCAGTTCCCCCCAGTTCCCCCTAAAATAAAATCCATATACACCATTTTTCCATATTTGGTGCATTTTATTGTGCTGAGGATGGGGGGAGATGGGTGGGTGGGGGTGGAGGGGACGGTCAGTGCTGGATTTCTCATTAGGCACCGTAGGTACAGTGCCTAGGGCCTATGAAATTTTTAGGGCCTATGAAGGAGGGAAAAAAAATTAAAAAGCAGGAAAAATAAGGAAAATCATGTGGTTTAACATTAGAATAGTTTAAAGTGCATCATCCCAATCAATGTAATTCAATTAGAGTTTACCCAGCCTTTTGCACATTTTGGACTGAAAGTGCCTAGGACCTGTGAACACCAAAATCTGGCCCTGGTGACGGTGCCTAACAGGATCCTGTTGATGGACCTCCAGACCTGCCTCAGGACAGCTCCTATGGTTGACTTGCTGATCCCAAACTGGAGGGCAACAGAGCAGTAGGAGCCTGGGGTTGCCATCTTCTAGAGGGCAACAGCCACTCGCTTGTCCAGGGATGGAGGGGTTGAAGCCGGATGTCAGTCCACTGCAAAACCAGAGTGAGCTCAGAGACTAACTCAAGGAAGGTGCTCTTCCTCATGCCTATGTTCTGCAGCCACTGGTCATCGTCCCAGGTGGTGAGGAAAATCCGATTCCATCAGCCACTGCTGGTTTCCCATGCCCAGATGCGCTAGGGCATGGCGGGCACCGTAAGTATGCCAGCTGCCAGGTTTGGTGGGCGGGTTTGCCTTCCATGGTGTGCCCCTGTGCTGACAGTTGCCCTGCGGCACTTGCTCCAGTGCTAGAGCAGTCTGGCCAATGCAAGGCAGCTGTGGTGCACTGTGCTGTCATATTCCTGGGGCATGTCAGGGTCCATGTTCTCCTCAGGCTTCATCCTGCCAGGCACAGTGTGGAGGGTGCTGTGGTCACTTCTTGTTTTATAGGCTTGGCCATGGAAGGGAGTCACTTCTCTGGGGCACGATGGGCCAGCTACCCACAGTGCACCACTCTTAAGGGGACCTAGCTGGTGCCAGGATGGACATGGGCAGTCTAGATGCATTTTCAGTGTGGACTCTCTAAGTCAACTTAACAAAATCAACTTTATGTTTACTTAAAGTCAATCTTGTTAAATTGATTTAACTGACCCCTCTAGTATAGACATACCCATTGAGATGGAGACCTTTCATTTATTAATCAACAGTAATTTTTGTTATAAATCTTGTAGACAGTAATACTTTTATTCAGTAACATTAATCTTCCCTTACTTTTAAATTTCACATGCTCCTTGTTAAATCACAATCAGCATAAATTTACAAATCCTAATTCCTGCAAGCCAACTCAAAATAGCATAGGTGTTACTCTCTCGGTTGCTGTGGACTGTGTGTGTCTTTGGGCAATCTGCCATTTTTCTGCACTGAAAGACTGCAGTAACTTGTGATGCTTTCTCTGATTTCCAGTTGCAAATCCAATCTGCCTTTCCATGGTACACTTTTTCTTTAGCAGAATGAAATCTTAAAAAGAAAAAATATAATTGAGCATTCTGCTTGAGACCTCCCTCCTGTGGTGACTTATCTATGCTGAAGAAAGAAAGATGAACAAATTGTGTCACTTGTCACCAGTTCTTGACTAACAGACTAGACAGGGATCAATGAGTTACACCAGTGTAAAACTGAAGTCAAGCAATGATGAGCGAGTACCTTAAATTATGATTCTGCTGTCATTTACACTGCTGGAAATGAGAAGCCATTTAAATACAATTAGATAAAGTAGAACACTATGAAACTATGGCAGCTATTGACCAAGGCTGGGTGTGCAGTGCTGAAAATCATAAGGTTAGTACATCATTTATAGATACCCCCCGTCTCATGCAGGAAAAACTCAGGAATAGAGTGTGCATCTCTGAAGTATAACTCTTTCTTAAGTGCCTTGTGGGATTTTGAGTACAAGCACACAGAGTTTTGGGGCCCATAGGGCTGGGCCTCCCAGCCCAGATTGATATTCTTGGGCTAGTGAGGCTCATGTTAGTGCTTCAAAGTAGCTGCGTAGACAGTGATTTGAAGATACAGCTCAAACTGGAACTCGAGCTCTGAGGCTCTTCCCCTCACTGCTGCAGAGATTGAACTCCATTCCAAGCCACAACTTCAAAGCACTATCCACAGATATTTTTACAGTGCTAGTACAAGCCCCGCTACCCCAACCCTGCTGACCATATTTTGGAAATTCACTGCCATAAGCTCCAAAATCTCTGTAGACATACCCCATATGTAATTCTGTCATGCCCCTAATCATGCACAATGTGGACCTAAACAACTGCACAGTTTCCATGCTGTTATCTCCCTGCCACTGGTAAGCACAGAGATCAGAATAAATCTGTTTGTCATGCAACAATGATCTAAATCTGACAGTCTTGGAAGTCCCCACAAAGGATTACATTTTCCCAAATTGCCTGTAAGGCTATGTTCACACAAGGGGTTATTTCGATACAAGTTGTTTCGATACAAGTTGTATCGAAATAACGCCTTATTTCGAAATAAGTTAATTCGAATTAACAGTTTGTTAATTTGAATTAAGGAAAAAGCTCAAAGCAAAATAGCATGTTCAGACAACAGTTATTTTGAAACGAGTCACCGTTGTTTCAAAGCAACATGTTCAGACGGCATTGTTTCAAAACAATCATTTTGAAACAACGTTGTTTCGTCCCCACATGGGGTGTGTTCACACAGCAGTCTTATTTTGGAACAACAGAGGTTGTTTCGAAATAAGAAAGGCCATGTTCACATGATGCACTGTTGTTTCGAAACAATGGGTGTTGTTTTGCAACAACTTAAACCCCATGTGGGGACGAAACAACGTTGTTTTGAAACAATTGTTTCGAAACAATGCCATCTGAACATGTTGTTTCGAAACAACATTGACTTGTTTTGAAATAACTGTTGTCTGAACTTGCTATTTCGATTCCTGCTTTTTTCCTTAATTCAAATGAACAAACTGTTAATTTGAATTAATGCATTTCGAAATAAGACGTTATTTCGATACAACTTGTACCGAAACAACTTGTATAGAAATAACCCCCTGTGTGTGAACATAGCCATGGGGTTTAAGTTGTTTTGAAACAATGGTGTGTTGTGTGAACATAGCCTTTCTTATTTCAAAACAACCTCTGTTGTTTCAAAATAAGACTGCTGTGTGAACACACCCTAAAAGTGGCTAATGAAATGTTGATTCAGATCCAAAGCACTTTGCCTCCTCTTTCCCAATTCAAAGTTTTGATAAGGATCCAAGAGAAAAAGACGAGACAAGTTAAGCATAACTGTCTAATTTAACATGGTCAGTTAAGTAACTCTATTCGTTTTATAACAGAGGTCACATCTTAATATGACAAAGTGTTTAGAAATATCGGAAATCTTACATAGGATCAGATCAATGATTCATCTAGTGGTCTAATATATTGACCAGTATCAGGTGTCTGAAAGGAAGATAAGAAAATCTCAGAATGGACAATTATGGAATACTCTGTCCACAGGGAAGTGGAGTGGGCCCTGAAGTATGACGGTTTATTTTATACCCTTATTATACAATATGTATTTTGAAATACAGTTAATTATTTTCATCTGTGTAAGCATACTATTTTTCTAACCTGAGGTTATTTTAACATGTGAAACATTTCTGATGGCCAATAGATTAGATAGATATATTCTGTATGGTCACATCCTGCACATCTAATGAAAAGTGTTGACATCTTTGTAATTGTGCTTTTGTAGGGGGCAAAATACAACAGTCATTTCTCCAGTGTAGATGTCAGACGTCAATTCCCATCTGTTTCTTCTTCTCTCTTTTTTACTTTCTAACAAGATGGTGAGGAAGTTTTTAAATGAGCTACATATTCCTCATCAGAAATGAAAACTACATTTTTTTTTCTGGCTATGGAGGCTATAATTGTGCATTTGCATTTCTAATTGAAGCATTGATGAACTTGGCCCACACTGCAACAAATACAAAATAATCGTTAAGCAGTCTTTGTGGACTCCTGGGGAGGGGAGAAAAATATTAGAAAAAACAAATAACGCTAAAAAAGGATTTGAAAAAAGCAGCATGAATACGTATAATGATCAGGCTTATTGTCTAGTATCATTTACTACCATGACAGGTTAAACCAGTGGAGACTGGAGGCCTTTCAGAAATGATGAGTAACTGGAAACTTCATGCTGGCTTCAAGTTCTTCCCTAAAAAGATAGTCTGTGACTGATTCTTTTAAGGCCTGGCTCTGCCACCCTTAATCACACTTACTAGTAGTATCTTACTCATTGAGATTACTCCCACAGGCCAAGATGGTGCCTTTAGGCACAGCCCTGAGGAATAAGCAATGTACAGATGCACTGCCCCCCAACGAGAATATAAAGAGATATTATGCCTAAGACACCTCTGTTCAACTGAGGTGGAGTGCTGCAAAATGCTACAGCTATTAAAAGTCTGTAGCATACATCCCCTCATAAAGCTCTGCTGACTGGTGCACAGGTGGGTGGAACTGTGGCTCTCTTCATCTATTCTCCTGGAAAAGGCACTTCATTCATAGGTACCAAAGGGGCAGCCATGTTAGTCGAGTCCAGCAAAAAAAAGCAAGGAGTCCTGTGGCACTTAAAGACTAACAGATGTATGTATCGCATGAGCTGTTCTAGGAGAAAATTCTACTTTGTCAGATGCTTTGAAGATGGAGGAACTTGCAGAATGGACACAAAACTCACATCAGAAATCACAACATGCAAAAACCAATTGCTGAGCACTTCCATCTTTCTAATCACTCTATGGCTGTGTTCACACACAGGGGGTTATTTTGATATAAGTCGTTTCGAAACAACTTATATCGAAATAACACCATATTTTCAAATAACTTGTGATGAATTAACAAAAAGTTACTTCAAAATAAGGAAAAAGGCGGGAAATGAAATAGCAAATTCACAGTGTGAACATGCTATTTCACTTGGGGAGGGGGCTGCAGGCATCTGCGGGGTTCAGCACAGCCCAGGGCTGATCCCTGCTGGCTTAAAGCCCGGGCTGCCCCCAAACCCGTCACAGGTTGTGGTGGGTTTGTGGGCAGCCCAGGCTTTAAGCCAGCGGGGATCAGCGCTGGGCTGCACTGAACCCTGCCGGTTCCTGCAGCCCCCCTCTGCAGGCACTGGCGGGGATCAGTGCTGGGCTGTGCTGAACCCCGCTGGTGCCTGCAGGCCCACTCTGCCAGCCAGGGGACACCCCTCAGCACCCTGGCCAGGGTTCTGAGGGTTCCCTGGCCAGGGTGCTGAGGGGGCAGCCTTCAAATGTTGTTTTCGAACACCTTGTTCCGAAACAACATGTTCACATGCATTGTTTCGCCCCCAAATGGGGTTTAACTGTGCATCGTGTGAACATGTTTTTTTTTGTTTCGAAACAACCTCATTGTTTCAAAACAAAAATGCTGTGTGAACACAGCCTATGGGTGATTTGTTAACAACTGTGCTCAGGAAAGTCAGTGGGACATCAAGACTTCAAACAGCTGTATTAGAATTGATATGCAGATTAGATTGTGTGACTACAGGATTGAATCATGACTATGGCTTCTTTTCCCATTACAACAGGTAATTTAACTTCACCCTCCTCTATGTGCTGTTTCCTAGGGTTTGAACTTAGCAACTGCTCTGATTGGCTACTGCTGTATGACCTGATCCCATGCCTTACACTCCCTTTCATTTATTTTCATCCCATTCTGTAAATTTCCCTATCTTCAAAATGTCTGGCAAAGTGGGATTTTCTACCATGAAAGCTCATATGATAAATAAATCTGTTAGTCTTTAAGTGCCATAGGACTCCTTGGACTTTTTATTCATAGGTGGCACATCTGTGGTACAGTTCCCACTCCTTGCCCACAGTACCATCTGCTAACATAGCCATATAAGATTATGAGGCCTTACTTCCTGCTGCCTCTCTGTGTAATTGAAGTAGACAAACTATGTAATGTAGAATATGGTACTAGTCAAAGAGAGTAAGGTAAGCAGGATCTCTCTCTGAAAATATTAGGGGTCATATCCTTAACTAGTATAAACTGTCATGGCCCCAGTGGCATGCTAGCAATTTACATCAGCTAAGTAGGTTTCCCTTTGTCTTTTTTTTCCCCTTCAGCCACGAAGAAATCATGGACACCTACATGGTTTCCTCAGCATTTTCTTGAGGGGGTTCAAAATAATTTGAGGCATATGCTACCTTTGGGATAGTGCAGAGAGTACACTGATGTCAGTGGGAGTTGAGCAGTGACTAAGAGAAATGTATAATCCTTAATATTCTTTGAAGCATTCTTATGAAATGTTCCTATTCCCAATAGAAGGGGCAGCTTTGCTAATCTTCAAGAAACAATTTATAAACCCACTTAGAGCTAACTGCATAAATTTAGCTGCTTGGCACTTATAAATGAGCTAACTGATATCAGTATCATGCAGCAGGGACGATGGAAGAAAAGTGAGTAATTTCCTATGTTTTAAATCAACAACTA
Source organism: Podocnemis expansa (assembly GCA_007922195.1). Classification (NCBI taxonomy): domain Eukaryota; kingdom Metazoa; phylum Chordata; order Testudines; family Podocnemididae; genus Podocnemis; species Podocnemis expansa. The sequence continues at coordinate 816,319 of ML682013.1, read as the reverse complement.
CTGATTTTTAAAAATAAAATTCTCTCACCACTCACCCTTCTGCTTCTACTTCTTGCCTGCCTAGTTTCTCTGTCACTGTGCTGCATAAAATAAACACAACCAGAAACAGAACTAAGCGCTTATATTGTCTGCAACATTTAACTTGAATTTGGCCTGGTCTACACTAAAAAGTTAGGTCAACTCAGATACATCACTCAAAGGTATGAAAAATCTGCTCCTTTAAGTGACGTTGTTATAATTTAGTTAAGTCAACTTACAGAGTAGACAAGGATAGGTTGGTGGAAAAATTCTTCCATTGACCTAGCAATTGGCTTTCTGGGAGGTAGATTACCACCTCCAATGGGAAGGCTTTTCTGTCAGTGTGGGTAAGTGTTTACACTGAAGTGTTAGAGTGGGGCACAGCTGCAACCCAGCATTTCAAATGTAGAACAAGCAAGGGGTCCTGTGGCAAGGATTCCTTGCTTATCGTGCAGAACTAGACTAACACAGCTACTCCTTTGGAACTTCAAATGTAGACAAGCTCTTAGTTCATTTGGGTTATTCCATTTAAGCTAGCTTGCTTGAATGGAAACAACCATACTGGGTGTGTTCACACAGCAGTCTCATTTCGAAACAACAGAGGTTGTTTCGAAATAAGAAAGGCCATGTTCACACGACGCACCATTGTTTTGAAACAATGGGTTCCATTGTTTCAAAACAATGGTGTTGTTTCAAAACAACTTAAACCCCATGTGGGGATGAAATAACGTTGTTTCGAAACAATTGTTTCAAAACAATGCCGTCTGAACATGTTGTTTCGAAACAACGGTGACTCATTTAGAAATAACTGTTGTCTGAACTTGCTGTTTTGATTCCTGCTTTTTTCCATAATTCGAATTAACTGTTAATTCGAATTAACACATTTCAAAATAAGGCGTTATTTCAATACAGCTTGTATTGAAACAACTTGTATCGAAATAACCCCCTGTGTGTGAACATAGCCACTGTGAAATAACACTGCAGCAACATATAAAGATGAGATCAGCAGCCCAGAGTCTATGTCTACATTTAAAAAGTTAGTTCGAATTAACAAAGCTGAACTAATAAATTTGACCTTAATTTGAACTAAACCTGACCTTAGTAAGTCGAATTAACAATGTGCACTAATTCAACTTAAATGTTGTCGAATTAGTGCACTTTATTAATTTGAGCTAACTGCTCTAATTCAAATTTATTTAGTTCAAATTAAGACTCAATCCTGGTTTACACTGCCCTTAGTTTGAACTAAGACTTTCATTAGTTCAAACTAAGCTTTCATTAGTTTGAATTCAGGAATTCCTTATTTGAAAGTGGAAGTCTGTGGTGGATGGAGACTAAGTTAGTTCAAATTAAGGCTCATTAATTAGAACTAATTTGCCAGTGTAGATGCGCCCACAGTGATTGGATTAGTATTTGAGTTTTTGTAACTCATACTGCATTTCCCTATTGTTATATAAACTGCATCCAAAATTCAGCAACCAAGTATCCTCCATTCCCCTTTCAGGCATCCCAACTGCCTGGAATTTAAGGCATCACTTAATTTAAACTAGCATTTTTGTGCATGGGCGGGAATGGCATTAGGACCAAAACAGGAGTTATAGATGTAGACCACAATGCAGCAAACAGATGCTGTGAGTGTATGTCCACACTGTACCTAGGATATGTGCTTCCTCTGCTCAGGCACAGGCATCAGTTCAAGCTAGCTGCTTGAGCAGAATTACATCCAATTCCCTGTGCATGTAATTGCGCTGGTAGTCACACTGCTATTTTTAGTACACTAGCTAGTGTGTCTCTCTATATGCAGTGGGAAGTTCCCTTCAAGTGCTGTATGGACCTATCCTAAAATAAAAGAAATAAAGTATATCCTAAAATAAAGTAAGTCAGCTGAGAAAAAGTGAGGGGTGGTGCCAACAGACTAATTGTGCTGACTTTAGTTTAGAGGGCAGTGCTAGATTCATGAAATTAATTTAGTTGAGAATTTTAAAAGCTGAATTATATGCCCTGCTTACCTTGCTTTTGAAAGGGTGTCAGCTGCTAAGTCTCAGCAGATTCCTTTGAAAATTCCAGTCTAAAAGTTCAAAAAAAGTTTGTTTGTTGGTGTGAGAGAGTGATGAGGATTTGGAGAAGGAGGAAACCAAGAAGGATACAAATGACTTTCTTTTTCCTCAAATAATCAGCATGTGTTTGTGTACCACTGGCATATTCAAGAGCAGTTACTGTTTGGCTAACACTATGTAAAGTAGTGAAGCAAATCTGGTAAGGTTATTAAAAGCCCATACTGAGTTGGAAAAATAAAACATTTTCAAGAACTACTTGAGGAGCTTCTGGAAGAATATCAGTTTAGTAAAAACAGAATCTTTCCAAGTAAATAGCATAAAGAATTTATGAAAATAGTATCTTCCATTTAAGTAGAGCATGCTGTTCGGGCTCCAGGAGAGGGAACAAATCACTGTATTTCATTCTGTACAGGACATGCAGAGTTTGTCTCTTCCCTTCAGTGACCACAGTAACTCATTTGCAGAGATCAAGCTCAGCAATAATGTTTATTTAATATGGTTTGCACTGATATAAATTATCCAAGTTCTTCAACATAGTGTAAAATTTAACATGTTTCTAGTCCGTGAAAAGTTTATTGTAAGGTTATATTTTGAAAGCCCTGGGTATGGTCCTAGTTCTGCAAATCTCATTTAATGTAATCTGAATTGGGAAATTAGGAATGTATTCAATATATTTTTAAAAACTCTATTTTAATACCCAACCCTAAGAGGACCCTTTTGAGGCTTAATTGCACTTTGGTGAAAAGGCACACTGCCCCTTTTGTGTGCAACTGTACAATAAGATATGGCACCTGATACCATTCAACAAATTAAGTGAAAGTGGAAAGGTTTTAAGACAGGGCCTCACATCTGAGGATACAAATCAAACCCTAACTGCCTGAAATTAACAAGAAACAAAATGTAGGAACTAGAACTACTGATGCAGAAAGTGAAACAAGATATTCTTCTTCGAGCCCCGTTTGGATACATTCGGTAATAGGTGTAGCCATGCTGCAGCACACGATTGGTCAGACCATTTTGCCCTAGCCTGTCTGAAGAAGGCAGGTGGCCACCGCCCCCTCCACCACCCTGTGGCTATATATGTGGCCGCCGCCCAGCCCCTCCCCAGTTCCATTTTGTCCGCCTCAGCGTCAGTTTGTGGAACAGTCCACTCCTTGCGTTTGCAAGCAGCCTGTCTCTTTTGTCTTCGCTGTTTATGAGCCTCTCTCTTGATTGGGAGCACCTATGCATGGACCTAGTTCCACCGAAGAAGGTTCCCTCCCTTGAGCAGGGAATCGACATTGTGCTCCTCTGCTGTCTGCCATGCCGGGGTTTAAACCCTGCGCCAAATGCAGCAGGGCCTTCCTGCAGGATGATCCCCACGAGAAGTGCCTCCGGAGCCTGGGCGAGAGCCATTTAGTCACTGCTTGCTCCATCTGCTTGTCCTTCAAGCCCAGGACAATCAAGGACAGGGAGCAAAGACGCCGTGCATTGGCTCCAAGGCAAGCATGGCAGCCTACCCCCGAGGCCTTGAGGTCTAGTTCAGCATCACATGCCAGCTCGGCACCGAAGCCTTCCTGGCGCCGTGTCCCCAGGGGACACAAGACCAGCTCGGTATCAGTGATGGTACTGCGGCGTTGACACCACTCTGGGTCCCCCGCATGGGACTCCCCTTGGGACTGGGCGGCAGGGGCGGTACTGCTCCCTCCAACTCCAGAGGCATTCAAGGCAGCAAAGGCGCTCCTCCTATTGCCTACCCCACCTACTCTGGTACCATTGGAAGGGGTAAGCCAGCCTTCATTTCGAAGGTCTGGGCATACCGCAGGCAGCACCAAACACCATCTCTTGTGTTGGTGCCATCTTCCTCAACACCAGAACCTACCACCCCTCTGAGTCCCGGTACCATTGGGCCTTCTCCCCAGCACCGTATTACCTTGCTGTCCCTGGTGCTGTCCCCAAGGTCCTGAGGAGTCCCCCCCCCCCAGCTCAGGAGAAGGGGCCTCAAGAGGCACTAAACAGCCCCGTCACTGACCTTTGGTGCCATCGCCATTCCAGTACCAACCCCATGAACAGTCACCCCAAGAGACCACTGCATCCACTTTGGTGCCAAGTCAGCCATCACCAGCTAGAGCTTTAAACCTGGTACTGTGCTTTTACACGGGGGACCTCTCGGCGCATTTCGACCTTCTGCACCATGTCTCTGCCTATATGGGGATGGAGGTCCAATCCTTTGAAGGGCCCACTGACACTTTATTCTGGCCGGTGTTCACATCAGCGGAACCTGTCATGGTTCCCCTGCATCTGACTGTTTGGGACTTAGCCTTGTCTCGCTGGCAAAACCCAGGCTCTATATTCCTGATGTCAGATATGGCAGGCCTTGAATATCGAGTCTTGGGGTCAGAGTTCCTCTCGCTTACCCACCACCCAGTCCCATCTTGACAGGTGGTAGAAGCAGCCTTAGGGCTGGGACAAGTTCCCCACGACCCCCTCCCAACATCGAGGGATGCTAAGGAGTTAGAGCTACTCGGTCAGAAGGTATATTCCTCCTCCGCCTTTGTTACATATCACTAATAATCAGGCCCTAGTGGGTAGATATATATTGGATGTTTGGGAGTCAATAAACAAGTTTAGACACCTACTCTCACAAGAGGTGAGGGAAGAATATGATGCCTTCCTCGAGGATGGCAAGATAGCATCTCAGGACCTCTTCTTATCTGAATGGGATGCCGTAGACACAGCCGCCCACACTCTGGCCTCAGCCGTGACCCTGTGATGCTCGGCTTGGGTACGGGAGACTAGAGTGTCCCCAGTCTCCCAACAGGTGGTCCTTGACCTCCCGTTTGGCGGTGACACTCTCTTCCCACCTGAGACCAATGATGTTTTGGGTACTGCCTGTGACACTCGGAGGGAGGTAAAATATCTGGGGCTCCTTCCCTCTGGGGCTTCTTCCATGTTCCCTGGCCCCATAGGGTACAACACTGAGTCCGACCTTCCCTTCCACCATCCAACAGTGAGGAGTTAACTCCCACCACCATGACCTCAGTTTGAAACCCATTTTAGGGACCCTGTCTGTTCTGGCTCCACCCCCACAATCCCGGGGGGGGGGGTCACCGACCTTCCAACTAAGGGTAATTAGTCACAACCAGCCAGGCTGGATGTCGAAACACCTTTCCTGAGAACCTCTGCCCTATGGGGTGCCCATTGACTCGGGACTCTGCCTACAAGCTGATGGACAGTTCTCTTTTCAGGCAGGGCCACAGTCTAACCCAGGCCCTTCTATATACACTCTCTCTGTCTAAATACTTGTAATAATCAGAGGAGACCCAATTCCTCCTGTGATCCCAGCCTCCCTTTGATAGCTAAGCTGGTAGAGTGGAGGCCTGTAGGCTTAAATCCCCCTGGCAATCCTTAAGTAGCTGGTTTGACTCCAGCTCAAAGAACTGCCACACCCCTATACCTTGCTGATTCCTCAGCAGGGGTGAAAGCCCCCCCATTTCCTTGTGTGGCATGTCCCCTGCTCCCTTTCGGGCACATAGGGCAACAATAAGGACATTCTGCAAACATCAAAGGGTATAACACCTTCCCTCAGCCCATCCTGAGGTAGACTGGGAGCTTCCCCATCAGTGCTCTTCCTGTACCTGGCAGACATGCACACATACTCTCCTTTGGGTAAAGTTTTAGCTCAGTACACCTCTCAGACCAGACGTCCAGGAGATCCTCCTTTGAGAGGGATCCTCCCTTCTTGCTCCCCTCATCTCCTTTTCACTGGAGGGCATTTCTTTCTCTATCCACAGAGTTGGGTGGAGCTCCTCACTCTTCCTTACTCACCCTTCGAGCCAATCTTTCCCTTATGTCAGCGAGCACAAATTAGCTGGTGTTCAAACAATCCTCAATCAAGGATCCAGGGTGTCCCTATCAGTATGGTTCAGTGGAGATCATAACTCTCCCTTACTCACCCGTTCACACTGTTTTCCTTTAGGTCACCAATCACAATATAGCTTGCGCTCCAACGATCCCCAACCAAGGATCTAAGGTACATTCTACCAGTTTGGTGGTGCTTCAACCTCTTTCCGAGCCCACGGGGGTGGGCCAACCAGGTCCTGCCCCGTCAAGTACCAGGCGCAAACGTCGGAGCTTGGTCACCAGACACAAGCATTTGGTCAATTGCTTGTGACTTGTATTAGGGAAATAAACCCTCCCACATTCACTCTCATCAGCTGGTCAATAGCCTTGGTGAGCACACTTGAGAGAGGCCTCACCAGGATGGAGCCTCTTCCCCGTTCACTCTGCTTCCCCTTCTCTGTACAGAAAAAGGGGCTACTTAACGTAAAAAGGGAAGCACTTTCCCTGTTCTCGAATACTGCAGCCTGAACTCTGTTTCGGCCCCCATGAACCTAACGTGTCCCTAGGGGACAGTTGCCTGTCAACAGAGGTGACCTAAAGTCACTCAATGAGCACTAGGGGTATTACAAACATACCTGGGCCCCGCCTCACCGCCAGACCAAACTCAATAGTAACCAGACTCATTCACCCCCCCCCCCGCCGAAGGTGGGGAATTTTGGACCGCCTGCCTTCCCCTTTACATCTCTTGCTGGTGGTTGGTCTCAGTGATGGATCAGAGACCAATTCTGTAGATGCTGTACAAGCATGTGCCCAAACGTTGTTTATCGGGTGTTTTTATCCAATGGTGTCCTTCTAGTAGCTCACCCCCCCGAGGACAGCCATAGTGCTGTGGTTACCCCTTAGGCTAGCTTCGGGCGTTTTCTCTCTTAGGAGTTCCATCAGGTACAACTCCTGCTTCCCCACTATCATCTGAAGATCATCCTTAGCCTTAGTAGCTGCCACTTGGCATGCTAAGCTGTGGTCTTAAGTGACTGCTATGTCCCTCCACACTCAGCGGAGCCTGACATTGGCACCACCCCTGAAATTCCAAGCAGCGACCAAAATTCCGGGCAACTAGCTGACCCTCTATAGAGGCTGTCCTCCTTGGTAAATATTAATGATAATAACAACAGCAGCAGAACAGTAACAAAGAGGACACAATAGATAGACTGAAAAGAGTCTTGAAGGGGAGGGCTGGGTCTGCCCCCCACCGAGGTACATGCCCTCACTCTGTTTCTGCTAGAGGAAGTGATTTTCCTTCCTTCTCTCTTAGATCCCTGAGATCTTCTTCGTGGTTCCCTCCTCACAGTGATCCTCAAACCCAATACACACACTCCTCACGCTCCGTCCATCTTAAGGCTGGGGCTGTGATGTGGTGGTCCTTGCGCACTGCAAGATCATACATACTAAGAGTGAAAACAGTATCGTAGGCCATGGGGACTGGCACCCGGGGCCCTCTGGGCATATGAGGCTACTCCTCAGGCTTCGTCCTTGGTTGCGACATCTCCTGGTCTAGATTCCCTTCGGCTCTGTCCTGGTGGCCATTTGCTAGCTGTCAAATTGAAATAATAATAATAATAATAATAATAATAATAATAATAATAATTAATAATGGTAACATGGCAAATAGTAATAATACCGTTCCCTAGTGTTAGTGCAATGCTATGGCTGCTGACACCTCAACTCAAAAAAAAAAACCTGAGTGTCACAGTGTCATCGATAGGGTCATGTTGGCCTTGGATGATACTCTATAGGCTTATGTGAAATCTCACCTATGGCTAGCTCATGTAGTGTTATAGCTTGGGCTAAGCACCTGTCTTCCCTGATGCTGATTCGAGTGCACTACTTACACCTGGTGTCGTAGGAGGTTGTCATCTATTACCTCCAGCTTCCGGTATTTTCTCTGCTAAACTAGGAGGAGGTATTCTCTCCGAGGTCCTTCCTGCCTTACTCCTTGCAACATCACCCCTGCTGTGGGACACAAAGTGTGCCAGATTCACAAAGTCGTCTCTGGACCCTGGTCTACCTGTGCTTCCCTCTGCCGGACTGGAAGAGGACAGGTTTCCCCTTCCCTCTCCCTGCTTCTTGTAGTGTCCATTATCCACTACTGCCAGCCTCCAGGTTCTCTTTAAATTCCTCCACAAGTGTTGCATCATCATGTGGTACTGCCAGAATATACAACTCTCTGGCCTCAGCATATCTCTACCAATACCTTTTCAGGTACTCCACTTGGTGACACAAGCCGCTGTCATAGCCATGATGCATCTCATCTCACACCTTAGAGTAGGGTGACATCAGGCCGTTCTGCCCTCACACATCAGCTAGTGCTTGAGCAAACTGGGCCTTTGATCGTCCAGTGGGTTAGATCCTGCCATCCCAGGTCATTCTTGCCTGGACCATGGTCCTTGGGTCAATACCTTAGACCCGCCAAGGACCTTACACATTGGACAACTACCTGCATTGGAGAGAAGCTGTGCTGAAGATGGAAACGCCAACTCCACCTGCCATCCGTCAGCATGGCTAGCCGTCACCTATTACTGAATGTATCCGAGCAGTGCTCGAAGAAGAACAGTGCATTACTTACCAGTAACTATCCTTCTTTGAAATGGGCTGCTCGGATTCATTCACAACCCTCCCTCCATCCCTGTATTTGGAGTTGGCAACTTCTAGGAACTGGGGAGGGGCCGGGCAGTGACCACATATATAGCCACGGGGTGGCACGGGGGGCAGTGGCTACCTGCCCTCTTCGGAAAGCCTAGGGCAAAAAGTTCTGACCAATCATGCACTACGGCATGGATGCACCTATTACTGAATGAATCTGAGCAGCCCATCTCAAAGAAGGACAGTTACTGGTAAGAAACCCACCATTACAGGGATACCAGAAACATGGTGGAGTAGTTCATGACTGAAATACAGGTTTTGTAGGGTATTTGTTGTTTAGGAAAGACAAAAAAAGCAAAGGTGATAGAGTAGCATTGTATATCAATGATGAAGTAGACTTTAAAGAAATTAGAAGTAATGGAATGGGTAATAGAGTATCTGGGGAAAAATCTTGGGAAGGAAGCTACTAGATCTGGGATAGTACTGGGATAGTGCTGATGGTTTTTCACAGATACTGGGTTCTGATTTGAAGATGGATAGACGCCCCTTTAATGTTCGTAATGAAGTAAATACTATTGGGAATTGTGTGATTATGAGAGGCTATAACTTCCCAGACACAGGCTGGAGGACAAGTGTTAGTAATAATAATAAGGCCCAGATTTTCCTGGATGTGATAGCTGATGAATTCCTTCACCAAATGGTGCTGAACCAACAAGGGAGGTTCTGTTTTAGATTTGGTATTGGTGAGTAGTAAGGACATCATAGAGGAACTGATTATGGGGGAGAGCCTTGATTTGAGCAACAATGAGCTAATTCATGTCAAATTAAGTGGTAAGATAAACAAAAACAGATGTGTGACTAGGGTCTTTGATGTCAAAAGGGCTAACTTCAAAGAATTAAGGTACTTAGTTAAGGAAGTGGACTGTACTGAAAAACTTATGTAGCTACAGATGGAAGTACTATGGAATTACTTGAAGACAGAATTACAGAAACTATCTAAAGGATGTATCCTCAGGATGAGGGTAAAAAATCATAGGCAAGAGTTGTAGATCAAGCTGGATGAGTAAGCCTTTCAGACAGGTGATTAAGGGAAAGCAGAAAGCTTACAGTTAGACATGAAAGGGATCAGCAAGGACAGCTACTTCTTGGAGGTCAGAACATATAGGGATAAAGTGAGACATGCCAAAAGCCAAGTAGAGTTGGATCTTGCAAAGGAAATTAAAGCCAATAGTAAAAGGTTCTATAGGCATATAAATAGGAAGAAAACAAAGAAGAAGTTGGACTGTTAAGCACTGAAGGTGGGGTAGCAGTTAAGGATAATCTAGGAATGGCCCAATATCTAAACAAATAATTTCTCTCAGTTTTTAATGAAGTGAAGGAAGAATTTAGGGATAGTGGCTAATGGGAAAGAGGATATGAAGGTAGAAATTACCACCTTGGACATAGAAGCCAAACTCAAACAGCTTAATGAGACTTAAGGGGGGGGGGGGTGGGAGGGGCTGGATAATCTCCATCCAAGTCTGTTAAAGAAACTGGCACGTGAAATTGCAAGCCCACTAGCAAAGATTTAATTAATTTGTAAACTCAATGCTTCTACCATATGACTGAAGAATTTCTAACATAGTAACTATTTTAAAGAAAGGGAAAAAAGTGTGATCTGAGTGATTACAGGCCTGTTAATTTGACCTAAGTAGTATGCAAGGTCTTGCAAAAAAATTGAAAGAGACAGTATTAAGAACATTGATGTTAATGGTAATTGAGACAAAACACAACCCAGTTTTATAAAAAGTGGATTGTGCCAGAGCAATCTTATCTCCTTCCTTGAGAAGGCAACAGATTTTTTAGAAGAAGGAAATACAGTAGGTCTAATTGACCTAGATTTCAGGAAGGCATTTGATATGATTCCATATGGGGAATTATTAGTAAATTGGAAAAGATCAGGATTAATATGAAAATTGGAAAGTGGATAAGGAACTGATTAAAGTGGAGAATACAATGGGTCATACTGAAATATGAATTGTCAGTCTAGAGTGAGGTTACCAGTGGAGTTCCTTAGGCATCAGTCTTGGCATCAAGCTATTTAACCTTTTCATTACTGATTTTGGCACAAACAGTGGGAGAGTACTAATAAAGTTTGTGAATGACACAGAAGTTGGAAGATATTGTTAATATGGAGAAAGATTGAGATAGCATATAAGATCTGGATGACCTTATACACTGGAGTAATAGAAATAGGATGAAGTTTAATAATGGAATGTGCATGGTCATCCATTTAGGCTACGTCCACATGCTGCTTTTAAATTGAAACAATGACTGTTATTTTGATTTAAAAGTTGTCATGTCCAAACAACGTTTCATTATTTTGAAATAACGAGCCCTGTCATTTTGAAATAATGAACCTTATTTCAAAATAGTAAAACCTAGGCTGAAATCGAAATAGCCGTTAATTGAAATTGTTGAAATAATGTCATTTGGAGGTGTTATTTCAAAATAATCCTTATTTTGATTTAATACTTTTACCCTTGTCCTTCCCAGGGTGCCTTCCTTTTTCTATATATTGGCTGGCAACATGGCCCTGCCAGGGGGCCATGTTGCCATACCTCCCATGCTGCCCCCTCCTGATTCAAAATAGCAACTCCTGTGTCCAGACTTGCTATTTTGATTTGAGGTTTTTTGCATATTTCAATTTAAGTTAATTTGAAATAATGATTTTATTTTGAATTAACTTATTTCAAAATAAGTGTCTACATGTGGACATAGCCTTAGTGATTAATAACAAGAATTTTTGCAACAAATTTGGACTGCATCAGTTAAAAGTGACAAAGGAGCAAAGGAACTTCAGCATCACGGTTGATCAAATGATGACCGTGAGCCACCAATGTGACATAGTCATGAAAAAAGCTAATAAAGTCCTAGGATGCAGCAGGCGAAGTATTTCCAGTAGAAATTGGGAGGTATTAGTACCATTAAATAAGGTGCTGCTGAGACCTCATCTGGAATATTGTGTTTGCTTTATTAAAGGTGAATTCAAACAAGAGAAGTTCTAGAGGACGGTAAGGGATAAAGTATAATTTGGTGGGCCCCAGAATCCTCCCTCACAGGTGGCCCCCCGGCACAGGTGGGCGCCCCAATACCTGTCCCCAGGACCTAACCCCTGCCCCAATACCCACCCCCACACAGCCACTCCCACATACATGCACACACACAGCCATGCCCCCCACAGCCACCCCCCCACATACACAGTGACCCCCAGACACACACACAGACACAAAAATACCCAGAAGCCCCCCCTAAGCCCATACCTCCCCTGTTTGCAGGCTCACAAGCTGCTCCGCCCTGCATGGCAGAGATTCACAAACTCCCAGCCTTACCCAGCTCTCTGCTGGCTGGGCTTAAGGTAGAGCGGTGTTTAAGGTGGAGCCACAGGAACTCTGCGTTCCAGCTGCTGTAGCTATTTTAGAGGGCCCCTGGAAAGTAGCGTTCCAGTGCCTTCCTCTATTTCTAGGGGCCCCAAGGGCCGCCAGCCTAAAAATAGGGGCCACTGAACTGCATTCTTGTGAGTTCCCCCTTACTTTAACCCCTGGAGGAGGGCAACTGGGATGAGTCAAGGAATGGAAAATCTGCCTTACAGGAGGAGATTCAAAGAGCTTGGCTTGTTTAGCCCAACCAAAGGAAGGTTGAGAGGAAATAAGCTAGTTTGCTATAAATACATCAAAGGGATAATTACTTGAATACTGGCTATAGTGTGATATGAGAGTTCCCTTCCAGTCTGTCTAATGAAATTATTTCCCCCTTATTATTAGGATAACTAATACATACTATTCCAATCTGTTTCAAAGTTATTATATTCAGACTGTGCCTAAGTTCAAGAGCTTGGTAGGAGAAATCAGAAATATTTGAACAATCCTTTGGAAAATATTATGGGAAGAGTTGCCCAGTGATGTGATCTCTTGAAAAATCAAATTAAAAAAGCACATAGAGTAAATATTAATAATATGTTTTATAGGGGGTTGTGACTGGGAGATCATAATACACTACTTTTAAAATAAGTGATTCGTCCTCTTCTTTGACTATCTTTTGATAAGAGGATATTTGCACAAACAGTTCATTTGTGGATTTTTAGCTGGCTGAAGAACCCGATTAGTGCCCTGCAGATTTTCCCGTAGACGTGACAGTTGTAATCTTGGAGAAGATACAGTTGTTGGTTAGAGCATTGTGTCCTTTCATTCCTCCTTTGTCACTTCTCTGAGCACATCTATTCTCTTCAAAAGCAACTGTAGGTTGATGTATGTTATTCTATTCAATTCCAGGTTCTCCCAGTTTGTTGGAATGATACCATCCTTTTTAAGGTGTATTTTCAGCATGTCTTTGAAAAGTTTCTACTGCCATCTGCAAAATCTCCTTCTCTGATGTAACTGAGAGAAGAGGAATTGCTTTGGAAGCTGAATGTCAGGCATATATTTGCATAGTGACCAGCCTGATGTAGTTGGTGTTTCAAGCTCTACTGTTCTACACTGCTGATATTGGCTGCAGAGAGAACGCTAATGTTATTTTGTCAGTCTTCCATCTGACCCTGAGGGTCCCCCTAATGCAGCACTGCTGAAACTGCACCATCTGCTTGAGATGTCATGTATTAGTCACTCATATCCATAGAAGATGATGTGGAGGACAACTGCTTTGTAGACAAAGATCTTATAGGAACTTACTAGATCTCATCTTGTGCCACACTCTGCCTCTTTTGTGCTGACATAGTGGTGCAAATGAACCCCAGGAACCTGTTGAACCAGTACCTTGAGCTTTCCCTATGCACTGGGGAACCCTTTATAGGCTTATGGTCACTGCTGTTATTCTTACACAGTCCCTATCATTGCCATGGCTTAGGAGACATGTCCGAGGGAAAAGGGCATAGCAAGGGAATTCTTATATCTTAGCAATTCCTGGCACATATGGAGCCATGGGCAACTAGCATTGACTAGAGAACCAGTTGGACTGTTCTAAATTGTGCTGGAGGTGTGGGTTGGCTCAGTTCAGCCCCACAGGGCCACCAAGAAAACTTCAAGCAACCTTTGTCTCCTCCCACTTCATTCACCAAGCTAGACTTGACAATCCTGTCCTCTATGAATAATGCTGTGAAATAATAATGAATGTTCTTATGGAAAAGATTATTTAGGGGAATACTTCCATCATTTGAAAGCACTCATGATGCTCAAGACAAAAGAATCCCCAAGCAGTGTGAGGTACTGACAGTACAATAGCAAGGGAATTTGCACTGAGTAGGTGTTTGGCACTGATGGAAAGTAGGCAGCTAAATTAGCTAGTGGACTAAAGTAAAGAAAAATCTGTTCAACAAGTGACATAAATAACAAAACAAAACAAAACAAAACAAAAACACTTTGCTTCTAACTAATAGGAAAAAATTAAAATTAATTCAAGAGACTACCATGGCACAGAAGAATCCCCTATTTAAACTATGGTGGGAACAGAAAAGGAGCAAATTAGTCAAGAAGGGCCTACTCAAAGCTGATTTCTCTTTGATCATAGGTCAAGAGAGATATATATGCATCTGGCACAAGCAGCTTGTATTCCTCAGAGCCATTATTACATTCTTGGGGTCTGGTGGAGAGAGAAAGGAAAAGAATTAATAGAACTTACCGTTGGTGAAAAATTGTTGTGAACCACTGAAGATAGTACAAGAAGCAATGGGGTTTAATTGCAGCAAGGGAGGTTTAGGTTGAACATTAGGAAATACTTTCCGATTACTAGTTTTAAGCACTGGAATGAATTGCCTAGGGACATTGTGGAATCTCTGTCATGGGAGGTTTTAAAAACTGTGACTTACTTCAGGAGACCTGCTCATCTGTTAGATATACAGATGTGATCTATGTGGTTAACAGTTATATTGTCAGGTAATTTCCATGTGAGCTTGCAAATTGTTTTATGCCAGAAGAGACTTCTTCCTATCTAAGGATGTTTGTGCCACAGAAAGTCAAGAGTGGTTCACCATTTTCAGTTCAAATGCCTTCTGCTGCTGTGCCCATAATTCCTTCCTACCAAGTATGGTTGTTGCCAGTGTGTGCAGTGAAGCCACTTATGATCAACGTTATGTCATGGTTAGGCATGCCGTCCAAAACTTGCTGCATTTGCACTGCTAATAGACTATATTCCTTCACGCCCACTTGGCTACGTAAGGCATTTGGTTGGATTATTGTTTTGTTGATATATCTTGTTTGTAGCCTGGTTCTTGTTCTGCCATTCACTGGTTCCTAAGTTTGACTGCAATGTTATCCAGCATAATTGCTGCATCTCTTTTGTGTGTTCCTCCTTTTGTGTGTAAGATTGTAACACCACCAGACATGTGGTGCCATCTTGCCATTCTGTGACCATCTCATCTCACTCACACCAAATTTGTTCAGATGGTATTTTTTGTCAGGTCTCATTTCACCTATGTCATTTTTCTTGTACCATACACAGTATATGCATTCAATATACCTACATTTGTTGTCAGTTTGGTCATCAGAATTTGATGACTTCAGATCTCAACTTCCTTTTCACTTTCACTGAGATCTGTCATACATGGTATTTGAAGTCCATTTGTACCTACTGTCACCAGGATTTGATTTAATTTGTTGTAGTAAGGATTGTAGAGGCATGAATTTTGTCTGGAACATGGGCAGTAATTGATGAATGGTAGGATGTGAAGGCAAAAAAGAAGACAATGCAAGTCACACCAGAACTCTTAGAGATGGATGCAAAATACAGAGAAAATGATAATGAAATCTGAGATGCAGATGAGATAGAAATGTCTGGGTTCTGGAGAAAGCTGCAGAAGGGAGAATTCAAGCATCTCAGTAAAATAATAGAAGACCTATGAGGAAGAAGCAGATTATTGCCAATGATGCCCATCAAAGGCTTTCATGGACATATGTTGAAAAGTCTGAAGAGGAAGGCAGATGATGGAAAGAGTATTTCCATTCCACATTACATTGTCCAGATCAGTGGTTCCCAATCTTTTTGAGTATAAGGACCCCTTTTTAACATTGGAAATATTTTGTGGACCCCCAAATCATAATAGATGTTATCAGGTACTGATTGCAGGCAGTGGTTCTGCAGAACAGTGGTGGAGGCTGCAGTTCCCTGCTGCTCCCAAGGGGTGGGGACATATCCTGGGTGAGGCTGCTTACAGCAGGCAAATACAATTCATTTAGACCAGAGGTGTCAAACTCATTCAATGTGAGGGTTCACATGGGAGAATAAGACACCTTCCCTTTTATAGCAGAGATGAGCTGGGATAGGTGGAAGTGCTGCCTTTGTTCCCCTGTGCTGTGGCTCTGATCATGTGAGTGAGTCAGAAGCATGCCCTGCTGTGCTAGGACCCTGTCTTTGCAGTTCGCTGCTGTAGGCAGCTTCCAGGCACAGCCCAGGCAGCAGCTCTGTGAACTGGATCCGGTCCCGCAGGCCATAAATTTGACACCCCTGATTTAGAGCCCTCTCCAGCATATATCACTGGCTGACAGTGGCTGGGGTTGGATGTATTCACAGACCCCTTGCAATAATTCCATGGATCCCTGGGGGTCCCTGGACCCCAGGCTGGGAACTGCTGGTCCAGATCACTGGTTTAGGTAAAATTTAAATGTTAAATTAGAATTGAAAGAGGGACTAATTAGATTCAATGACATTAAAGCAGCCACTAAAGGCTTCAAATGGGAAGAGCTCCTGGGACTGGAAGAATTTAAGCAACAATATTAAAAGCAGGAGGCAGAAGTCTGATTGAGCAGTTAATCCAACTCTGTAATGAAATATGGATGAAAGAATATATGCCACAAGACTGGAAGGATGTTATCATCATGGCGTTGCCTCAAAACAGTGTTCTTCTTGGCACAGAAACTGGAGAAGACTGGTACTACTATCAATTCTGGGTTAAAGTATTGGCCACTATTCTGAACAGAATAAAGAACATAGTAGATGAAGTATTCTTAGAAGAATTGGACAGGCTTTATCCAGGTAAATCATTTTATGAACAGCTATACACATTTTGACAGATCAAAAAAGCAATCCTCCATCTTAATGAACTTTATTGATGTTGAGACAATGTTTGATAATGTCCACAGAAAGACCATGTGGAATTTCTCTAGAAACTGTGGGAGGCCAGACAACCCGAGTAACATAATAAGAAGTTTATATGATAGGAGTAGGTGCACTGTAAGATCGAATACAGGTCTGGATGATGGGATCAATATTGTGACTGTGGTTAGGCAAGGGTGTGCATTTGTAACCAATCCTCTTTGCATTAGCAATAGATTCAGCAATGAAACTGAGCAAAAAAAGGCATAATGGAAAGTGTAAACTGGGTTAGTAGTGACACGCTATACAACCTTGACTTTGCTGATGACATTGCTTTATTAAGTATGATCACCCTTATAGTGGTAGAACAGGAAGCAGAAAAAAAGTGGATTGAAAGTAAATAAGAGAAAACCACTATTAAGAAGGTAGGAAACCAGACAACAGATTCAAAGTCATATGTGTATTTGAAGAAATGGAACATATACAAGAGTTCTGTAGAATCACAGAATCATAGGGTTGGAAGGGACCTCATAGGTCATCTAGTCCAACCCCCTGCCAGAGGCAGGACCACTCCCACTAAACCATCCCAGTCATGGTTTTGTCCAGCTGGGCCTTAAACACCTCCAAAGATGGAGACTCCACCACCTCCCTCGGCAGCTCATTCCAAGGCTTCACCACTCTCCTAGTAAAAATGTTTTTTCTAATATCCAGCCTCGACCTCCCTAACCACAACTTGAGACCATTGCTCCTCGTTCTGTCCTCTGTTATTAGAGAGAACAGTCGAGCTCCATCTTCCTTACAGCATCCCTTCAAGTAGTTGAAGGTTGCTATCAAATCCCCCCCTCAATCTTGACTTCTGCAGACTAAATAAGCCTAATGCTTTCAGTCTTTCCTCATAGGGCTTGTGCTCCAGCCCTTTAATCATTTTCGTTGCCCTCCTCTGAACTCTCTCTAGCATGTCCCTGTCCTTTTTGTAGTGTGGAGCCCAAAACTGAACACAGTATTCTAGATGTGGCCTCACCAGTGCAGAATAGAGGGGAAGGATCACATCCCTTGATCTGCTGGTAATACTTCTTTTGATGCAGCCCAGTATGCCATTGGCCTTTTTGGCAGCAAGAGCACACTGCTGACTCATATCTAGCTTCCCATCCACCATGACCCCCAGGTCCTTTTCTACACTGCTGCTACTTAACTGAATGTTTCCCAGCCTGTAGCGGTGCATGGGGTTTTTTTGTCCCACATGCAGGATTTTACACTTGTCCTTATTGAAGCTCATAAGATTTCTATTGGCCCACTGTTCCAATTTATCTAGGTCTCCCTGAATCCTGTCCTTGCCCTCCAATGTGTGTACTGGTCCCCCCAGCTTGGTGTCATCCGCAAACTTACTGAGAATGCAGTCTATTCCATCATCCAGATCATTGATGAAAATGTTGAACAGAACTGGCCCCAGGACCGACCCCTGGGGCACCTGACTCGTGACTAGCTGCCAGCTAGACATGGAACCCATTGATTCCTACACACTGAAACTGTTGATCTAGCCAGTTTTCTATCCACCTTATAGTCCACCTATCCAACCCATACTTCCTTAATTTGCCAATGAGAATGCTGTGGGAAACTGTATCAAAAGCCTTGCTAAAATCAAGGTATATGACATCAATGGTTCTTCCTGTATGCAGAAAACCAGTCATCTGATCATAGAAAGAAACGAGGTTGGTCAGGCATGATTTACCCTTGGTAAATCGATGCTGACTGTTCCTGATCACTTTATTTTCCTCTAAGTGTTTGAGGATGGATTCTTTGAGAATCTGCTCCATAATTTTTCCAGGGATTGAGGTGAGGCTGACTGGTCTATAATTCCCCGGATCCTCCTTTGAAAATAGGCACTACGTTTGCTTTTTTCCAATCCTATGGCACCTCCCCCGTTCTCCATGAGTTTTGAAAGATAATGGCCAGCGGTGCTGCTATCTCATCGGCCAATTCCTTTAGCACTCTTGGATGCAGTTCGTCCGGGCCCATGGACTTGTGCACATCCAGCTTCTTTAAGCAGTCCCTAGCCTGACCTTCCGTCACCAAGGGCCTGTCTTCTTCTCTCCCATCTGCCACACCCATGGTAGTGGGCTGGGAGCTGACCCCACCCGTGAAAACTGAAGAAAAAAACGCATTGAGCACCTCAGCTTTTTCCTCATCCTCTATCACAAGGATGCCTGCCCTATTCCGCAAGGGGCCTACACCATCCCTGATCCTCTTCTTGTTATTAACATACTTGTAGAACCCCTTCTTGTTATCCTTTACATCTCTCACTAGCTGCAACTCCATTTGTCCTTTGGCCTTTCTGATTTTATCTCTGCAGTCCCTAACAATATCTTTATATGCCTCCTTAGTCATCTGACCAAGCTTCCACTTCCTGTAAGCTTCCTTTTTATGATTAAGCTCAGAGCAGAGTTCTCTGCTAAGCCATTCTGGCTGCCTCACATGTTTGTTCTTTCTCCCAATTGGAATGGCAACTTCCTGTGCCCTTAGCAGGGTTTCTTTAAAATATAACCAACTCTCTTGGACTCCTTTCCCCTTCAGATTAGCGTCCCAAGGGATCCTGCCCATCAGTTCCCTGAGGGAGCCAAAATCTGCTTTTTT
Organism: Podocnemis expansa; assembly: GCA_007922195.1. Taxonomy (NCBI): domain Eukaryota; kingdom Metazoa; phylum Chordata; order Testudines; family Podocnemididae; genus Podocnemis; species Podocnemis expansa. Next base: position 797,090 of record ML682013.1, on the reverse strand, counting down.
GAAGTCCAGGGTTTTTGTTTTGTTTCTTTCCTTCGTTCCTTTAATCAGGATCCTGAACTCAACCATGTCATGGTCACTACTGCCTAGCTTGCCATTTACCTCGTCGTCCCTGATCAATTCTTCCCTGTTTGTGAGCAGCAGGTCAAGTGGTGCAAGATCCCTGGTTGGTTCCTCTAGCATTTGTACTAGAAAGTTGTCCCCAACATTCTCTAAAAACTTCCTGGATTGTCCATGCACTGCTGTATTGGCCTCCCAGCAAATGTCAGGGTAATTGAAGTCCCCCATGAGCACCAGGGCCTGTGATCTAGAAGCTTCCATTAGTTGTCCAAAGAACACCTCATCCACCTCCTGCTTCTGGTCTGGTGGTCTATAGTAGACACCCACCACAACATCCCCCTTGTTGCTTTCCCCTCTCAATGTAACCCACAGACTTTCTATTGGCACACTTCCACTTCCATAATGGAGCTCTGAGCAGTCATAGAGCTCTTTTACATATAATGCTACTCCTCCCCCTATTCTTCCCTGCCTGTCTTTCCTGAACAGTTTGTACCCATCCATGGCAGAGCTCCAGTCATGCACAATGTCCCACCACGTCTCTGTTATTTCTATAATATCATAGTTCCTTGTCTGTGCTAGTATTACCAATTCTTCCTGCTTATTTCCCAGGCTCCTCACATTAGTGTACAGGCGCCTAAGATACCCGGTCGATTGCCCTACTTTGTCATGTTGATTTCCAATTCTATTACATAAACCTCCTTGCATTTTTTCTTGGAGTTCTCCTCCCCCACTCTCCTCACGTATTGGGGCTTCAGTAGAGCACTTAAGACAATTATTTGATCTCCTCCCCGTGTTCCAACTACCATCTCTTTTATTGCTGTTGATACAGTCCCAGCACCCCCCAAGTTCCATCCCTTCCCCCCGATCACCCACATTGTTACTTACCTGTGGGCTTTGGTCTCCTCCCCCCGTTGAACCTAGTTTAAAGCCCTCCTCACTAGGTCAGCCAGTCTGTGCCCAAACACGCTCTTCCCATTCCTGGACAGGTGAAGGCCATCTCTGCCTATCAATCCTCTGTCCTGAAACAGGACTCCATGGTCAAGGAAGCCAAATCCCTCCTGACCACACCATCTTCACAGCCAGGCATTCACCTCTAGGATGCATCTGTCTCTCCTCAGGCCTCTAGCCTTGACTGGAAGGATCGAGGAGAACACCACCTGTGCTCCAAACTCCTTCACCCTTGCTCCCAGAGCCCTGAAGTCACCTTTGATCTGCTGAGGATCACCTCTCGCAGTATCATTGGTACCCACATGGATAAGAAGCATGGGGCAGTAGTCTGAGGGGTGGATGATTTTAGACAATCCCTCCATTACATCATGGATATGGGCACCTCGCAGGCAGCATACCTCTCTAGAGGCCTTGTCAGGGCGACAGATGGTAGTTTGGTGAAAGATATTCAGGTGAGATTAAAAACAAAAAGAACAAACACCATGAACTGCAGGATGAAGATCATGGATGTCTCCATATTAAACTGAAGGTCGCATTTATATCATGTAATTGTATTGAGCATGCTACCATCTGGAGCAGAAACTTGGGTCATGGCAGTGGCTAACAAAAAAATATTGAAGATGTCAATCATAGATAGTAGAAGAAAACTGCACATTTCATGGAAAGACAGAACAAACTGGAGAACAAGGAAGTTGACGGAGCAGGACATGTTAGAAAATATGATCAAAAAAGAAGGCTCAGGCAGCTGAACCGTGTACACTGCAGATTGGAGCATGCTAAGCAAGCATTGAATTAGCTCCATGAGGCAGAAAAGGGGAAGCAAGCAAGCCAAAGGAAGAAATGGCAGGAAACAGTGACAGAATGTTAAATGTGCTGACATCACCTGAAAAGAAGGACTATAACTTTTAGTGACCATAAGCAATGGAAGAAGTGGGCTGTTCACTCTGTCAGTGGCATGGGAAGAACTAAGGTCTAAGGTACAGCTACACTAAATTATGAATGAAATAGAAAGGGTGAACTGGCCACTCATGCCTATAAAAGACCAATGAAACCTTCAATGAAATGAAAAGAGAACATGCAAATCTCAGAGAATTAAACTTTTTTTATTTACAGTTCTGTAGCCTTTATAATATTGATTGATTGATATTGCCAGTCATGTCTTAAACCATAGTAACCTGTGCCAAAGGTTGACACTGCTTAAGAGCTACAATATCCAGCATCACAACCTAGTGGGGGGTGAACCCCCTGGTCAGCCCCCTGTCATGCCAGTGTACCTATCATAAGAACAGCAGAGCACATTGCATAGGCAACAGGTGATTGCCTGAGGCAAGGCAGCTGGGCAGAGATGTAGGCTGAGCAGCCTCCCATGAGCCGCAGCTGGCCTAGAAATGCTGACAGGCTTATAAAGCAGACAAGAAAAATTTGGGAAAGCAGAGGGAATAAGCACCATGTTAAGGATGAGGCACTTTATGGTGGAGGTACTAAAGATGCAAGCTGCAAATAAACTATGGGTGACTGCAAGACTGCAAGTCCAAGCATCCTTTGTTTACCCAGAGGAGGACTGAAGAGCAAGGAGGAGCACTGGACCTGCCACAATCAGAATTAGTCGGGTGAGGGCCACTACTAGAAATATCATTGGGTCTGGAAACTATGAAGAAAGGTAAGCAGTGACCACAAAAACATTCACAACTCATTATTTTTTAAATTAAAAACCTTGCTACACAGATCAATGCCATAGTTAAAGACATATAAACAAAGAGGAAGGAATACCATAAAATGGCCAGCATCAATATTTTTATACTCACGTCTCTAAGGATACCATCAACATTGATGGATCTGTCAACATTTGGTCATCTGTGAAGGATCTCCTGATAAATTCTTCCTCTCTGTTCATGCTTTCTTTTAGTATGTGTTATACTCGTGAACATAATTCTTATGAAGATGTCTGAAAGTTCCAACCTGTTTACCCTTATCTGAATTTCCACTACTTATTATATGTAGCCCCTCCTGTCTACTGGTCCAGCATGAGAGTGTTCAAGATAGAAAGAATTTGTCTTGTGATCTTTTACATAGTTTTGGGAAACTAGGCCTGAGGCTCCTCTGTGCTGTGTGTTAGTGTGCATTCACTCAGACCTATCACCAGGAAAAAGGGACAGAGGGCAGTTGTCTCCACATGCTGCAGTTTGTTGTCCACAACTTGTAGTTCTCACTGCTGCTGTTGAAACACACTGGACCTTGAGCTACATAAAATTTAAGAAGACCACTTTTTGTAGGCTATCATCTTAGTTGCCTTATTTTTTACTACCATTTACATCAACAATTCCATATGGTAACTTGTGGTCACTGAATAATTTCCCATGATGATATAATTGGGAATCTTGCAGCACTGATGTAGCTATCATTGTGGGATATTTTCATGAGTATCACCTATCAGCATATATGTTAGACCCAGTGGTTCTAAACATTTTGGCTTGAGAGCCACAAATATCATTTTTAGAAACCTGAAGGGCCACCAATCAAACAACTCATAAAAAATGTACTGATGCAAACATCATGAAGGACTAAAAATCACTACATATTTAAAGTAAATCTTTGATACAATTGTGCTTGTTTTTACATTCACTGTTTTATGTCTACAAATTACTCACAGTATGTCATGCACTCATAGACAAAACAATAGGATACACGAGTGACTATCACTACACAATGAAGGACGTGGCCTGGCAGCCAAGTCACAGTGGGTGGCCTGCTAAGTGCAAGTCAAACCAGAAGGCACAGATTTTTAGAGTCCTGCCCCCAACTGCAAGGATGGTGGGTGCTGGCTACTGTGCCAGCAACCCTCTCAGCTCCCACTGCAGCCAGATGGAAGAAATTCAGCAAGAAGGCAGCCATCCCCCTGGCTGCAGCAAGGAAACTGCAAGCATCTAGAAGAGAATAAGGTGCTAAGTGACAGTCAGCATGGATTTGTCAAGAACAAATCATGTCAAACCAATCTGACATCTTTCTATGTTGAAGTAACAAGCCTTGTGGATAAAGAAAAAGTGGTAGATGTGGTGTATCTAGACGTTAATAAGGCTTTTGATAAGGTCTTGAATCTGTAGCTTGAGATTTTTGCCACCTCACTAGTATTAGAGTAAATCTAATTTAATAAAGGAACATAGGAGTAGGGAATAGCATAAGGCAATCAATCTGGTAAAAAATCTTCATTAAAATAAGTTAAACGATAGCATAATACATATGCAATTGCTACTGCTTTACTTAGAGTGTTTCAGTATTCAAATATAGTCAGTGAGCTAGATGTGATCTCCCTCTATATGGAACATAAGAAATACATCATTTGACTAAAAAAAGGGCAAACCTAAAAGATATATCTTTTGCTCCTTATAAGCCCAGATGATAGAGGATTTTAAACTTTTGACCCCTCTCACTTCCCACTCCCAGCAGATATTCCTAGTTATCCTCCCACTGCTTAGTTATTCATGCACACTTTTGATCTCTCCTCACAGGTGGCTGATCAAAGCCAGCTATGAGTAAGGGTAAAAGGATGAAATCACCCTTTTTGTGATTGGTTAAGGATGAAATCATACTCTTTGTGATTGGTCAAGGGATGTGAATAGGTTTTTGGAATGTATAAAAGGAGCAGCACTTACAGCAGAACTTCAGAGATCTCTCCTGCTCCTAATGGGTTCTCCTGGCCTCTGACTGTGTTCCCATTCAATTAGGAGTCATACTCTCAGCCAACCCCAGAGAAAGCGACAATGTCTCTGGTGGATGACAAGGGCATCCTAGCATCAGGCTTAACTCGGTGGCCTCAAGCACTTGTTCAATAAAGTCCTAGATGTAAAATAGTTTTTAGAGGGTACACTGAGTGCCTGAGTGATGCAGCTAACTGAGTCCTGCCTTAACGCTCAGAGTTTCAGTTTCCATCTGAAAGGGTACCCTAGTGACATGCTCAACTGATGGCCTTGAGCTCTGCTCAAAAGTCCTGGGTAACGTTCTTGCATACATCTGCTGGGTGATCATATTGTTTCCCTAAAGGGTACCCTAGCATCATGCTCGACTGACGGCCTTGAGCTTCGCTTGAAAGTCCTGGGTAACATTCATGCATACAAAGGACATACTATCATCAAGTTTGTCCTGAGCTCTGAGCTCTGCTGTCTTTCAGAGGGTACAACTGGGACTCCTTCCCAGTTGGGGGACTTCGTGTCTCACTGTCTCTGGCACAGGTTGTGTGAAGGTCTTGTTCCAAAGAGGCTGCACCACTCAGCTGAGTCCTGACTCAAGGTACATACTTCCAAAGAACCCCCACAAGATAAAGGAGCTGAGCCACGTGGCTGAGTCCCACCTTAAGGCTCAGATTCCTAGAGCTCTTAATCTGCACTCACGCTGTAAGACCATCTCCAAGCCCACAAGCACATCAGAGAATCCTGTGCAACAGAGATCAAAGCAATAACTGCAGCTGTGAGCCTTAGAGAACCTTTGTAGTTACCGTCTCTTCAGTCACTTAGGAGAACTACTGCTGAGTGGAAGTGCTGAGCGAATGACACAGGACAAGCAACTGCCAGACAGGGTCTAAGACCAAACTCCACTGGATTGTGGTAGGAAACTAGCAAACTGCTTGCTCGGTAAACCAGGGAAAAAGCTTAAATTGGGAAACCCTCATTGTGCTGAGAAGGGAAATAGATTTAAGACCTGAGATATCCCCATTCTATAAGTGACTGGCCCTCACCTGTGGAACGTTATAGTTTGTTAAGTGTTTAGGTATTTGTTTAGGATGTTTCAATATGTATGTTTTACTGATAAGTCTGTAATTATATGTCTTTAACTTTAAGAAGTGTAACTCAGCAGGGCAGTATTCCATTCTAAACTGCCACTGTACTGCTCACTGTGACATACAGGTATTGATTTAAATGCATATTTTCCATCTTTGAATTTCCTTATAAGTCTGTAAGATCCTTTAAATAAATGTTCATACTTGTTCCTAAAGAATGCCTAGCTCTAAATTTCTTCATTGCTCTGAATCTGTTCTTGATCAGCGGGCTGCAGTCGTATTTTCACTTGGGGTTTTACCCATTTAGGCGGCACTGATCCCTAACCCTCCATCTCAGAACTAGTCTGGGTTGGAGGCAAAGAGCTATTTGTTGCTTTCAGTTTCCTTAAAACCCCGCATTTGAGTTCTGAGGTAATAAATCACCCTCTTGTTAACAAACTTGGGAAGTGCAGCCTGGATGGAGTTCCTGTAAGATGGATGAAAATTTGTCAAAGTGGGATTTTTTCCCATTAAAGCTCATGTAATAAATAAACTTTTTAGTTTTTAAGGCTATGCCTACACTTGCGATTTAGTACAAATTAAGGGGACTTAATTCAAACTAAATTAGTCCATGGCCACACTGGCTTTTATTAGTTTGAACTAAATAATTCCTTAGTTCGAACTAAGGAAAGCTTAGTCTGAAAATGTAAAAAACGTGCCTTTAGTTCAAATGACTGGTTAGTTTGAATTTATTAGTTCAAAGTAACCCAGTGGAGCTGTGTTAGTTTGAACTAACTGTTCATTTGAATTAAAAATAGTTTGACCTTTTTCCTCTCAGGGTGCATGGCAACAGGAAGGAAGTGCCTGCCCTGGCCACTGCCTTCCCCCACCCTCACAGGCACACTCTGCCTGAACAGCCTGGTGTCTGCATCACTTGCAGACATGAGTGAATCCAACAGAATCAGCCAGGGCTGGTGCAAGGCTGCAGTGTGGGACCATGAGGAGGTCCTCAGCCTCCTCTCTATCTGTGGCACTGAGGAGATCCTCTCCTGGTTGTGGGAAAGCCACCACAACTGGGAGATATACGTGGACATCTCCAAGGCTCTTGCTGCAAAAGGGCACAGGCACACCACTAAGCAGATGCACCTAAAGATCAAGGCCCTGCACCAAAATTATGCCGGGTCTGAGAGGTGAAGTGGTACTGGGGGGACAGCATGTGCCACCAGCTGCCCCTACTACGAGGAGCCAGACAGCTTCCTGGGTGGGGAGCCCACTGGCTTCCCAGACCTGACGGTTGACTCCGGGGAGCACTCTCCATGGCAGAACTCCAGGAGAAGGACTTCCTGGATGAAAACATCCCCCTGAATGTGGGCTACTCCAGCCTTACAGAGGGCATCCCATCACCACCTGCCCCAGCTGACAGTCCAGAGCTCTCTCCTGCCCCTGAGGAGGGACCAGCCCCCCCTGGAGAGGGAGAAGGAGTAGGAAGAGCCCATCACCACTGAGGAGGATCCAGGAGAGGAGATGTCATGCTTGACCTTGGCAGCACCTATTGGTGAATGCTCCCTTCCGCCCTATGTGGGCAGGGATGGGTCTGCCTGTGGCAAAGGCAGTGCAGGGGGACATGGGCTGGGAACAGGAAGGGTCCCAGGGATGGGGGCTCACAGAGGCCCTCCCATAGGGGAGAGGGGCTGGGGATCAAGTGGCAGGGGGGACCAGCCCCACTCAGGGCAGCAGCCTGTCGGCAGAGGGGGTGGAGGAACCAGAGATGCCAGCATTGAGGGCAGACAGCATGCAGCCCACACCACTGGCACATGGCCTTGGGAGATTCCTTGGGCACAGAGCAGGGACAGCTGATGCTTGCCACTGTGGGCACTGCACCCAACCCAGGCAGCAATGTTCCCTCTAAGAGGCTCAGGCAGCTGAGCAACTCATGTTGCTTGCTGGGCTGACCCCCCCCCCGCGGGCCCGATCCTGGCGCCCCCTGCGGGCCCAATCATGGTGCCCCCCCCCAGCCCGCTCCCTAATAACTCCCCCCAGCCTGCCCAGCCCCTCCCCAGAAACTTACCTCGCCGTTGGAGCCGCAGGGCCCAGCCACAGCTCCTGGGGCCAGAGAAGCACTAATGGAGCATGTTCAGATTTTCTGGGCATGCTCCGTTAGAGCTTCTCTGGGCCGGAGTTTTAAAAACTCCCTCCTCCACAGGAGCTGTGAGCAGGGACTCCGGCTGCCGGCCATGCACTGCCAGCAGATTTCCCTGCGCTGGTGGCTGCGGCGGGCTGTGCTGCAGTGCGCCAGTGCACCTTAGAGGGAACATTGCCAGGCAGTATAGCATGGTCACCTGTACATTGGGGGCCCTGCCCACAGTACAGGTATCAGAAAGCATGGGAATAGTCACGGTCTAGCTACTTGCTGCTGTCAGGCTGCACACAGCACTAGCTAGCCAGCTGATGGGACTAACGCTGTTCTCTGCTTCCCTCCAGAAGATTGTGCAGCTACCCAACATGCTGGTCCAGGGAGCCTGCCACCCACCACCAAACCAGGAGGACCCACCAAACCAAGGATGAGTTCCTTGGTGACCTCATCCACCTGGGCCAGGTGGTCAAAGAGAGGGTAAAAGGCCTGGAGGGAGAAGTTGTCCACGCACCAGATAGCCATCCTATGCCTGCTCCAATGGTCCATTGACCTAGACGAGTGGCCCTGGAGCAGCAGAGCCCTCATCGATCCGAATGTGGCCATCTGGGACTTGGCGATCAGCATGCACCAGCTGGGCAACCACTTCATCCCCACCTCTGCTCAGGGCGCTGCTTCTACCAGGGACCCCACTATCCTTTGGTACCAGCATCCCTGGACCTGGGGTGGGCTGCAGGGAAGGTGGGGCCTGCCCGCCAGGGCACCAGCACTGCTCCCCAACCATGACCATCCCACTCTCCCAAGTCCCCAGTTCTCTTCCAAGTCCTGAACTCCTTCACTGCACCCAACCTCCTCTTTGTAAATACAAGCTGTTAACCTTTGATCATTTGTCTTGTTGTTTTTATTGTTTTGGGGACAGGGAAGGGGTGGTTGGATGAGGGTGGTTAAGGGGCAGGCATGGGTGGGGTGGGGGAGGTGAGGGTGCCTGGTGGCAGGCCCAGCCCTCAATGTTCCTCATAGAGGACCAGGCCCTTCAACATCTCTCAGATAGTGAACACTCTCCGCTAGCTTTGCTCCAGCTGGGGCATGGCCTCAGGCTGCTCAAAGTACCTGGCAAGGCTTTCTGCTCTGGCTTCACAGATGTGAGGGACTCTCCGTACCTGCAGTTAGCATAAGTTGTGAAGGGCGACGCAGGCGCTGACAACCTTGGGAATGGGGCACTCAGCAAGGTGGAGGTGTGTCAGGACAGCCCTCCAGCTGGCTTTGATCTGTCCAAAGGCATGCTCCACAACATGGCGACACCTGTTGAGCCTCCTGTTGCAGAGCTCCCTGCTGGCATCCAGTTGGCCCACATAAGACTTCATGAGCCATCAGAGCTAGGGGTGGGTGGCATCTCCAAAAATGAGGATGGGCACCTGCACATCCCTGAGAGTGATATGTGGGGGGAAGAAGGTGCCTGCCTGCATTCCCCTGTACAAGGCAGAGTTCTGGAGGACACAGGCATTGTGCGCCTTCCCCGGCCAGCCTACATAGATGTTATTTAAAATCCCCCAGTGGTCCATGAGGGCTTGCGGGACCATGGAGTAGTAGTCCTTTTGGTTTCTGTACTCCCTGGCCCAGTGTTCCAGGGTTTGGACGGGGATGTGCATGGCATCCAAAATGCCCACACAGTTGGGGAATCTGAGTGTGGTGAGGCCATCGATAGTGTCCTGCAGGTTGCCCAGGGTGACAAGGAGGGCTAGCAGGACTTGGGTTGATGGCCTTGTTGATCTGCAGGCGTGTGGTCCCCATGGTGGGCAACAGAGCAGTAGGACTCTGGAGTGGCAATCTTCCAGATGGTGATGGCCACTCTCTTGCCCACAGGGACGGTGGGTCTGAGTTGGGTGTCCCTGCACTACATGACTGGGGTGAGCTTGTGGACCAGCTCAAGGAAGGTTTGCTTACTCATCCTGAAGTTCTGCAGACACTGTTCATTGTTCCAGGTGGTGAGGACTATGCAATCCTACCAGTTGCTGGTTTCATGTGCCCAGAAGTAATGGGGCATGGAGGGTAGCAGCAGCTGGCAGGGCTAGCATGGCAGTGTTGCTGGTGGTGGTGCTGCCTCTGTGCTGTCAGTGTCCATGAAGAGTGTGCACCAGGTGATTAGAGCACTTTGCAGTCTGGCATGGGTGCTGGGAACCTCTCGGGCAAACTGCAGGAACTGAGTTCAGTCCATGACCATCTTGTTCTGCCTCTTGCCAGCCACAGTGAACAGAGGGCTGTGGTATTTATGGGATTGGCTGGAGGCACAGCCCCTTCTTGGTGGCCAAGTTCCCACACTTCCCATGGTGCCCCCCTCCTAACCCAAACTAGTAAGTCTTGGGCATGGACGCGTTAGTTCAATTTAGGTTTCTAGTGGGGACATGCTAATTTGAACTAACTTAGTTCAAATTAAGCAATAGTAGTTTGAATGAAATAATTCATACTAAGTTAGTTTGAACTAGCAATCTTAAGTGTAGACATCATCAAAGTGCCTAGAAAGGAGTACTGCAGAAAGGGATTTCAGTGTCATAGTGGACCAGAAGCTGAATATGAGTCAACAGTGTAATGCTGTTGAAAAAAAAAAAACAAAAAAACACCATTCTGGGTTGTATTAACAGGAGTATTGTAAGTAAGAAATTAGAAGAAATTCTTATACTCTACTCTGCACAGATTAGGCCTATATTGGAGTGTTGTTTCCAATTCTGGGCACCTCATTTCATGAAAGATATGGACAAATTGGAGAAAGTCAAGAGAAGAGCAAAATGAATGATTAGAGGTCTGGAAGCCTTGACATATGTGGAAAGATTGAAAGAGCTGTGTTTGTTTAGTTAAGATAAGAGGAGAATGAGAGGGGACACAACAGTTTTCAAGTATCTGTGGAATTGTCATGAGGAGAGGGGAGGAAAGCTCTTCTCCTTAACTGCCAATGATAGAACAAGAAGCAATGCACTTAAGTTACAACAAGATAGGTTTAGGTTGGACATTAGGAAAAAATTCCTAACTTCAGGGTGATTAAGTTGCCTAGGCCGGTTGTGGAATCTCCATCATTGGAAGTATTTAAGAGTAGGTTAGACAAACACCTATCAGGGATAGTTTAAGAGGGTACTTGGTCCTGCCATGAGTACAGGGGACTGGACTTGATGACCTCTCATGGTCCCTTCCAGTTTCTATGATTCTATGACCTGGTAGCCCTCTGCTCTTTGCCTGGGTGCTCAGGCAGGGACTCTCTTCTGCAGTCAGATGGACAGGATGATGAATATTCTCCTCTCTCTGGCTCCAGCAGGTATGCATGTGCCTAAGGACCTAGGCAAAACACTTTGCCAACAACCTCCTGCAGTCAGCGGAGGGAAGGACAGTGTTGATTTACCATACCCTTAAGAAGAGTAAGGAAGCTGCATCAGTCTTGTAGCCCCACAACCACATGCTCTACCTGCCTCCTTAAGCAGCAGCTCCCTTCTGCAGCCAGTGGGAAGAGAGTGGTAGGCCACTTTGGAAGACCTTTTGGGGCACTTGTGGACCCTGAGCCATAGGTTGAGAACTGCTTTATTAGACTAATTGTGTAATTAAAGTGGTTCTGGGTTACTCCTAGGTAATCACTTCATGTTAACCTTCATTTAATCTTAAGGCCTCATGTTGCTAAACTAAAAATTTAAAGGTCTTAGCATGCAGGCCTTGCATTACAGTCTTCCGTTTCTTATATATCTCATATATATTCATCAGTGATAAGTGCTTATCATCCTCATACCCTGTAACACTATCCCACTTACACCTATACTTACATTTACAATTTAAATCTATTCATCATACATTGATTACATATGAATTAATAACAACAGATGACACAATTAAATAATTGGTGTGGACTTGCAGGGACTGTCCTCCATTTCCCTGTCACAGACAATCAGGCTGGGGAGATGAATCAATGTGACAGGTGGCTTCTGGTGGAATCTCTCAGGAGGCAGGTGGGAGAATTACAGGAGGAGGTGTCTAGGCTCAGCAGTATCCATGCCCTGCAGAAGTTCCTCAATAATCTCCATGAGGAGACATGCAAGAAGGAGGATACTATCCAGGTGCCAAAGACTACTGCAGCACCACTGGAGGAGGATGGAATGCCTATGGCACAGGCAGGGCTGTCCTTAGGGTAGGGCTAGAGGGGCAGCTGCCCAGGGTCCTGCACTTTGGGGAGCCCATGGGGCCACACTGCTGCCCTCCTCCATTGTCAGGGACTAGGTGACATGGCCAAAAGTAGCAGCCCAGTTCACTCTACTGTGAGGCCAGAGGAGTGGCTTGGTGTGAAAGTTGCATAAGGTAGTAGATCATTGTAACAAAGGTGAGTTGTTAGGATTAACAATGAAGTGCTAATTGTTGTTCAAACAACCTCTATGCCTCTTCTGAGTCAGTATCTCTTTCGGCTTTCTCTCATTCATATGAAAAGGACTGAGGTCACTGGCAAGCAACCTTTGTGTTTTTTGTTTTTTGTTTTTTTTAATCAATAAACCCAATGATGAAACAAACAAACAAACAAACAAAAAAAACCAAAACAAAAAAAAACAAAACAAACAAACAAACAAAAAAACCTTGAACATAACCTGATTCCACCATTTGTGCAGTTATATTTGCAAATTAGAACTTGACTCTTTTTTCAGTGGGGTGAGAATTCCCTTGCTTGCAACAAAAGTTAAATTGTAGATTTTAATAAAAATGCCAGAGATTTTTTTGACTGATAATTAAAAAGAGAAGAGACAAAGCAAACTTTTGGAGTAGGATCCTGTGTTAGAAAGTACGGTATTTTTTTCTACAATTAGAAAGCCTAAATAACAGAATAAAATCCAACTCAGGGATGGACCTGCTGGAAGGAGAAGTTATAATAAGGTCTTAATCTGAAGGGGGGGGTGGATAGCTCCATTGCGTTGCTGCTTTATGCGCACTGCCAGAATCACCAGACCAAACAGAGAGGGCTAGCACCCCTCCAATCACAATACTGTGGACAATTGTGCGTTCATGAAAACTCATGCAGACTCAGGGAGCAAATGCAGAGCAGAGGTGAAAGAGGAACCCAGAGGGGCTGCTTCAGTTTCTGGGATTTGGCAGTGGAGATCGGAGCAGGACCTGGAGGGACTTGGGCAGGCTCAGCAGCAGACAGGATTTTCCAGGACCTTTCTTTCCAGCCTGGCACTGGCTCTCTTCTCCTTCCTCTGTCTCAGCACTTCCATCTCATTTCTCCACCCAGTCACCCACCCCCCATTTGCAAGGAGCTCACACACACGCACTCCAGGCTACTACATACAATTTTAGAGACTTGACATATTGCCTGATTTGAGACAGGAGTATGGCATGTGGCATCACCCTCTGCATATTCCATGTAGGTGATCTCAGATGTGTAGATTTCAGAGATGCAATAGAAGCCTCAAGAGAAATGATGAAAGGCATGAGGGATTGCCACCTTCCCCCCTGCAGCCATGGTCACTGTTCAATTTTCTGGCAGCAGCCGCTTTTTTCAGTGAAGGGTTGCTGCATGATAGACAGGTCTGGAGCTAAGTCCCAAGGAAAAGAGTTTGACAACCACTGGCTTAAGGGTGGCTGAGAAACCAGACCCTGGACTCTTGTTCTGCTGCCATTGGCCGGCTCACACAGTTCCTGGCATGGGATGGCCAGTGCAGTGGCATGCCCCTCCCCTGGCCGGCCAGCCCCAGCCCCCAGCCCCCCGGGGGGGGAAAGTGGGGGCCACACAGAGGGCAATTCATCCAGGGCCCCACACCCACCTAGGGATGGCCCTGGGCACAGGGAGGACACTGGCAGCTGGTTACCTCTGGCAGCAGACCATGCTCCATCCCTGCTCCCATCCCACCCTCCGTTGTGGTGACGAACCGTTACGCGGCACTAGAGATGATGGATGAGATGAAAGAGGAGATACCTGTGACAGACCACTCCCCAGATCCCATCCAGCGTGCCACTGTGACCTCCCAAATCCCACTCCTGAACCCCAATTCACCTTGCTTTGCCAAATGACCAATCACTTCTGAGTCAGTCCACTCCAGCTTCTCACGTGCAATTGGTCCCAGGCAGTGGGTGTATGCCTCCTGGCTATTCAAGGGACGATCCCTCAGCAAGCACCCCCGGCCCCAGTTAGTACACCAGGAGTCACTGTCTACACAGATTGGGAACCACCACACACTCAAGTCCATCCATTTAACAAAGAAATGGCTTGTGCCCAGCCTCCTTCACTCATGCCCTCTGAAGATCACACAGCTTTAGATAAAACAACTACTAGTTTATTGATCAGATCATAATTCTAAGTGAGAATATGGCCAAGCATGGCAGAATCACAGCATAAGTCAGGAGAGATCATAAGAAAATAAAAGGCAAAATACGCCTTCTAACCTAATACTTCTACTTAAACTAACCTCATAGTCCAAACACATTTATGCTTAAGGTGTTTGACTGTTAAATGTATGCACAGTCAGTCTCTGCCTGAGGCCAGGCAGGGCTCAGATCTTGCTTGAAGTTGTTACAAGATGGAGAGTCTCAGCTCAAAAGCCACTTACAACTTCCAGGTCTCAGTCTTTGTTTCCAAACCTCTCAGCCCCTCCTTTTCAGGGCTGAGGTGATTCTTTACCTCCATTAGCATACCTTTGTCTCTTTTAGGCTCACTGCTGCTGGGAGAGACCTGTGTCTGCTCCTTTATCTCTGAACCATAGAAAACATGTTACATGTTTATTCACACGTATGAAGTTGTAGGAAACATGAAATCATGTAGACTGGGTCATTAGCATCCATAAGGAAACATTGCATGGTGTAAATGGCAGCAAGACATATAATTCCAGTGTATAAGTGAACACAAAAATCATGTATATCATAAACGAGGGTGTACAGATGTGCACACTGTCACAACGCCATGCACCCCTGAGGCTGGGAGGATCACATCCACCACAGCCAGGAGGAAACTTAGGGATCTGGTGGTTGGGGACTCACTTCTGAGGGGGGTGGAAGTGCCCGTCTGTCACCCCGACAAGGCCTCTCAGGAGGTACGCTGCCTGCCGAATGCCCATATTTAAGACATTACGGAGGGATTGTCGAGAATCATCTGCCCCTCTGACTACTACCCCTTGCTACTCATCCATGTGGGAGCCAATGATACTGTGAGAGGTGATCCTCAGCAGATCAGTGGTGACTACAGAGCTCTGGGAGCATGGGTAAAGGAGTTTGGAGCACAGGTGGTGTTCTTCACAATCCTTCTGGTCAGAGGTATGGGCCTGAGCAGAGACAGATGCATCCTGAAATGAATGCCTGGCTGCGAAGATGATGTTGTCAGGAGGGCTTTGGTTTCCTCGATCATGGGGAGCTGTTCCAAGAAGAGGGACTGCTAGGCAGAGATGGACTTCCATCTGTTGAGGAAGGGGAAGAACATATTCTGATGCAGCCTGGCTAACCTAGTGAGGAGGGCTTTAAACTAGGTTTGAAGGGGGAAGGAGACTAAAGCCCACAAGTAATTCACAATGTGCGAGACCTGGGGGAAGGGATGGAACTTGGGGGGTGCCGGGACTGTAACACCAGAAATAAAAGAGAGGGTAGTTGGAACATGAGTGGGGAATCAAATAATTGTCTTAGATGTCCTAATGAAACCTTAATACCTGAGGTGACTGGGGAAGGACAATGCTGGGAGAAAATTCAAAGAGGTACATGCAATAGAACTGAAAATGGACAGGGGAAAGTAGGTCAATTCACCTGGCATTTTAGGTGTCTTTACACAAATGCGAGGAGCCTGGGAAACAAGCAGGAAGAATTGGTAGTACTGGTGCAGACAAGGAAATATGATATAATTGGAATAACAGAGACATGGTCTGATAGCTTGCATGACTGGAGCTCTGCCATGGATGGGTATAAATTGTTCAGGAAGGACAGGCAGGGAAGAAGAGGAGGAGGAGTAGCACTATATGTAAAAGAGCTTTACGGCTGCTCAGAGCTCCATTATGGAAGTGGAAACAAGCTAGTTGCAAGTCTGTGGGTTAAGTTTAGAGGAGAGGGCAACAAGAGGGATGCCATGGTGGGTGTCTGCTATAGACTGCCAGACCAGAAGGAGGAGGTGGATGAAGCATTCTATGGACAACTGGCAGAAGTTTCTAGATCACAGGCCCTGGTTCTCATGGGGGACTTCAATTATCCTGACATCTGCTGGGAGGCCAATACAGCAGTGCACAGGCAATCCAGGAAGTTTTTGGAGAGTGTTGAGGACAACTTCCTGGTACAAAAGCTGGAGGAACCAACTAGGGGTCTTGCACCTCTCGACCTGCTGCTTATTAACAGAGAAGAATTGATTGGGGACATAGAAGTGAATGGCAACCTGGGCAGCAGTGACCATGAGATGATAAGATGCTGATTAATGGGAAGAAGGAAAGAAGCAAAACACAGACCCTGGACTTCAGAAAAGCAGATTTTGGCTTCCTCAGGGAACTGATGGGCAGGATCCCTTGGGAGGCTGATCTGAAGGGAAAAGGCGTCCAAGAGAGCTGGCTGCATTTTAAAGAAACCCTGCTAAGGGCACAGGAAGATACCATTCTAATGAGCAAAAAGAACAGCAAATGTGGAAGGCACCCAGCATGGTTTAACAGAGAACTCTGCACTGAGCTAAAGCATGAAAAGGAAGCTTATAGGACAGATGACTAAGGAGGCATATAAAGACATTGCTCGGGACTGCAGGGATAAAATCAGAAAGGCCAAAGGACAATTAGAGTTGCGGCTAGCAAGGGACGTGAAGGATAACAGGAAGGAGTTCTACAAGTATGTCAATAACAAGGAAAGGATCAAGGATGATGCTGGTCCCTTACTGAATAGGGCAGGTATCCTCGTGATGAAGAATGAGGAAAAAGCTGAAGTGCTCGATGTTTTTTTCACTTCAGTTGCCAGCTCCCAGCCCACTACACAGGACATAGCAGATTGGACAGAAGAAGAAAGGGCCTTGGTGATGGAAGGTCAGGTTAGGGACTACTTAAAGAAGCTAGATGTGCACAAGTCCACGGGGCCGGATGAACTGCATCTGAAGGTGCTGAGGGAGCTGGCCAATGAGCTTGCAGTACCACTGGACATTATCTTTGAAAACTCATGGTGAATGGGGGAGGTGCTGGAGGACTGGAAAAAAGCAAATATAGTGCCTATCTTCAAGAAAGTGAAAAAGGAGGATCCAGGGAAATACAGACCTGTCAGCCTCACCTCAATCCCTGGAAAAATCATGGAGCAGGCTCTCAAAGAATGCATCCTGAAACACTTGGATGAAAATAGAGTGATCAGAAACAGTAAGTATGGATTCACCAAGAGTTACTCATGCCTGACCAACTTCATTGCCTTCTATGATGAGATGACTGGATTTGTGGATATGGGAAGAGCCACTGATGTGATATACCTTGACTTTAGCAAAGGTTTTAATATGGTTTCCCACAGCATTCTTGTCAACAAGTTAAGGAAGTATGGGTTGGATCTGTGGACTGTAAGGTGATTAGAGAACTGGCTAGATCAACAGTTTCAGTGAGTAGATATGAATGGGTCATGTCTAGTTGGCAACCAGTAATGAGTGCTGTTTCCCAGGGGTCAGTCCTGGGGCTAGTTTTGTTTAACATTTTCATTAATGATCTGGATGACGGGATAGATTGCACACTCAGTAAGTTTGCGGATGCCACCAAGCTGGGGGGAACCGTAGACACGCTAAAGGGCAGGGACAGGATTCAGCGAGACCTAGACAAATTGGAGCAGTGGGCTAATAGAAGTCTCATGAGGTTCAACAAAGAAAGTTCAAAGTCCTGCACTTGGGACAGAAAACACCCATGTGCTGCTACAGGCTGGGGAGTGATCAGCTAAGTAGTAGCACTGGAGAAAAGGACCTGGGGATCATGGTGGATGGGAAGCTGGATATGAGTCAGCAGTGTGCTCTTGCTGCCAAAAAGGCCAATGGCATACTGGGCTGCATAAGAAGAACTGCTGCCAGCAGATCGAGGGATGTGATCATTCCCCTCTATTTGGTGAGGCCGCATCTGGAATACTGTGTCCAATTTTGGGCTCCACACTAAAAAAAGGATGTGGACAAATTAGAAAGAGTCCAATGGAGGGCAACAAAAATGATCAAAGCTGGAGCACAAGACCTATGAAGAAAGACTGGAGAAACTAGGCTTATTTAGCCTGCAGAAGGGAAGACTGAAGGGGAATTTGATAGGAACCTTCAACTATTAGAAGGGATGCTCCAAAGAGGACAGAGCTCGGCTGTTCTTGGTGTTAACAGAGGGCAGAACAGGGAACAATGGTTTCAAGTTGCAGCTGGGGTGGGTCGAGGTTTGATATTAGGAAAAACTTTCTTACTAGGAAGCTAGCGAAGCACTGGAATGGGCTTTTGTAGGGAAGTGGTGGAATCTCTATCTTTGGAGATATTTAAGGCTCAGTTAGACAAAACCCTGGCTGGGACAATTTAGTGAGAGTGGTCCTGCTTTTTTGGCAGAGGGTTGGACTAGATGACCTCATGAGGTCCCTTCTAAGCCTATGATTCTATGAAAATGTTTAGCTACACATCACATAATTTAATTGTGGAACTCCTTGCAACTGTCCCAACTGAAGGTGAAAGCCTTGCAGGATTAAAAAAAATGGATCAAACATGTATGCATATGAATAATGAGAACATGCCAAATTATATTGCTTAGGATAAGATCATGGGAGTCATGTTCGTCTGTTTACAGCAAAAACAAGAGTCCTGTGGAACTTCAAAGACTAAAAAAAATTCTTCAGTCATAAGCTTTCATGGGCTATAAACCACTTATTAATTATTATTATTTTAGAAAGTGAATTATTCATAAATTCATAGACTTGCAGGCTGCAGAACCTCAAAGTCTCACTTCTATGATAGGCTCCTAACCTTTGGCTGAATTACCAAAGTCCTCAAATCGTGCTTTAAAGATTTAAAGTTAGTGAGAAGGCACCTTCTATACTGAGGTCTCAAACATGCATCCTGCAGGCTGCATGCAGCCCCTAAAGCTATTTCCTGTGGTCCTCAAAAACACTATTGTTACCGGTATTTACAATATAGTTGTCTGAACAGGTTTCAGCAGTGCAGCCCTTGGGCTAGTGTACTACTCCTCATGTGGCCCTGTACTAGTCCTCAGGCAGCCCTCATGGTGATTTGAGTTTGAGATCACTGTTCTATACTATTTTAAGTCTGCAATCTTCATTCTTTGGGTCATAATTCAATCACAAATTGGTGAAGGTTAAGAATAAAATTTTCCTGTGAGCATTTTATTCTGTAACTACTCACTGTGGAGTTTCTTGCAACTTCCTCTGCAGCATTTGAGAGGTACTAGCCACTGCTGGAGATAGGTCACTAGTTTAGATGGTGTGTTCTGTACACCAATCCCCATGTTGCTAAGCACAAGTTAGCTTGCTTTTTAGAGATTAAAGACTATAAGAGAAACATAGGATTTTCCATATCTGATTAGACCAATGCTTTATCAGATGTAGCATTTTGCTTCTCAAAATGCACTCTACATGATGCTTTAGGGGACAGTTAAAATTCAGCATAAGGCATCTGCCCTGTTGTGTGATACAATACATGCTGGTAATGGAGATGAATTGTGCTGCAGGGCTTTATCAACTCAAAGGAGGATATAAGAGTTTATGACATTGCAATTGGTTATTGATCATAAAATTACTCATCCCTTCTAAAAAGTGCATGAAAAACATTAAAAAAAATGTTAGTAATGTCACTCTGAAAATCATTTTGAGCCTGTTATGCTTTTCTGGTTGTCTCTAAACTGCTTATCACTTTATTATGTACACAGTTGTATAAAATTTGGATTAAATAATAGAGCATGGTAGTGACGATATGGGATTAGTCAGTTAGATAAGGCCTTTGCATGTAATGTACATTGATCATTCACAACTTTCAATATTGATTCAACTGTCTGAAAACAATCTTAAATTTGACTTGGAATTTTAAAGAGAGATACTGTAATGATAGATACTGTTTAAAACTGTTATAATACTGCATGTAGATTCTGAATATTGAACTTTACAACTGATTTTATTTATGTTTCCTTGCATTGACAAAAGCGTTATATGTATCTTTTAATTTATAACCTCTTCACTGCTATCAAATGTACCAAAGATGTAAAAAGAATATATACTACATGTGCTGCAGTTTGTCTCTTCATATTCCACTGATTTCAGTTCACATTTGTCAATATGCAACAGTGTTATCAAATGTGAGGATTATTTAATTATTACAAGCAAAGCAGGTATTAACTTCTACAGTTAAACTTGCCTGATACTTTACACTGAAAGATCATATGTTCAGTTGCTTTTAACTTTGCTAATTTGTAATCATGTAGACTGATTCTTTTATATCAGTTGCGTGCCTCAGGCCGACTTATTCTTGAACATTTCAGCAAAAACTGTGTGACCATTGTTCAGGAATGAAGTTATGGGAGAATTATTGTTCTGACCAGATCAAAAAACATTGTCAGTGCTAAAAGCGGGCCTGAGTACTCATCACACAAAAATCACCTGTGGTATGATGTCCTTTCTTCCTCCTTCCTCTATTCCATTAAATACATCAACAAGAGGAGAAATGCCCCAGGCTAGTGAAGAAACATACTTCTGAGATCTCCAAAAAAGGGGAGAGACAGGAAGTTGCAAAATTGCAAATTTGAGCAAAATCCCATAAGAAATATAAAGAGGTTTGTTGTTGGTGGTGGTCTATCCAGAGGGCTGCATGCTCCAGTTGTTAGGAAAGGTCTCCAAAGTCAGCAGGCTGACGTGCTGTAATTTCTCTGTCTTCATAAAACAAACTTTTTTGTTCTAACCTATTTTCTATTTCTGCAACTAAACAATGAACCAGGGCAATGGAACCCTCTTGGTCATAAGATTCAGTTTGTTATAAACTGAATCCCCAACTATTAGGACTGGGTTCCTTCTAAATTTGTGTCTTCAGCAGTAGCCAGCACCAGATGCCTTAGAGGAAAGTGCAAGAGAATGATAAAGAAAAATTGGGTTCCTCCAACAGCAGATTTAAAATAGGCTTTCCCGTTGGCAAATCATGCCTTAACTCCTATCATGAAGAGATTGGCTGAAATCCTGAACTGTAAGATTGTATATCCTTATCTTCAGTAACATTGAGTTCCACTGTGTAATTACCCATTCTGTGCAAAAGTATTTTCTTTTATGAATTTTTAATTTGCTGCCTTTCAGTTTCATTGAATGTTCCTGTATTTTTGCTTTATCAAAGAGGGAGACAGAAACACCTATTTCCTAACATTCAAACTGCTGTACACTTCTATGATTCTCTCATATTCCTCTTAGGTTGGCTACCCACAATCTGAAAAACATAAAGAAATTTAAGAAACCTACTCTTCCCATTCCTCCACTGAGCTGAAGAGAGAAATGATTCATATTTAAAGACAATGTAGAGCTATTAGTAATGAAAAATATCAGTAAATCTTAACTGCATAGCTCATGCCACTATTAGGATCTGCAGAGATTAAGAGCTGGGAGGAACGTGAAAGTGATGAGTGTAGCACAAGACATTTTAAAGAAATGGAGGTTCTGACACAGCTTAATGTACAAACTCCAGATCTTCACAACATACTTGCTATGACTCAAACAGAAAAGGGTCAACTGTTTCCAAAAGATGTATTAAAAACAAACAAACAAAAGACAAGCTATGTTTTATTGGAGGAGGAGGGAGGGCCATGCTTGAAAAATGTACTTAGTCAGAAAAGAAACAAGACTTTCAAAAGCTCTTTACATTCATTTATTATTCTTCCTCTTTGGCGGACATGGTCTTTTACAACCAGTTTTTCCTTACCAAGCCAGAAATAAAAATAATAAAGTATTTGGACTGCTGGTCTTATTTTCCTCTTTATTAAAAAATTGGACTTGCATTCCAAACCCAATTTTCTATATACATTTAAAAATGAATGAACAAGACTCCTCTTGCCACTACTTAAGAATTTAATGGTTTTCAAGGGGTTCAAAACTCAAATGTGCATTATGGCTTAGGTGCTGTGTAACATTAATATATGTCCTAAGTTGCTTTTTGCCTTTTCATAATTACAAAGATTTTGCATATCTGCATTCAAAATAAGACTTTCAGGTACTAATCAGGAGAGGTAAGTGCTTTAAGAGTCTTAAGGAAAAGCATGAGTAAGAACAGCTGAAGAATGCCCCAAAAAACTGATAAATATGTCCCAGGGATAACAATTTTGAAATAAAGAAAAATTTGAAAACTCTGTTGCTCAAGTGATGAAAGGTAAAATACATAGCCAAATTAAGATTCTTCAATTAACATAAGGAGGAAAGAAAAGTAAGTTTTACAAAGCACCAGGGCTTTAGTTCTAACTAAATATGAGGGATGATCTAATGTAGATGGAAATAAAGTAGTTTATTCTCTGAACAGAGTAGTCATAAATTAGTGTATGTATGTCATATTTACATATAAAAGACTGATTTCTTCCAAGCAATTTTAATAGATGGAAATGCACAAGAATGCACTGAGTTTAACAACTTATTGCATTGTTGTAAGCAATTGGTATTTAAAAGACATATATGTCAATATTAAATCCAAGATGCACCATCCGACACCAAATCCAGGAGTAAACTCTGATTACTTAACAGCCTTGTGGACTGACAAGGGGTAACTGTAAATAGTTGTACACCAAGTCATTTTATTTTAAAAAAATTGCTAAAATATTTATTTTAAAGAAAATAGAAATGGTAGGCCAGCTTTCACTAATTATTTCTTATTGCTTACACAGATGTGTGACTCCCACTTTTAGCTGAGGAGTGCGTTGACATACCTTAAGGTCAAAATAGCAAAATAATCACAGTTATTAACCCAGGACTATTTTAGCATTAAAGAAAGGAAAATAGAACATTAAACAAAACAATGTACATAACAGAACAAAAATGATAAACTTGTTGTTTCTGTTTAATATATCTTCTACGTGTTTCTATGGCGAATTTGTGAGAAATTACACTCTTGCTAGTAACCAACCTTTAGTGCATCACTTTTCTCTTGATAAATTGAAAACAAAGTCTTATTTCCTAAACTTATTGTGAAGACAGACTTAGTTTATCTTTAGATAACTAAGAATGATTTAAATGAACTCAAGAATTTCATTTAAGAGCCCATAGATCCCATTTGGTATATCGTATATAATCTGGTTATAACTGGGTAGAGTAAGCAATCTTAACTAAATCTTAGAAAAATCAAAGAAAATGTTTAAATAAAATTTATAGAAGAAACCATTTAAGGATCTGTCTTGAGACAGGACAATTAGGAATATTAAGGATGTTAAATCCAATTAAATTCCACCATTTCTCTTTTACTAAGGTTTAACCCCCTGTCTCCTTTCCAGAAAAACATGGTCTCATCATTTGGTAATTAGGTAACAGGAGATTAACTAACTATTAAACTTAAATTACACCAATATTTCCATATCCCAATGAAATCATTTTTAAATCTAATCCTTTGCTAGTATTTTAGTTAACTTTCCCTCATGAATCTAGGTTGAGGTATTTGGGAGGTTGAATTAAGGTTGGTTTCTCCTTGAGTCTTCTCTGTTCTTTTGGCTGTTCCTTGTGACTTGCTTGGAGAGGAGGACAGAATGAGTTATGGAATACTTGCTATTTAACAGGACAGTAGAAGGGGTGTGTGTGTGTGTGTGTGTGTGTGTGTGTGTGTGTGTGTGTGTGTG